>CM077096.1:0-530639 GCA_039513925.1 Platanthera zijinensis
TTAAAATTATGACTATATTTATTGGGCTATATTTATTGTGCCATATTTATTGAGCCATATTTATTTAGCAATATTTCCTGAGTCATATTTATTGAGACATATTACTGAGCCATATTTCATGTGAAATTTTCATTAAAAGATTTTAATAAGTCATTTTTATTGAGCCATATTTATTGTGCCAAATTTATTGAGATATATTTATTGCGGCATATTTATTTTGTGAACGAGCCCGAGCGGGTAAACTTATTTATCAATAGATAAATCATTTAAAGCACTTTTCAATGGGCTTTTCTAGGCTGAAAAGAGAAAATCGGATCAAAAGTTATGGTTATATTTAGAGAGTCATATTTATTGTACTAAATTTTTTTATCATATTTATTGAACCAAATTTACTGAGCCATATTTATTGAGACTTAATTATTATATCATATCTCTCTCGCCATGTTTATTGAATCATATTTATTACGCCATATTTATTGTCTCATATTTATTGCGCCTTATTTTTTTGTCATATTTATTGAGTGCTAAACGAGCACGAATGAGTAAACCTGTTCTCCAATTGATAGATCTTTATATGCTCCTTTTAATGAACTTTTTTCAGGATGATAACTGGCAAGCAGATCAAATATAATGACCATATTTATTGTATCATATTTATTACGCCATAATTATTATGTCATATTTATAGAGCTATATTTAATGAGCCATATTTATTGAGATAAATTTTTTAGTCATATTCTTGTACCATATTTATATACAATTATTATGTACCCATATTTATTATCTCATATTTATTACGCTATATTTATTAAGATATATTTATTATGTCATATTTACTATGTCATATTTATTAGGCCATATTTTCTGTGTCATATTTATTGAGTGCCAAATAAGCCTAAACATGTAATCATGTTCACCAATAGATAGATAATTTTGATCTCTTTTAAATGGGCTTTTTCGGCTAAAACGGACAATCAGAACAAAAGTTATGGTCGTATTTATTGAGTCATAATTACTGAGCCATTTTCTTTAGCCATATTTATTGAGCCATATTTAGTTGTATTATATTTATTATGCCATATTTATATAGTGTTAAACGAACCTGAATGGGTAAACCTATTTGCCAAAGGATAGATTTATCCGAGCTCTTTTCAATTGACTTTTTCGAGCTAAATATGGACAATCAGATCAAAAATTATGGCTTTATTTATTCGGCTATATTTATTGGACTATATTTATTGCGTCATATTTATTGAGCCACATTTATTGAGCCATATTTCCTGAGCCATATTTATTGAGACATAATTATTGAGACATATTTTTTTATTGCATTTTCATTAAGGGATATTTAATAAGACAAATTTGTTGAACCATATTTATTGCGCCAAATTTATTGAGATATATTTATTGCGCCATATATATTACATAGAATTTATTATATCTTATTTATTAAGCCCGAATGAGCCTGAGCGACTAAACTCGTTCGCTAATAGATAAATCATTCAGAGCACTTTTCAATGGCTTTTCCAGGATGAAAATAGACAACCGGGTCAAAAAGTATGGTCTTATTTATGAGTTATAATTATTACGCCTATTTATTTTTATCACATTTATTAAACTATATTTACTGAGTCATATTTATTGAGACTTAATTATTGAGTCATATTTCTATGCCATATTTATTCAGCAATATTTTGGTGTCATATTTATTAACGCATATTTATTGCATCATATTTTTATTGTGTCATATTTATTGCATCATATTCATTACACCTTAATTTTTGTCATATTTATGAGTGCTAAACAAGCGCGAATGAGTAAAACTGTTCGTCAATTGAAAGATATTTATGTGCTCTTTTTAGTGAGTTTTTTCGGGCTGATAACTGACAACTGGATAAAATGTAATGTGTTGAAACCGGAAAACCGGTCTCTTGTGGAGTTCGACCCTTGGGGAAGGGGTGGCCGCGCACCTACTTCACTCCTGCAAGTAAATGACAAAGAAAAGAAAAGAAACAAGGACTAGACCAAGGGCCCGGCGGGGAGGTCCCACCACACACCCGGAAGATCTTAGAGCGCTTCCCCTCCTTAGCCAAATGCCGGGCTAAAGTACCTCAGAAAGCGCTAGTAGGCCGGAGAATTCGTAAGTGTGCCTTCTGGGGTACCCCTTGGGTCCTATTTATAGGAAAAGATGGCCTGCCAATATACAACCTTCACTGTTTTCGAGGACTACAGGCAACCAAAAGGGGCCACATAGTAAAAGTATGCCATGGCCAAGATGCGAGCTGGACCTGAGGGGGCACTTGCTCGGCAAGGAGCCCGACTCGCCTCGCCCTGGGCCTAGGCGAGCACGCACTCGGCGGACTGTGCTCGGCTAGCGCTGAGCTCGGCTTGACTACCGCCGAGCTCAGACTCGGCACGTCGATCGTCGAGCTCGGACTCGGCACGGCGATCGTCGAGCTCGGACTCGGCACGGCGATCGCCGAGCTCCAAACAGAGACTGAAAATGGCACAAGGATCGTCGAGCTTGGCTCGACCACCGTCGAGCCCTGTTTCCGCACCCGAGCTCGGTCTCGGCGTGCCGGGCTTCGTTCGACCATCGTCGAGCTCGGCTCGACTATTGCCGAGCTCGGGCTCGGCATGCTGGGTCCAAGTTGGTCTGAGCCGGCCGGTTCAACTCCTGTCGACCACTCGCGGGATACGGGGTTGTACATAATCCCCGCTCTTTACGAGGTTGGGACAAGCTCGGAAAGAAACATCCAACCCCATAGGATCCGGCGAGTGCGACAGGGGCAAAAAGGAATCTTCTGGTAGGCCCCACAGGTAGCTATATATATGTACCTCTGCGCATCTGGCTGACCTTTGCCCTTCCCCAAATTCTGTCAAGATGCCGCTCCCCAAGGAAGTCTTAGAGCGACTCGCACGTTCCCGCGAAGAGATCGCTGCCCAGGCCGCGGGGCTGACCAACCTTGAGGCCCCTGCTCGCCGTTTTGCCGATTTTGGCTCGGCCAAGCGGGCGAAGCCCCTTCCCCCGGGGCCGAACCCATTCTGGCCGACTTTACTGCCGCCTTGGGGAACGGGGCCGGTTCCTCCAACCAGCCAGTTCTTGGCTCTTCTGCCAAAATCTAGTGGAATTGTCTTCCGACCGGGAGAACAGCGGCGAAGCATCCACCCCTCGGGCCAAAAGTATTCCCGTCAACTCGCCACGGCAGGATCCCGAGGTTAAGGAGCCGGGCTCGCGAGAGCCGGCGTCGCCGAGTCGCCTCCCTTCCCCCGGCAACCCTCCCCTGGATCCCTGGTCGTGGGGAGAGGCGTCGGGATTATCCCTGTTCCGGCTACCAACTTGCTCCTCAAGAACTGCCGGGGCGTGGCAAGGACCTGCGTCACTTCTCTCCTCGCGCCAACCCGGAGGAGCCAGGCTCGCGCGGTAAGTTTCCGGCATTGCTCTTCTGTTCCGTGGATATTTGCTTTTCTGACCGTCTTCCAGTTCTTCACCCAGAATTTCCCGGGCGGACGGAGGACGGCGAGTCCGTGGATCGACCTCCTTACTCGCCCCTCCCTTCTCCAAGCGCCCTGGACGCCTTCCTGGACTCCGAGGTGGGCAGCCCTGAACGCGCGAGACGGGAGCGGAAGGTTCTCAAGAAGCTGGTGCGCGAGCTCCACGACCTTCGGAAGGACAACAACAGGCTGCAGTGGGAGTGCTCGCGTCTCGCGGACGGTGCTGGAGTCAGCCTGGCGTTCGAGGAGGCGTCTTCCCTGGTGCTGATGGACGAAATTGACGAGAACCTGCGGGTGATAAATAGGAACATGGGGCGACTTCGTGAACTTCATGCGCGGCGGCCTGCGACGGCGGGCCGGCGAGACCGGGGAGAATGAAACGGCTCCTCTATCAGTCGGCCGGTACTCGCCCCCGCCCTCCGCATGGTCCTCGCGCCCTTATTTATATTTTTTCTTTTATTTGCTCTGAATGGTCTGCCTGTAATAACTTGGAATAACTTTTCAACCACTTTGTATATGTAGATGTTTTTTTCAATATTTTGGTGAGTCTTTTCGAATTCCCCCTTCGGGGGCCTGGCCGGCTCGCAGAACTTGCGAGGAGAGGATGGCGAGGTGGCGCGGCGAGACCGGACCGATCGGCCGACTCGCCCTCCCTCTCGCCCTTCTTTACCTTCTTCTATAAATAGACCTTCTCACCTACCCCCAAGGCACGCTTTTATTGCTTTCAAATCCTTGCTTCGTCTCTGTCTTCCCGAGCTCGCGGTTTTCTTTTTCCCTGCGACCATGGTTAAGACCAACCCTGACGCGGACGGTCGGTCTAAGTGCGCTCAGCACTTTGTTGACCATTGCTTTTTCGAGGGGCACATTACAGAGGAGGAGCTCGTCGAGTTCACGGCGGCGTTCGTCCCCCCCCCCCGGCTTCCAGGCTCGCAGGCCCGCCGCGAGCATGAAGCCATCAATTCTTCCCGGAGGGTGAGCTCGCCTCCCCATCTCGCACTTCGAGGTGGGACTGCGCCTCCCCCTCTGGCCAGAAATCCGCCAGATCCTGAAGTACTACGGCGCGGTGCCCGCGCAGCTGAATTCCAACGCCATCGTTATGATGGTGGCGTTCGCCTGCTTCCTCCGCCGGGAGCGAATTGAGTTCAACCTCGCGGTGTTCCGCAAGTTGTTCTCTTACAAGGCTACCCCCGACGGGGTCGCCTACTTCGGCGGGTCCTTCATCAAGGTTCGCGAGCTAGCGAACAAGAATCACAATTGGATGACCCGGCTCGTCTTCATCAAGGGCGAGCTCGGCAACATCCCCTTTCGCCCCTTGCAGAAGAGCGAGGACATATATCATCCTCCTTCCCTGTCTGGCAGCGACGCCGACCTCCACAAGTTTTTCCTCCACAAGGACTTCGAGGTCGCCTTCCTCCGCCGCGGCCTTGACTCGCTTCAACCCGTTCTCCCCGGTGAAGGTATATCTCGCTCGGCCCTCTCGCAAACTTTATCAAGGTGGATCTTATATCATTTTTCCCTCTCTCTTTTTTTTGACTAAGTCTTTCTCTGCAGGGGAACGGGTTCTGCCGGAGCACCCGCCGTTCGCCGACTCGGGGATATTCTCAGATCCTCTGGAGCTGGCCCGGGCGGCGGCACTGGCTTGTCGCGAGGAGCACGCGCGAGACCAACTCCCCGGCAGGAAGCGCCTGGAGTCCGGGGGTCAAGCTCGCGCCGCGAGCCTTCGCTCCCCAAGAAGAAGAGGGCGAGGGTGGTCTCGCGCGGACGGCTGCACCATCCTTCGTCGCCTACCAAGTTCATGAGCTCGCCGGAGGCTCTGTCCGACGAGCCGCCCTTGAGTCCGCTGAAAGAAGCCTCCTCCCCCCGAAAGGGGAAGAAGAAGAGCGGGCCGTCCTCCGATTCTACCGGGGAGGACACCTTCCGCGAGCCCAGTCTGCCGAAGGATCATCCCAACTTCGGCAAGGGGTGCAAGAGCAAGGATGCGGCTGGCGAGCCCATCTTGAAGTGGGACGAGGGGGCTCACCGAGTTTCCGTCTCTACTCGCGCCCCCTCCTGGGAGCTCGCCGGCCACCCACCGCCCACCACGCCTTCGCTTTCGGCTTCGGCCTCTACAGCCGCGACAGCGCCGAGTCGTACAAGAAACTGACCCCCAGTCAGCTCGGCTACGAGGGGATGCAGGCTCACCTGCGGGCCTTCGAGCTCCATCACATGATGGTCCGTCGCGGCTTCCAGCTCAGCAACGCCCTGCTGACTGCCGAGCAGGAGCGCGACCTGGCGAAGGAGAGCGCGGTCGACGCGGAAAGGCGGTTCGGCCTCGCGGATGCTCTACTCGCGAAGTCTGTCGGTGCCTGGTAATCACTGGATACCTCTATTTACCTTGCTTAAGATTGTTCCTGCGCGTGTTCTGAACTTTTAATCTTGCAGGACGCCGAAGCCGCTAACGCGATGCGAGACGAGGTAGCTCAGTTGCGGGCTCAGCTCGCTGAGCGGGAAGCCCAGCTAGACGAGCAAAAGACATATTCCCAGGAGCAGGAGGCTGTTGCCGCCCGGCTGGGGGCGGAGGTGGAGGAATTGAAGGAAAAGAACAAGGGGCTCCTGGGAGAGGTCCTCCGCCAAGCCGACGCTCTCCTTCCCCCGGACGCCAGCGAGCCGGCCTTCCCCTTCAAGAGGCCCCGGGTGTTTGGCGAGGCTGACGTCGCGGAGCGGCTGCGAGTCAACTCCGTCGAGGCTGCCGAGTGTCTTCTACAAGCCATGAGGGGGACGGGGATTTTGGCGGAGGCTGCGAGGAGGTCACCGTCCGGGAGCTCCTGCCAACCCTGTTCCCGCCCAGCCCGCTCAGCGAGAAGGAAGATAGCTTCGACTCGCTCTTTGCGGGGGTGAGGGAAAAGGACGCTCGGCTTGGTGACGAGGAGGACCGTCACTCGAGGGGGGAGGGCGAGAGTTAACTTTTTGTTTTCTTCTCTGTTTTTTTTTTGCACCCTGCCGAGGCGGGCCTTGTAAACTTGTAATGATGAATCAAAGATATTTTGCACAATTTTGCTATCTTCTTTTTAAGCTCACTTGCGATATTATACCCGCGCGCTTGGTAGAGCGACCTCGCCTATAGAATGTCTTGAGTTAGGACCAGCCCCCTCGGTGCTCGCGGCGAATCCCTAGGACACGTGCTCGCGCCATATCCTACTCACGCCTCACCTTCCCCCGCCATGTCTCGCCTTAATTTTTCGATAATTCAGACAAGTGAAAATACGCTGGGTCAAGATGTTGCCGGCGTCCGCCTTAGACATCAGGGCGTGTCGTTCGCCGAGTTAGCTGGAGCGAGGCTAGGCTCGCTGGAGAGAGCCGCTTTCCTTCCCCTGGGTCTGGGACAGGACCAGGGCTTCCTTAGTAGCGAGCTGGAGAGAGAGTGTGGGGGGGTAGGATATTCCGAGCTCGCCGTCTTGGCTGCGAGCTCGCTCCCTGGAGTTTTCCTCGGGCCAACTCCCAGTCTCAACTCCAGGGTCGTAGCGATGCCCATCGAGACTCGGCCGTGCCAGCTAGGTGGGAGCCTGGCAGGGGAGTGACGAGACCTAACCCCAGAGCGAGAGGACTTAGAAACTTTTGCCTCTCCTGGGTGCTACCACCGGGCCAGTCAGCTAGGTGAGAGCCTGAGGGCGGGTGTTGAACATCCTCCGGGCTCAGCCCCAGGGTCATAGCGATGTCCATCGAGGCTCGGCCGTGCCAGCTAGGTGGGAGCTTGGCAGGGGAGCGACGAGACCTAACCCCAGAGCGAGAAGACTTAGAAACTTTTGCCTCTCCCGGGTGCTACCACCGGGCCAGTCAGCTAGGTGAGAGCCTGAGGGCGGGTGTTGAACATCCTCCGGGCTCAGCCCCAGGGTCGTAGCGATGCCCATCGAGACTCGGCCGTGCCAGCTAGGTGGGAGCCTGGCAGGGGAGTGACGAGACCTAACCCCAGAGCGAGAAGACTTAGAAACTTTTGCCTCTCCTGGGTGCTACCACCGGCCAGTCAGCTAGGTGAGAGCCTGAGGGCGGGTGTTGAACATCCTCCGGGCTCAGCCCCAGGGTCATAGCGATGTCCTTCGAGGCTCGGCCGTGCCAGCTAGGTGGGAGCCTGGCAGGGGAGCGACGAGACCTAACCCCAGAGCGAGAAGACTTAGAAACTTTTGCCTCTCCCGGGTGCTACCACCGGGCCAGTCAGCTAGGTGAGAGCCTGAGGGCGGGTGTTGAACATCCTCCGGGCTCAGCCCCAGGGTCATAGCGATGTCCATCGAGGCTCGGCCGTGCCAGCTAGGTGGGAGCCTGGCAGGGGAGTGACGAGACCTAACCCCAGAGCGAGAAGACTTAGAAATTTTTGCCTCTCCTGGGTGCTACCACCGGGCCAGTCAGCTAGGTGAGAGCCTGAGGGCGGGTGTTGAACATCCTCCGGGCTCAGCCCCAGGGTCATAGCGATGTCCATCGAGGCTCTGCCGTGCCAGCTAGGTGGGAGCCTGGCAGGGGAGCGACGAGACCTAACCCCAGAGCGAGAGGACTTAGAAACTTTTGCCTCTCCCGGGGGTTTAAACTGCGAGCCCCTCTACCCTCACTATTCTGCCAAAGCATAAGATGAGATAATGAGATTCGTTTTATTCATGAGGCCAAGATATCTACAATATTTTCAAGGATAGAAATGTTTCAGATCGTCGCCACTCCAAGTGTGGCTGAGGGTGTCCCCTCTTACATCTTGGAGGCGATACCCCCCCCCCCCGATTTCAAGACCTCCTGCACAATGTAGGGGCCCTCCCAATTGGGGTGGAGTTTTCCCACAGCGGCTGATCTCCCTGCCGCGTCCACTTTTTTCAAAACAAGGTCCCCCTCTACGAACTGCTTGACACGGACGTGTTTGTCGAAATACTTGGCCATCCTTCGCTTGGCCTCTTCCTGCCTGACGATGGACAAGTCGCGTAGTTCTTCCACCATATCCAGGGAGAGTCGAAGCTCCTCCTCATTTTCTGACCTCCATTCTTCCCTTCCGACTCCTGCCTCGACGACCCGAGGCGTCTGGACCTCGAATTCGACAGGTAGAACGGCCTCGCAGCCGTGAGAGAGTTTGAAAGGCGTCTCCCCTGTGGCCGTATTGGGGGTGGTCCTCAAGGCCCAGAGGACTGATGGGAGCTGTTCCACCCAGCTTCCTCTCAAATTTTCCACTTTCTTCTTTAAGAGGTTCACGATGATTTTGTTGGCCGCTTCCACCTGCCCGTTGCTCCTGGGGTGATGGACAGAAGCAAACCGAAGGTCAATCCCTAGCTGTTCGCAGAAGCGAATGAACTCCGTGCTGGCGAACTGAGGTCCGTTGTCCGTGACGATAGCCTGTGGCAGCCCATGCCTGCAGATGATCTCTCCCCAGATAAAGTTCCTGACTACTTGAGAGGTCACCTTGGCTAGAGCCTTCACCTCCATCCACTTAGAAAAATAATCAATCATGACCAACAAAAACCTCCTCTGACCGCTGGCCTGAGGGAAAGGTCCTACGAGGTCCAGCCCCCATATGGCGAAGGGCCATGGTGCCATGATGCTTCTTAACCTCTGAGCCGGCTGGAGCTAGAGCGGGGCATATAGTTGGCACTTATGACACTTTCTCGCGAATTCGGCTGCGTCCTGACCGAGGGTGGGCCAGAAGTACCCTTGCCTGACGATTCTCCCTTTCAGGGTCCGACTCCCCGAATGACTCCCACATTCACCGGAATGGACTTCCTCCAAAATTTGTGCACCTCTCTTTCGGCCACGCAACGGTCCAACATCCCTGAGAGGGTCTTGCGGTACAACTGTCCCTCACGCAGGAGGTAGTATGCCGCCTGTGCTTGAGCCCTCTTCGGTCCATTCCCTCCGGATATTCTCCGGTGGACAAGAAGATGACGAAGGGGTCCATCCATGAGGGGTGCTGTTCTACTTCCATTAGTTCCCCTCCACGATGGAAGGTCTGAAGAGATCCGTGATGGTGCCTCCCATCCGGGGCCGTGCTTTGCTAGCTGGTCGACTGGCTCGTTTTCCCCTCGCGGCACGTGCTTGATTGAGAAGGTCTGGAAGGTCCCAATGACTCCCCTTACCTTCATCAAATAGAGCTGCAGGGTGGGCTCCCTCGCCTCAAACTCCCCCTTGACCTGGTAAGCCACCACCATGGAGTCGGTGAGGACCTCCACGTCATGCACTCCCAAGTCTCTTGCCAGGCGCAGACCCACGATTACGGCTTCGTATTCGGCTTGGTTGTTGGTGATAGGAAAGTGCACTACCACAGTCTGCTCGATCTTTATCCCTTGGGGGCTTTCCAAGATGACCCCAATCCTAAAGTGCTTCCCCGAGGCACCGTCCACCCTGACTTTCCAGGGGAGAGGGCGAGTGAGTCTCTCCTCCGCCACCTCGACCACGTACTCCGCCAGGAAGTCAGCCATGGCTTGGGCCTTGATTGAGAGGCGGGGGACGAAGGAGATGTCGAACTCGCTCAGCTCCACTGACCATTTGGCCAACCTACCTGAATGCTCTACCCCCTTGAAGATGTTGCGCAGGGGGTGGTCAGTCACTACTCGGATTGAGTGTGCCTGGAAATAAGGCCGAAGCCTCCGGGCTGAGATGATTAAGGCGAAGGCTAGTTTTTCCAGGATGGGGTACCGGAGCTCGGCCCTCTTCAATATCCGACTTACATAATAGACGGGGAGTTGCCTCTTCCCTTCTTCCCGAACCAAAACCGAACTCAAGGCTTCAGCCCCGACCCCTAGATATAGGAATAAGTCTTCCCCCTCCTTGGGCCCTTGGAGCAGGGGGGGCCTGAGTCAGCTGTTTCTTTAAAGCCTGGAATGCTTCCTCGCACTCCGAGGTCCATTCAAACCTTCGACCCCCTCTCAAGGTTTTTAAGAATGAGGAGCACCTCTCCCCGGCCCGGGAGAGGAATCTACTCAACCCTGCCAACTTCCCTGTCAGTTGCTGTACTTCCTTGGTACTTTGTGGCGACCTTAGTTCCAGGATCGCCCCTCACCTTATCTGGGTTAGGTTCTACCCCAGCGGGGGTGAGAAGATGCCCTAGGAACTTTCCCCGGCTCGCCCCGAAGACACACTTCAAGGGGTTCAGCCTCATCTTAAACTTGCGGAGAGTGGCGAAAGTCTCTTCCAAGTCCTGGATGTGGGAGTCGACATCCAAGCTCTTGACCATGAGATCATCCACGTACACTTCGAGGTTCCTCCCCTTCTGCTCTCGGAAGACCCTATCCATCATTTTTTGATAGGTAGCCCCTGCATTCTTTAGCCCGAAGGGCATCATTTTGTAACAGTAACATCCGTCTCCCGTGATGAACGAGACGTCTTTGACGTCAGGGGGGTGCATCCTGATTTGGTGATAACCTGAAAAAGCATCCAGAAAACTCATTACAGGGAAACCGACGGCTGAGTCAACCAGCGCGTCGATCCGAGGCAAAGGATAACAATCTTTCGGGCATGATTTATTAAGAAGAGAAAAGTCGATACACATCCTCCACCGGCCGTCTCCTTTTTTAACCATTACAACGTTGGAGACCCAGCCGGGGTATTGGATTTCAGATATGAAGCCAGCCTCGAGGAGCTTGGCAACTTCCTCTCTGATTGGCTCGGCGAGCTTGTCCGTGACGGATCTCTTTTTCTGCTGGATGGGGGGAGCCTCCGGGTCCAGGTTGAGGCGGTGGCAGGCCACGTCGGGGTCGATCCCTGGCATCTCCGCGGCGCTCCAGGCGAAGATGTCCACGTTCCTCTGGATGCACTCCAGCATCCTGCCTTGAGCTTCCGGGTCAGGCCTCCGCTGACGCGGACCTTCTCCACCCTACCTCCAATGGTGAGGACCTCCATCTCCTCCACCTCTTCCGCTGCCTCCAGACGGGACTGCTCCTCCCATTCCTCGATACCTCCCCTTCCGGGGGCGAGGACCTCTTCCTCGGCCTCCTCGACGGCCATGGCCTCGGCCGACCCCTGAGTCTCTTCCGCGACCTCCTCCTGAGCGCGGCACTCCACCTCCATTTCTTTGTCAGCTTCCTGCTCCTCCTCCAACCTCCGCCCCATCTCCTCGGCCCCCTCCAACCAAGAGATGGAGTTTACCGCCGAGACGTAGCACTCCCTTGCCTCCTTAGGGTCTCCTCGAACCCGGATCTGAACCCCCTCGACGTTGAGCTTTAGACACTGGTGGAAGGACGAGGGGACGCAGCGGAAGGCGCTGATGAGGGGTCTCCCAAAGATGGCGCTGTAACTGCTAGGGGCGTCCACGATAACAAACTTGCAGTTGCGTGACTGCCCCCCTAGAGTGATATGGAGTCCCACTCCTCCCTCGACCTCTTTCCTCTCCCCTGAAAAGCCGAACAGAGGCCCGTCCGAGGCTAACACCCTCCTGGTCTCTACCTTCATCGCATCGAACGCCTTCTTGAAGATGACGTTGACCGAACTCCCATTGTCCACAAGGATTCGGGAGACAGTGAAATCCTCGATGGCTGTCTGGATAACCAGTGCATCGCAGAAGGGGTCCTCGTGACCCGGCAAGTCCTCTCTGGAGAAGGTGATTTTCTCCTCCGGGGGAGGGGATTGGGATATGGAGCCAACGCTCCTCCGGTACATAGTGTGGAGGCTTGACTTACGGGAGGCCTCGATCCCGGCCCCCCCGTGGATCGCTCCGATCCTCCCCCGGGTGCCCACATCAACCCGGTCTTCGCACCGATCCCCCTCCTCCCGAGGCCGGATCTCCTCTATCCGAACTTCGTGATGGCCCTGTTGTTGCTGTTCCCTTCTCCCTCTCATCTCGAGGAAACTCCGGGCACGTGGATGTGAGGTGCCCCTCTTCCTGATGAAAGTCACAATAGGGCAGGTCCACCCTGACCTCCCTCCTTCTCCTCGGCTGTCCTCTCCTCCTTCCCCTCATGGCAATTGCCATTGCCTCCTCCTGGTCGGGGAGAGGGGGTCTCTGACCCTGCCTACCCCCTGGGGGTTGTACTGCCCTCGGCCACCCTGGCGGTTATCTCCTCCCTGATAACCCCTTCGTGGTGCCTGGTCTTACCACTCGGGCCTCCATCCCAAACGGTGGGTCTGCTCCGGATGCACCCACCTGGGTTGCGGCTGCTGCTGCGGCTGCTCCCTTTGCCGAGGTTCAGCCCTCCTTTCCTCCTGAATTCGGCTACCCCTTGGCCTTTCCTCTTCCACGGCCCACTTGGCCAACCTTCGAGCAAACTCTGGATGTGCTGCCTCCATTTCGGCCTCCCTGGCCGCCCTTTCTAGGAGTGCCTCAAAAGACACTGGAGGTGACCTCTTCAGTTCCATTGCGAAGAACCCGGACTGGAGACCCAGGGTGAAGGCTACCATCATGGTGTGCCCTGGCATCTCCTGAACTTGGGACAGTTCCTCTTGGAACCTGTCCAGATAGCTTCCCAGGGTCTCTCCCACCCTCTGCTTGATGCGGAACAAAGACTCCGCCTCCCTCTTCCTCTTCTTAGAAGTGGTGAATCTCAGCATGAAACCCCGTCGCGGATCCTCAAAGCAGTAGATGGACCCGGTCGGGAGTTGGTGGAACCACTCTCTCGCCTTTTCTCTGAGGGTGATGGCGAAGAGTCGGCACTTGAAGCCGTCTGACATCTGTCGAATGGAGACCATGTCCTCGAACCACTGGAGGTGGTGGACCGGGTCTCCTCTCCCGGAGTAGTAAGTCATCTCCGGCTCGCGAAACCCCTCGGGAACTGGGGCTAAAGAAACGAACTCGCTGAAGGGGCTCCCCCCCTCAGCCGGGCGAGTCGGGAACTCCCTCCCTGCAGTCTCGCCGAAGTGGTACTCGGCGGCCGAGCCGGGGAACAGAACTCGCCCCTGGAACTCGCGCTCGCCCCTCTCGGCGGGTTCTTTCCCTAGTCGCCTGAGCGGCGCGTCGTCGCCGAGTGCGGGAGCGGCGACCACCGGGACTGCCGGCGTCGCACTCTCAGCTCGCATGCCGAGGGCGGTCCTGACGAGCCCGAGGATCTCCTCCCTAAGCTCCGCCGGCACACTCGCTGCTGGGGGTGGGGGAGGGGGTGGCGAGTTGCCCCTGCCTGATCCTTGTCCTTCATCTCCAGTCATCGAGCCTGTAGGAGGTTTTCTCTGCTGACCACTCTCCACGCTCACCGCACCAAAATGTTGAAACCGGAAAACCGGTCTCTTGTGGAGTTCGACCCTTGGGGAAGGGTGGCCGCGCACCTACTTCACTCCTGCAAGTAAATGACAAAGAAAAGAAAAGAAATAAGGACTAGACCAAGGGCCCGGCGGGGAGGTCCCACCACACACCTGGAAGATCTTAGAGCACTTCCCCTCCTTAGCCAAATGTCGGGCTAAGGTACCTCAGAAAGCGCTAGTAGGCCGGAGAATTCGTAAGTGTGCCTTCTGGGGTACCCCTTGGGTCCTATTTATAGGAAAAGATGGCCTTCCAATATACAACCTTCACTGTTTTTGAGGACTACAGGCAAACCAAAAGGGGCCACATAGTAAAAGTATGCCATGGCCAAGATGCGAGCTGGACCTGAGGGGGCACTTGCTCGGCAAGGAGCCTGACTCGCCTCGCCCTGGGCCTAGGCGAGCACGCACTCGGCGGACTGTGCTCGGCTAGCGCTGAGCTCGGCTTGACTACCGCCGAGCTCGGACTCGGCACGGCGATCGTCGAGCTCGGACTCGGCACGGCGATCGTCGAGCTCGGACTCGGCACGGCGATCGCCGAGCTCCAACAGAGACTGAAAATGGCACAAGGATCGTCGAGCTTGGCTCGACCACCGTCGAGCCCTGTTTCCGCACCCGAGCTCGGTCTCGGCGTGCCGGGCTTCGTTCGACCATCGTCGAGCTCGGCTCGACTATTGCCGAGCTCGGGCTCGGCATGCTGGGTCCAAGTTGGTCTGAGCCGACCGGTTCAACTCCTGTCGACCGCTCGCGGGATACGGGGTTGTACATAATGACCATATTTATTGTGTCATATTTATTGTGTTTTATTTATTTCTTCATATTTATTTAGTCATATTTTTAGAGCCATATTTATTGAGACATAATTATTGAGTCATATTTCTTGTGTCATTTTCATTAAGAGATATTTAATAAGGCATATTTTGAGGCATATTTATTGCGCCAAATTTATTGAGATATATTTGTCTCACTATATTTATTGCGTAGTATTTATTATAACATATTTATTGAGTGATGAACGAGCCCGAGTAGGAAAACCTATTCTCCAAAGGATAAATCATTTAATGCTCTTTTCAATGAGCTTTTCCAGGTTGAAAATAGACAATAGGATCAAAAGTTATGGTCATATTTATTGAGTCATATTAATTGACCAAAATTTATTTTATCATATTTTTTACCATATTTAGTGTTCCATATTTATTATGACTTAATTATTGAGTCATATTTCATGTACCATATTTATTGAACCATATTTTTTACGTCATTTATTTATTACGCCATATTTACTATGTCATATTTATGATGACATATTTTTTACATTATATTTACTGTGCCAAATATATTGAGTGTCAAACTAGCCCAAATGGGTATCCTATTCAATAATAAATAGATCATTTTGAGCTCTTTTAAATGGGCTTTGTCGGGCTGAAAGCAGACAACCGAACAAAAGTTATGGTCTTTTTTAGTCACATTTATTGCGCCGCATTTCTTTGGCCATATTTATTGAGTCATATTTACTGAGTCATATTTATTTATGTCATATTTATTGTGTCATATTTATATAGCGTTAAATGAATCCAAACGGGTAAACCTATTTTCTAAAGGATTGATTTATTATCTGAGCTCTTTTCAATTGGATTTTTTGTACTGAAAATGGACAACCGGATCAAAAAATTTGACTTCATTTATTCGGTTATATTTATTGGGCTATATTTATTGGGCCATATTTATTGCATCATATTTCCTGAGCCATATTTATTGAAACATAATTATTGAGCCATATTTTTGGTGGCATTTTCATTAAGAGATATTTAATAAGCCATATTTATTGAGCCATATTTATGGAGCCAAATTTATTGAGATATATTTATTGCGTCATATTTATTACATAGTATTTATTATAATGAATTTATTAAGCACTAAATGAGCCCGAGCCGGTAAAACCTGTTCGTCAATGGATAAATCATTCAGAACTCTTTTTAATGGGCTTTTCTAGACTGAAAATAGACAATCGGATCAAGAGTTATAGGCATATTTATTTAGTCATATTTTTGTGTCATATTTATTTTATCATTTTTATTGAAACATATTTACTGAGCCATATTTATTGAGACTTAATTATTGAGTCATATTTCTTGTGACATATTTATTGTGCCATATTTTTTCAGACATATTTATTGACACGTATTTATTGCTCCATATTTATTATGTCAAATATATTATGCTATTTGTATTGTGTCATATTTTTTGTCATATTTATTGAGCGATAAACGAGCTCGAAATGGTAAACCTGTTTGCCAATAGATATATCTATATATGCTTTTTTAATGAAATTTTTTGGGCTTATAACAAACAACCGGATCAAATGTAATGATCATATTTATTACGCCATATTTATTGTGCTATATTTATTGAGCTATATTTATTGTGACACATTATTCTTCCCTATTTATTGAGCCGTATTTACTGAGTCATATTTATTGAGATAAAATTTGTGAGCCATATTTTTGGGTCATATTTATATACTATATTTATGTACCCATATTAATTATGTCATATTTAACACTATATTTATGAAGATATATTTATTACGCCATATTTATTATGTCATATTTATTGCATCATATTTACTACGCCAAATTTATTGTGTCATGTTTATTGAGTGTCAAACAAGCTCAAATGGGTAAGCCTATTCACCAATAGATAAATCATTTCGAGCTCATTTAAATGGGCTCTTCCAGGCTAAAATCGGACAACTAGAACAAAATTTATGATCATATTTATTACGCCATATTTCTTTGTCCATATTTATTGAGTCATATTTACTAAGCCATATTTATTTGTGTCATATTTATTGCACCATATTTATAGAGCATTAAAGAAGACCAATTGGGAAAACCTATTTGCCAAAGGTAGATTTATCCGAGATCTTTTCAAATGATTTTTCTTTACTAAAAATAGATAACCCGATCAAAAATTATTGCTTTATTTATTATGCCATATTTATTGTATCACATTTAATGAGCCATATTTTCTGAGACATAATTATTGAGTCATATTTCTTGTGGTATTTTCATTAAGAGATATTTAATAAGCCATTTTTAAGTCATATTTATTACACTAAATTTATTGAGATATATTTATTGTATTGTATTTTTTACGTAGTATTTATTATAATATATTTATTGAGCAACGAAGAAGCCCGAGTGGGTAAACCTGTTCGCCAATAGATAAATCATCTAGAGCTCCTTTTAATGGGCATTTCCTGGCTGAAAATAGATAATTGGATCAAAAATTATGGTCATATTTATTGAGTCATATTTATTGCTCCATATTTATTTTATTATATTTATTGAACCGTCTTTACTAAGCCATATTTATTAAGACTTAATTAATGAGTCATATTTCTTGTGTCATATTTATTGAGTCATATTTGTTGCATCGTATTCATTAACACATATTTATTGTGATATATTTATTAACACATATTCATTGCACTATAATTATTGTGTCATATTTTTTCCTCCATATTTATTGCGGCTTATTTTTTGCCATTTTTATCGAGCGCTAAGTAATACCTAAACGGGTAAACTTGTTCGCCAATGGATAGATCTTTATGTATTCCTTTTAATGGACTTTTTCGGTCTGATAACCAACAACCGGATTAATGTAATTACCATATTTATTGCGTCATATTAATTGTGTCATATTTATTGTTCTATATTTATTTCTCCATATTTATTGAGCCATATTTATTGAGATAAAATTTTCTAGTCATATTCTTGTGTCATATTTATATACCATTATTATACACTTATATTAATTATGTCATATTTATTGCACTATATTTATTAAGATATATTTATTATGTCATATTTATTGTGTCATATTTATTGCGCCATATTTATTATGTCATATTTATTATGCCATATTTATTTAGTGCCAAATAAGCCCAAATGGGTAATTTTGTTCACCAATCAATAGATATTTTTGAGCTTTTTAAATGGGCATTTTGGGGCTAAATATGGACAACCAGAACAAAAGTTATGGTCATATTTATTGAGTCATTTTTATCGCACCATATTTCTTTGACCATATTTATTGAGCCATATTTACTGAGCTATATTTAGTTGTATCATATTTATTGTGCCATTTTTATATAGCATTAAACAATCCCGAATGTGTGAACCTCTTTGCCAAAGGATAGATTTGTCCGAGTACTTTTCAATTGGCTTTTCCGGGCTAAAAATGGACAATCGGATCAAAAATTATGGCTTTATTTATTAGGCTATATTTATTGGGCGATATTTAATGTGTCATATTTATTGAGCTATATTTCTTGTGCCATATTTATTGAAATATAATTATTGAGACATATTTATTGTGGCATTTTCATTAAGAGATATTTAATCAACAATATTTATTGAGCCATATTTATTACGCCAAATTTGTTGAGATATATTTATTATGACATATTTATTGCATAGTATTTACTATTATATATTTATTAAGCGATAAATGAGCCTGGGAGAGTAAACATATTCGCCAATGGATAAATCATTCAGAACTCTTTTCAATGGGCTTTTTCATGCTGAAAATAGATAATTGGATCAAAAGTTATGATCATATTTATTAAGTCATATTTATTGCACCATATTTATTTTATCATATTTAATGAACCATATTTACTGAGCCATATTTATTGAGACTTAATTATTGAGTCATATTTCATGTGCCATATTTATTGAACAATATTTAGGGTTTAACACATATTTTTTGTGTCATATTTATTAACACATATTTATTGCACCATTTTTATTGTACCTTACTTTTTTGCCTTATTTATTAAGTGCTTAACGAGCTCAAATGGGTAAACCAATTCGCTAATAGATAGATCTCTATATGCTATTTTTAATGGGCTTTTTCAGACTGATAACCAACAACCGTATCAATTATAATGAGCATATTTTATTGCGCCATATTTATTGTATCATATTTTTTCTCCATATTAATTGAGATATATTTATAAAGCTATATTTATTAAGATAAACTTTTTGAGTCATATTCTTATGACATATTTATATACCATATTTATGTACCCATATTAATTATGCCATATTTGATGCGATATATTTATTAAGATATATTTATTATGTCATATTTACTATATCATATTTATGGCACCATATTTGTACGTCATATTTATTGTGCCATGTTTATTGAATACCAAGCATGCCCAAACGGGTAATCATATTCACCAATAGATAGATCATTTCAAGCTCTTTTGAATGGGCTTTTCCAAGGCTGAAAACAAATAATTGGAATAAAAGTTATGGTCATATTTATTGAGTCACATTTATTGCGCCGCATTTCTTTGGCCATATTTATTAAATCATATTTACTGAGTCATATTTATTTGTGTCATATTTATTATGTTATATTTATATAGCATTAAATGAGTCTGAACGGGTAAACTTATTTTCTAAAAAATAGATTTATCTGAGCTCTTTTTAATTGAATTTTTCGGGCTAAAAATGGACAACCAGATCAAAAAAATTTTGCTTCATTTATTAGGCTATATTTATTGGGCTATATTTATTGTGTCATATTTATTGAGTCATATTAATTGAGCCATATTTATTGAAACCTAATTATTAAGGCATATTTCTGGTTGTATTTTCATTAAGAGATATTTAATAAGGCATATTTGTTGAGTCATATTTATTATGCCAAATTTATTAAAATATATTTATTGCGCCATATTTATAGCGTAGTAATTATTATAACATATTTATTGAGCACTCAATGAGCCCGAGTGGGTAAACCTGTTCGTCAATGGATAAATTATTCATAACTCTTTTCAATGGGCTTTTTCATACTGAAAATAGACAATTGGATTAAGAGTTATGGTCATATTTATTGAGTTATATTTATTTTGTCATATTTATTTTATCATTTTTTTGAAGCATATTTACTGAGCCATATTTATTAAGACTTAATTATTGAGTCATATTTCTTATTTCATATTTATTGAGCCATATTTTTTACTACATATTTATTAACACATATTTATTGCACCATATTTATTGTGTCATATTTATTGTGTCATATTTATTGCGCCTTATTTTTTTGTCATATTTATTGAGCGATAAACAAGCCCAATCCGGTAAACCTGTTTTCTAATGGATAGACCATTATGTGCTCATTTTATTGGGCATTATTGGGCTGATAACTGACAATCGTTTTAAATATAATGACCATATTTTTTGCACCATATTTATTGCGCCATATTTATTGTGCCATATTTATTTCTCCATATTTATTGAGCCATATTTATTGAGATAAATTTTTTGAGGCATATTCTTGTGCCATATTTATATATCATATTTATGTACCCAAAATAATTATGTCATATTTATTGCGCTATATTTATTAAGATATATTTATTACGTCATATTTACTGTGTCATATTTTTTACTCCTATTTATTACGCCATATTTACTATGACATATTTATTGAGTGTCAAACAAGCCCAAATGGGTAATCCTATTAACAAATAGATAGATCATTTCGAGATCTTTTAAATGGGCTTTTTCGGATAGAAAACGGACAACCGGAAAAAAAGTTATGGTCTTATTTATTGAGCCATATTTATTATGCCATACTTATTTGGCCATATTTATTGAGCCATATTTACTGAACCATATTTATTTATTTCATATTAATTACGCCTTATTTTTATAGGGTTAAATAAGCCTCAACATGTAAATCTGTTTGCCAAAATATATATTTATTCAAGCATTTTTCCAATACCTTTTCTAGACTTTGAAAATGGACAACCAGATCAAAATTTTGGCTTTATTTATTGGGATGTATTTATTGAGTTATATTTATTGCGTCATATTTATTGAGCAGTAATTATTAAGTCATATTTCCCGAGTCATATTTATTAAACATAATTATTGAGCCACATTTCTTGTGGCATTTTTATTAAGAGATATTTAATAATCAATTTTATTGAGCCATATTTATTGCGCCAAATTTATTGAGATATATTTATTACGGCATATTTATTTCATAGTATTTATTATAATATATTTATTGAAAGTTGAACGAGCCTGAGATGGTAAACCTGTTCGCCAATGGATAAATCATTCAAAGCTCTTTTCAATGGACTTTTCTAGGCTGAAAATATACAATCGGATCAAAAGTTATGTTTATATTTTGTGAGACATATTTATTGTGCCAAATTTATTTTATTATATTTATTAAACCATATTTACTAAGCCATATTTATTGAGACTTAATTATTGAGTCATATTTCTTGCGCCTTATTTATTGAGCCATATTTTTTGCGTCATATTTATTAACACATATTTATTGCATCACATTTATTATGTCATATTTATTACGCCATATTTACTGTGTATTATTTTTTGCCATATTTATTGAGCGCTCAACGAGCCCGAATGGGTAAACCTGTTCACCAATTGATATATCTTTATGTGCTCTTTTATTGAGCTTTTTCGGGAAGATAACCAACAACTGGATCAAATGTAATGATCATATTTATTGCGTTAGATTAATTATGTAATATTTATCGTGTCATATATATTACGTCATCTTTATTGCGCCATATTTATTGTACCATATTTAATTCTACATATTTACTGAGCCATATTTATTGATATAAAATTGTTTAGCCATATTCTTGTGTCATATTTATATACCATTATTATGTACCCATATAAATTATATCATATTTATTGCACTATATTTATTAAGATATATTTAATACACCATATTTACTGTGTCATATTTATTGCACCATATTTATTACGTCATATTTACTGTGATATATTCATTGAGTGACATACAAGCCCAAACGGGTAATCTTGTTCACCAATAGATAGATCATTTCGAGCTCTTTTAAATGGGCTTTTCCAGGTTGAAAACGGACAACCGGAACAAAAGTTATGGTCATATTTATTGAGATATATTTATTGGGCCATATTTCTTTGGACATATTTATTGAGTCATATTTACTGAGCCATATTTATTGAGACATATTTATATAGCGTTAAATGATCTTGAATGGGTAAACTTATTTGTCAATTCTTAGATTTATCCGAGCTCTTTTCAATTGGTTTTCTCGGACTGAAAATGGAAAATCGGATTAAAAATTATTGCTTTATTTATTGTACTCTATTTATTGTGCCATATTTATTGAGCCATATTTATTGAGCCATATTTTTTGAGCCATGTTTATTAAGACATACTTATTGAGCCATACTTATTATAGTATTTTTATTAAAAGATATTTAGTAAGCTATATTTATTGAGCTATATTTATTACGCCAAATTTATTGAGATATATTTATTACGCCATATTTATTACATAGTATATATTATAACATATTTATTGAGTGTTGAACAAGCCCGAGCGGGTAAACCTATTCGCCAAAGGATAAATCATCTAGAGCTCATTTTAATGGGCATTTAAAGGATGAAAATAGATAACTGGATCAAAAGTTATGGTAATATTTATTGAATCATATTTATTGCGCCACATTATTTTATAATATTTATTTAACCATATTTACTGAGACATATTTATTGAGACTTAATTATTGAGTCATATTTCTTGTACCATAATTTTTGCCCCTTATTTATTAACACATATGAAGGATCAAGCACATACCCAACTGCACCAAAAGCTCGGACTGTTGGAGAGGGCGCTACTTAATTTCTTAAATAAGTAGCAAAGCGCCACGGGTCAAGTGAAGGAACGTCTGACCCAACAATCCCCCCTAGCATCTAGCACAACGCGTCGGCTATGAGGTGGGGTTACCACATGGCCCACATGGCTAAAAGGTGGGGTTACCACATGTCCACGGTTTGCCTGACCCGTCGGACCCACACAGGTAGAAGGGAAAAATCAGGATTTAATAGCGCCCCCCCCCCCCCCCCCCCCCCCCCCCCCGTCTTAAACCCGTGACCTCCTCTGATACCAATTGAAGGATCAAGCACATACCCAACTGCACCAAAAGCCCGGACTGTTGGAGAGGGCGCTACTTAATTTCTTAAAAAAGTAGCAAAGCATCACGGGTCAAGTGAAGGAATGCCGGACCCAACAACATATTTATTACGTCATATTTATCGTGTCATATTTAGTGCGCCATATTTATTATGCCTTATTTTTTGCCATATGTATTAAGAGCTAAACGAGCCCGAACGGGTAAACCTATTTGTTATTAGATAGATCTTTATTTTCTCTTTTTAGTGGGCTTTTTCATGTTGATAACCGACAACTGGATTAAATGTAATGACCATATTTATTTTATGCGCCATATTTATTTTTCCATATTTTTTTCATCATATTTACTGAACCATATTTTTTGAGGTAAAATTTTTGAGTCATATTCTTGTGCCATATTGATATACCATATTTATGTACCCATATTAATTATACCATTTTTATTGCTTTATATTAATTAAGATATATTTATTACGCCATATTTACTGTCTCATGACTATTGTGTCATATTTATTACGTCACATTAACTGTGCAATATTTTTTTGAGTGTCAAACAAGCCTAAATGGGTAATCCTATTCACCAATAGATAGATCATTTTGAGCTCTTTTAAATGAGCTTTTTCTAGTTGAAAACGGACAATTTGAACAAAAATTATGGTAATATTTATTGTGTTATAATTTATTGGGTCATATTTCTTTAGCCATATTTATTGAGCTATATTTACCAAGTCATATTTATTTGTGTCATATTTTTATGTCATATTTATATAGCGTTAAATGAGCCCAAACGGGTAAACATGTTTGCCAAATGTTAGATTTATCCGAGCTCTTTTAAATTGGCTTTTTCGGGCTAAAAATGGACAACCGGATCAAAAATTATGGTCATATTTATTGGGTTATATTTATTATGTCATATTTATTGAGCCTTATTTATTGAGCCATATTTCCTGATCCACATTTAATGAGATATAATTATTGAGCCAGATTTCTTATGGCATTTTCATTAAGAGATATTTAATAATCCATATTTATTGAATCATATTTATTATGCCAAATTTATTTAGATATATTAATTGCGCTATATTTATTGTGTAATAATTTTTATAATATATTTATTGAGTATTGAATAAGCTTATTCGAGTAAACATGTTAACCAATGGATAAATCATTCAGAGCACTTTTTAATGGGCTTTTCCAGGCTAAAAATAGACAACCGTATCAAAAGTTATGGTCATATTTATGGGGACATATTTATTTTATCATATTTATTAAATTATATTTACTGAGCCATATTTATTGAGACTTAATTATTTAGTCATATTTCTTGTGCCATATTTATTGAGCAATATTTTCTGCACCATTTTTATTAACACATATTTATTGTGCTATATTTATTGTGTCATATTTATTGCGCCTTATTTATTTTTGCCATATTTATTGAGCGATAAATGAGTCCGAATTAGTAAACCTGTTCGCCAATTGATAGACCTTTATGTGTTCTTTTTAATTGGCTTTTTTGGGTTGATAACTTACAACCGGATCAAATATATTGACCATATTTATTATACCATATTTATTGCTTCATATTTATTGTGTCATATTTATTTCTTCATATTTATTAAGCCATATTTATTACGATAAAATTTTTTAGTCATATTCTTATGTCATATATATATACCGTATTTATGTGCTCATAATAATTATACCATATTTATTGCGTTATATTTATTAAGATATATTTATTATGTCAAATTTACGGTTTGCAAAGGATAGATTTATCCGAGCTTTTTTCAAATAGCTTTTCCGGGATGAAAATGAACAACTAGATCAAAAATTATTGTTTTATTTATTCGGCTATATTTATTACGCCATATTTATTGAGCCGTTATGATTGAGTCATACTTCATGAAACATATTTATTAAGACATAATTATTGAACCATATTTTTTGAAACATTTTTATTAGAGATATTTAATATGACATTTTTATTGAGCCATATTTTTTGAGAAATATTTATTGCGCCATTTTTATTGCGTAGTATTTATTATAACATATTTATTAAGCACTAATTGAGCTTAAACGGGTAAACCTATTCGCCAATGGATAAATCATTCAGAGCTCTTTTAATGGGCTTTTTCGGGATAAAAACGGACAATCGGAATAAAAATTATGGTCATATTTATTGAATTACATTTATTATGCCATATTTATTAAGCCATATTTTTTGAGCCATATTTATTTATGTCATATTTATTGCGCCATATTTATATAGCTTTAAACAAGCCCGAACGGGAAAACCTATTTGTCAAAGGATAGATTTATTTGAGCTATCTTCAATTGGCTTTTCTGGGCTGAAAATGGGCAACTGGATTAAAAATTATGTCTTTATTTATTGGGCTATATTTATTGGGCTATATTTATTGTGTCATATTTATTGAGCCATATTTATTGAGCCATATTTCCTGAGACATATTTATTGAGACATAATTATTGAGCCATATTTCTTGTGAAATTTTCATTAAGAGAAATTTAATAAGCTATATTTATTGAGTCATATTTATTGCGCCAAATATATTGAGATATATTTATTGCATCATATTTATTTTATAGTATTCATTATAACATATTTATTGAGCATTAAACGACCTAGAGCGGGTAAACCTACTTGCCAAAGGATAAATCATATAGAGCTCTTTTTAATGGGCTTTTCCTAGCTGAAAATAGACAATCGGATCAAAAGTTATGGACATATTTATTGAGTCATATTTATTGCTCCATATTATTATATCATATTTATTGAACCATATTTACTGAGACATATTTATTCAGACTTATTTATTGAGTCATATTTCTTATGTCATATTTATTCAGCCATATTTTTGCGTCATATTTATTAACAAGTATTTATTGCGTCATATTTATCATGTCAAATTTAGTGCGCCATATTTATTGCGCCTTATATTTTATCATATTTATTTAGAGTTAAACATGCCCGGACGGGTAAACCTGTTCGTCATTGGATAGATCTTGTGCACTTTTTCATGGACTTTTTCGGGTTGATAACCGACAACCGGATCAAATGTAATGATCATATTTATTTCGCCATATTTATTATGTCATATTTATTTCTCCATATTTATTGAGTTATATTTACTGACCCATATTTATTAAGATAAAAATTTTGAGTCATATTCATGTGCTATATTTATATACCATATTTTTGTACCCATATTAATTATGCCATTTTTATTGTGTTATATTTACTAAGATATATTTATTACGTCATATTTATTGTGTCATATTTATTGTACTATATTTATTACGCCATATTTACTGTCATATTTATTGAGTGTCAAACAAGCCAAAATATGTAATCTTGCTCACCAATAGATAGATCATTTCAAGCTCTTTTAAATGAGCTTTTCTTGATTGAAAACATACAACCAGAACAAAGACATATTTATTGAGCTGTATTTACTAAGTCATATTTATTTGTGTCATATTTTTTTGCGCCATATTTATATAGCATTAAACGAGCCCATACGGGTAACCTGTTTGCCAAATGATAGATTTTTGAGATCTTTTCAAATGGCTTTTCCGGGCTGAAAATTGACAATCGGATTTGGCTTTATTTATTGGGCTATATTTATTACGCTATATTTATTGAGTCTTATTTATTGAGTCATCTTTTCTGAACCATATTTATTGAGATATAATTATTGAGACATATTTCTTGTGGCATTTTCATTAAGAGATATTTAATAAGCCATATTTATTTAGCCATATTTATTTAGCCAAAATAATTGAGATATATTTATTGCGTAGTATTTATTATAACATATTTATTGAGCGCTGAATGAGCCTGACCGGGTAAACCTATTCGGAAAGAGATAAATCATTCAGAGCACTTTTTAGTTTGCTTTTCCATGCTAAAAATAGACAACCAGATCAAAAGTTATGGTCTTATTTATTGAGTTATATTTATTATAATATATTTATTTTATCATATTTATTAAAGCATATTTACTGAGTCATATTTATTGAGACTTAATTATTGAGTCATATTTCTTGTGTCATATTTATTGAGCTATATTTTTTGCGTTATATTTATTAACACATATTTATTGCGCCATATTTATTGTATCATATTTATTGCGCCACATTTATTGCGCCTTATTTTTTTGTCATATTTATTGAGCGATAAACGAGCCTGAATGGGTAAACCTATTCACCAATGGATAGACCTTTATGTGCACTTTTTAATTAGCTTTTTGGGCTGATAACCGACACCAGATCAAATATAATGACCATATTTATTGTGTCATATTTATTATGCCATATTTATTTCTCCATATTTATTGAACCATATTTATTGTGATAAAATTTTTGAGCCATATTCTTATGCCATATTTAAATACCATATATATGTGTCCATAATAATTATAGCATATTTATTGCGCTATATTTATTAAGATATATTTATTATGTCATATTATTGTGTCAAATTTATTGCGTCATATTTATTACGACATATTTAATGTGTCATATTTATTGAGTGTTAAACAAACCCAAATGGGTAATTCAGTTCACCAATAGATAGATAATTTTGAAATCTTTTAAATGGGCTTTTTCAGGCAAAAAACGGACAACCAAAACAAAAGTTATGGTCATATTTAATGAGACATATTTATTGCACCATATTTTTTTAGCCATATTTATTGAGCCATATTTATTTATATCATTTTTGCACCATATTTATATAGCGTTAAACCAGCCTGAACCAGTATACCTGCTTTCCAAAGGATAGATTTATCCGAGCTTTTTTCAAATGGCTTTTCCGGGATGAAAATGGACAACCAGATGAAAAATTATGGCTTTATTTATTGGGCTATATTTATTGGTCTATATTTATTGTGCCATATTTATTGAACCGTTGTGATTGAGTCATATTTCCTCAGTCATATTTTTTGAGACATAATTATTGAACCATATTTCTTGAAGCTTTTTCATTAGAGATATTTAATAAGCCATTTTTATTGAGCCATATTTATTGGGCTAAATCTTTTGAGAAATATTTATTGCGCCATTTTTATTGCGTAGTATTTATGATAACATATTTCTTTAGTACTAAATGATCCTGAGCGGGTAAACCTATTCGCCAATAAATAAATCATTCAAAGCTCTTTTCAATGGGCTTTTTCGGGCTGAAAACTGACAATTGGAATAAAAATTATGGTCATATTTACTGAATCATATTTTTATGCTACATTTCTTTGGCCATATTTATTGAGTCATATTTACTGAGTCTTATTTATATGTATCATATTTATTATGACATATTTATGTAGCGTTAAACGATACCGAATGGGAAAACCTGTTTGTCAAAGAATAGATTTTTCTGAGCTCTATTAAATTAGCTTTTTCGGGTAGAAAACAGACAACCGGAACAAAAGTCATGATCATATTTATTGAGTCATATTTATTGCGCTATATTTATTGAGCCATATTTACTGAGCCATATTTATTTGTGTCATATTTATTGCGTCATATTTATATAGCGTTAAATGAGCCCAAACAGGTAAACCTATTTTCCGAAGAATATATTTATCCGAGCTTTTTCAAATAGCTTTTCTGAGCTAAAATGGACACCTAGTAACAGATTTTTGCTTTATTTATTTGGCTATATTGATTGCGTCATATTTATTAAGCTGTAATCATTGAGCTATATTTCCTAAGTCATATTTATTGAGACAAAATTATTGAGTCATATTTATTACTCCAAATTTATTGAGATATATTTATCACGGCATATTTATTTCATAGTATTTATTATAAAATATTTATTGAGTGTTGAACGAGCCCGAGCGGGTAAACCTGTTCATCAATGGATAAATCATTCAGAACACTTTTCAATGAGATTTTTCAGGCTGAAAACGAACAACCAGAATAAAAGTTATAGTCATATTTATTGAATCATATTTATTGAACCATATGTCTTTGGTTGTTTTTATTGAGCCATATTTACTGCACCATATTTATTGCACCACGGCACAATAAATATAGCCCAATAAATAAAGCCATAATTTTTGATCCGGTTGTCCATTTTCAGCCGGGGAAAAGCCAATTGAAAAGAGCTATATAAATATGGTATAAAGGATAAATCTATCCTTTGGCAAACAGGTTTTTCCATTTGGTCTTGTTTAACATTATATAAATATGGTATAATAAATATGATATAAATAAATATGACTCAGCAAATATGACTCAATAAATATGGCTCAATAAATATGGCTCAATAAATATGGCGTATAATAAATACGATTCCGTAAATATGACCATAACTTTTATTGGGTTGTCCGTTTTCAGCCCGAAAAAGTCTATTGAAAAGGGCTCTGAATGACTTATCCATTAGCGAATAGTTTTACCTGCTCGGGCTCGTTAAGTGCTCAATAAATATGTTATATTAAATACTACGCAATAAAAATGAAGGAATAAATATTTCTCAATAAATTTGGCGCAATAAATATCACTCAATAAAAATGGCTTATTAAATATCTCTAATGAAAATGCTTCAAGAAATATGGTTCAATAATTATATATGTCTCGATAAATATAAATCCGGAAATATGGCTCAATCATAACGGCTCAATTAATATGGCGTAATAAATATAGCCCAATAAATAAAGCCATAATTTTTGATCTGGTTGTCCATTTTCATCCCGGAAAAGCCATTTGAAAAATGCTCGAATATCCTTTGGCAAATATGTTTACCTGTTTGGGCTCAATAAACGGTATATAAATATGGCGCAATAAATATGACCTAAATAAATATGGCTCGATAAATATGGCTCAATAAATATGGCCAAAGAAATATGGCGTAAAAAATATGACTCAATAAATATGACCATAACTTTTGTTCTGGTTATCCATTTTTCGCCCGAAAAAGCCCATTTAAAAGACTTCAAAATTATCTATCTATTGGAGTACAGGATTACCCGTTTGAGCTTGTTTGGCACTCAATAAATATGGCACAGTAAATATGGCGTAATAAATATGGCGAAATAAATATGACATGGTAAATATGGCGTAATAAATCTATACTATATTAAAAAGAAGTATCAAACTCTTCTATATGCCTTGATTAATAAGACATGAAATCCTTCACAGCCATTGGATCAAAAGAGATCGGACGGAATAAATTAGCCGCTCACCGTTTCAGCCCTGAAACACCTCCCCACGATATCTTCTGCACAAAATCACCACAATGTCGCTCCCCCGCTCCCCCTGCTCTGACTCTCTTGTCATTTCGATGTCAGCCGACCGCCTCTCCGACCAAGCAAAAAAAACATTTGATGCCTCTCTACTCTGGTACGCCTCCTCTCTTCTCAAGTACCGTCTAAATCCCTTCCCTGACGGTTAGAACCTCATCTCTCTTCCTCACTGAATCCCGCTTCTGCAGCCGATTCTACCTCCTCGCGCAATTCCTTTCATTGGAACGGCGATCTGTCCTTCGACTACAAGAACTGCGAACTCCTCCCACCGCAACATTCAACACGGGTGTCCTCTCTGCGCAAGAAGCTCATCCAATGATCTTCTCTCCACATAAGAATCTTCATTGTCCCTCTCGCCATCTCAGCGCTGGAAAGCCTCCTCCACGATAGGGTCTAGATAATTTCTCTATTTTATTTCCAGTTCTTTTACTTTCCCTTCTTGCTGTCATTTTGAGCTTATTAGTTTTTAAGACCTAACTTTCAATTATGCGCATTCCGTCGGCATCCTCTTTCTTTCTAGCTCTTCTTCTTCTTATTCTTCTTTCTGCTTGAACCTGCGGGTAAGTGTCGCATCAAATTAATTTCATTTGTAATGTGCTCTGTGCTCTTCCTATTTCTCACAATCCTAATAAGATTTAATCATCCTACTTTGTTCACTTACTCTTCAACTAATCCCTAACTTCATCTACCTAGCAAAAGTATTTATGTCGGTTATCTTCAACATCACAGGTACCCATTGTTGGTTTTCAGTCCTTCACATCACACTTTCCAATCAACATTGATTTATGTATAGCTATTTTTTTCGTTTTCAGTTTTTAGAAATCCGATTTTCTAAGATCTCTATTTTTAAGTCTGTACTTTATTTTTGTTGCTATTTTTTAAGATCTCTACTTCCGTTCTCATTCTTAAATCTCCATTTTAGGGTTCGACTGCTTGAGTTCATTTTCTGGGGCTAGATCACCCGATCTAGACAAACCATCCCCGGGACGATTTCTCGCGGAATCCTACCCCAAATTCCGATGACCTTCCCCGATCGATTCCCTTCACCACAAGCAAAATAGAGAAAGAGAAAGAATACAATAAAAGTTTAAAAGATTTAAAAGCGATTAAAATCTCCCGCTTGACGATTCCTCCATCGAGCGATCCGCGATCGGTGCTTGAGTTCTTTGTGTGCTTACACCGGTCGTCTCTTCGTACTCGATGTAGTTCTTGGCTCGCCGTAGTTCTTCGTGCGCGAACGGGAGGGATGGGGTCTTCTTTTCCTTCGACAGAGACGGCAGAACGGACCACAGAGAGGCGGTCGAACCCTAGGAATCGTAGATCTAAGTCTCTTTTCGTCTTGGTTAGGAACATAGAAAACGAGGTGCCTTTTTATACGTTTTTGAGAAAATAGGCTACCGCCGATGGTAAGGCTAGCGCTCGGCGGTAGGTTCGCACGCTTGATGTTGACAGCTGTCCTCCCAATTTGGAAAAGTATTCGAAACGAATATTTTCCTTTTTCCAATGCTAGCACGGCCGGTAGGTAGGTAGCACTCGGCAGTAGTTCTGTCTCGACGCTCTCGAAGCCTCTATCGCAATGCCTCTGTCTCAACGAGTGTTGAGTGTGTTACCTCGGCCCTGTACCAAGCTAGATCCGGGCGATTAGCCGGAATTTCATGACCACGACTAACTTAATGGGGGTTAATAGGATAAACCACCTTGCACACGATCCACGAATGTGATCCCTCTAGCACACCAACCACCACCACATGTGAGATACCTCCATCGTCCCAACCTCCTGTGGCTGGCCATTTGAGCTGGTCGCCACCTCCGGAAGCACCGATTACAGTCAAACGCACGACACCCAGCAGGCCTCCGCGAAACCGGCACCTGGGCACCGCCCTAACGACCACTCATCATGGGTGGGTGCCAATATCTATTATAACCACACATCATTGGTGAGTGTCAATATCTGAAATAATACATGACATCACATAGTAAAATCTTAAAAACACTATGTGCTTCAGCCTATTTAAAATTGGGTTGCAATTAGTAAAAATAGTGGTTACGGTATGCGGATACTAGCATAACTAACGTAACTATTCCTGGGGTCTATAAATATGACCACAGGCTTCCCTTCATTTTAACTCTTTCCCCTGCCAGATTTCTTCCCCTATATGCTAGAGCTCTGCAGAAATCTTTATCGCCGCCCTCAGAGATCTTCGAATGCCTTGAAGATTCCTCGAAGTTCTCCACGCTTCTATGTGCAAAGCATCCTGAAGACCTTTCTTAGCAATCCTCCTGCGTGCAACCCCCCAGCTCTCAGTGTCCGAACAACGAGCACAAGCATTCTCCGTCGACACGAGGAGCGGCTTGTCGCTCTCGACTTCTCCAAAACCATGTAAACAACAACGAATAATGTAGTTTGGTTGGCACAGAATCGGCCACGTGATTTTTTACCCTATTCACAGGTTTTCCACGTTAAAAACTTTCTTGTCCACTTTTTATTTTTTTCTGTGACTGTTTGCGCGCTCGACCAATCAACGGGGTACGGCGGTCCAATTTAATCCGGTCTATCAGGAGGCTCGAGCGACAACAACAAACCTTTGGTGTTTTTAAAGCCTTTATGGTTTTAAGTTCTTTTTGAGATTTTTTTGGGTGTGTCAATAGCCAATAATTAATGGTGTGCTTTTAACACCAGCCATAAATTATCAAAACTATAGGGTACATAATTATGGCGCTGCGGCAGAAAAAGATCATTAACGCATTTTAATCGGACGGCTGCTACTTAGGTATCATTGAAATAACGGTTGATATTGTGATGAATTGGTTGCAGTTACGCGCACGCGATGCTCCTGCTCATGGAAACTTTACCTTTTGGGGCGAAATCCCAGTAATGCGTTTAGCAGTGCGAAGTGGGACAGCGGACAGCATCATCTTCTTCGCTTTTCTACCCACTATTATATCCTCGTCCTTAGACTCTCTGCCCCCCTCTCTTTCTCGCTCCCTGTTCCCTAAAGTCTAGACCAAGTCCAAGTCGGTGCTTCAAATCAACAAACGGACGGCAAGAATTAATCCGAAATCGAACCCTCTCTGCTTTCCTCGACGCTGCCGGAGATCGCATAACCCGCTGCCGCTGAGATGTTCATCTGGCGCCCGTCCATCTGGAAACGGAGGAAGGGGGCGGTGCCGGTCTACCTAAACGTCTACGACGTCACTGCCTTCAACGGCTACGCCTACTGGTTCGGGCTCGGTGTGTACCATTCCGGCGTCCAAGGTTAGATCGATTTTTAACTTGGCTGGTTGGTTCTTCTCCCCCGATTTCTATCCAATCACAGTGAAATCAGGGATAGAATTTAGGCCATTTAATTCTTCCGACGTCTAGTTTAATTTGGGGGTTAGTATATGGTGGCTATTTGCAGTGCACGGACTCGAGTACGCGTACGGCGCTCACGATTATTCGACGACGGGGATCTTCGACGCTGAGCCGCGGTTGTGCCCTGGCTTCGTGTTCCGGAAGTCTATTTTGATCGGGTGGACGGATTTGGGGCCACAGGAGGTGCAGGATCTGATCGAAGATCTTTCTGAGAGCTACGCCGGAAACACCTACAATCTCATCTCCAAGAACTGCAACCATTTCTGCAACGACGCCTGCCATCGCCTCACCGGCAATGCCATCCCCCGCTGGGTCAATCGCCTCGCCAATCTCGGTACCCTTTTCGATCAGATCCCGCCCTGTCTCGGTTGGATTTAAAACCTCATAATATCTTTACCGCCATTACTGTATGTGTTAGGTTTTCTCTGCAAATGCGTGCTCCCAATGCAAGTTGCAGCGGTAAGGAGTCGCGCGAACGCGGACACCGGTGGCCACGACGGAGAGCGCCGGCGGCTGAGGAGCGGCTCCAGACGTTACGGAGTCGAAAGAAATGAAGCAGGAAAGTGCCCGTCGGTCATCTCCGGTCGCCGGAGTGGAAGCAGGAGAGCCGGCGTGAAGTGCCGGCCGGCGCCGTCGGTGACGGCCAAGTAACATCTTTAACGGTGCAATGCGGCGGAGGATCCGACGGATACTAACGTACAATCTCCGTGAGCTGTGCGTTTGTTTAATAATATTTTGGATGAAATTATATTAATTTATTAATGTTTTTTAATGCGTTTTCTTTTTGGGTTAATTATAAATGCAAGCTGGTTCTCTTAGTTGCTGTTGTGTTGGGACTAGAGACGAGGAGACGCAGACGTGGAATTTTGTTTTATTTATTATTTTAACAATATATCAATAACGTCCATAACCTAATGGACAAGGGAAATATACCATACGTTTAAGTAATCAAGATAGAGGCCGGGCCGGCATACCTAAAATAAAGCACATACGTGCCAAGGGAATTATTATGCCATTGATATGATTATTCACATACCCCTAACCGACGACGAACCGTCGCCTGACGACTCGGGTAATCCCGAAATTAGTGTCAGCGCTTTAATGGGCACTTTTCCATCAAAATTTTTACGGGTCCAGGGCAAAATAGGTAACACCACTATTCACATATTTCTGGACAACGGCAGCACACATAATTTTATCACTATACGATCAGCAGCTTACCTAAAACTTCTCATTAGCGTCATACCGCCATTTAGAGTACATGTGGGAAACGGTAGTAATATGTTATGTAAGGAACTTTGCCCTCATGTAGCTCTGGAAATACAAAAAATATCGTTCATAGTAGACTTATATATTGTGGATTTACATAGGGCAGACGTTATTTTAGCCTTTAATTGGCTAGAAACATTAGGTCCCATTACCACATATTATGCTACCCGAGAAATGACTTTCACGTATCAAGGAAACCATTGTAAACTTAAGGGAGAAAGGTTCTTAAATCTAGGGTCAATATCGTCCTCTCAGATCCGTAAACTTCAGGCACAAGATTCAACTGAACCTATGTTGATGTGTTTACAAATGGATACCATTGACAAATCAGATTCTAAAAAACAAAAAGATTTCTCGAACATTAAAAATCCAATTATTCAGAAATTATTAACCGACTATCAAAGTATGTTCGGAAAACCAATGGGTCTACCCCCAGTTCGACCTTTTGACCATAAAATACCATTACTTACTCAAGGTTCAGTGGCCAGAGTCAAGCCATATCGTTACTCACATTATCATAAGAACGAATTTGAAAGATTAATAGCCGAATTGTTAGCCCAAAGTCTAATTCGCTCAAGTACGTCAGCATTTAGTTCCCTAGTTTTACTAGTTAAAAAAAGATAGACTTGGCGTTTTTGCGTCGATTATCGGGTATTAAACACTTTGACAGTCAAAGATAGTTTTCCTATGCCAACTATAAACGAGCTCCTGGACGAATTACATGATGCAATTATTTTTTTCAAACTTGACTTATTTTCCGGATATCACCAAATACATATGAATCCAAAGGATATTCATAAAATAGCATTCAGAACACATAACGGGTTCTATGAATTTCTAGTAATGCTGTTTGGTTTAATGAATGCTCCAGCTACGTTTCAGGCCATAATGAGCAATATATTTCAACCATTCCTTAGACGCTTTGTAATAATATTTTTCGGCGATATTCTAATATATAGTGGGTTTAGGTCCCTAGTTTTACTAGTTAAAAAAAGATAGACTTGGCGTTTTTGCGTCGATTATCGGGTATTAAACAAAGATAGACTTGGCGTTTTTGCGTCGATTATCGGGTATTAAACACTTTGACAGTCAAAGATAGTTTTCCTATGCCAACTATAAACGAGCTCCTGGACGAATTACATGATGCAATTATTTTTTTCAAACTTGACTTATTTTCCGGATATCACCAAATACATATGAATCCAAAGGATATTCATAAAATAGCATTCAGAACACATAACGGGTTCTATGAATTTCTAGTAATGCTGTTTGGTTTAATGAATGCTCCAGCTACGTTTCAGGCCATAATGAGCAATATATTTCAACCATTCCTTAGACGCTTTGTAATAATATTTTTCGGCGATATTCTAATATATAGTTCGTCAAAATCGGCCCACGCGACTCATTTATTGGAGGTTTTTCAACTTTTGAAGACTCACAAGCTAACTTTAAAAACCTCCAAATGTACATTCGCAGTTTCAACGATAGAGTTTTTAGGCCACATTATTTCAGGAGACGGTGTACAACCAAACCCGAGAAAACTAGCTGTAATTGCAGATTGGCCTATTCCGGCAAGCCAAAAACAATGCGGGTTTTCCTCAGTTTAGCCGGGTATTACAGACGATTTATTCGTCAGTTTGCCACAGTGATAACACCACTTACCGATTTATTAGTAAAAGACGAATTTTTATGGACAGAAACCAGCAACCAAGCATTTCAAAAAATCAAAATGCTTCTTATAACAACCCCGGTCCTTTCATTACCAGACTTTTTGTTACCCTTCACTATTGAGTGTGACACATCTAACTGTGGCATTCGGACAGTCTTATCACAAAAGGGACACCCACTCGCATATTTTAGTAAAAAATTGTCGGTTAAGGAACAAGCAAAATCAATCTACATAAGAGAGTTATTAGTCATCACTACCGCGGTTAGTAAATGATTACATTATTTAATTGGAGCATCTTTTACCATATTAACAGATCACCAGACGTTTCATAACCTGAATTCTCAGGTCATGACACTGCTAGGGAGAACACAACAGTCGATGCTCTCTCACGAAAATATGAAACACCGGTTGACGCTTTTTGTGCTACTTTACAAAATATTTCTTTTTTGTTATTCAAACTTATTTGATGAAATAAAACAGTTATACCAATCGGATACCAAAAGCAGGGCAATACTTCAGCAATTGGAAACCAATCCTACTTCGATACCCGAATGGTCCATGATAGGAGGAAAACTTTTTATAAAACCAAGTTATATGTCCCTCAATCTACTATACGCACAATTTTAATAAGCGAGGCTCATGACACACGCACAGGTGGACACTCAGGACTCACCGCAACTACTAAGCGACTAGCTCATTATTTTTTTGGCCAGATTTGACAGCCGACGTACATACATATGTACAACATTGAGATCTTTGTCAAAAAGGGAAAGAACGCAATGACTTACCTTATGGCTTATTACAGCCACTCTCAATACCAACTATGATTTGGATGGATCTTTCTATTGATTTTATTACCCATCTTCCTAAATCAAAATCTTATACGACCATATTAGTCATGGTCGACCGCCTTTGCAAAGGGGCTCATTTCGCACCACTCCCAACACATGACACAGCGCCCTCAGTGGCCCAGGTTTTCTGGGATTATTGTGAAAAATTACATGGCTTACCCGAAATAATTGTTTCAGATAGAGACCCCATTTTCCTGAGCCAATTCTGGTTAACATATTTTACGACAAACAGCACTAAGCTCCGTTTTAGCTCGGCCTACCATCCGCAGACAGATGGACGGATTGGGCATGTTAATCGATGTATTAATCAGTATTTACGTTTATTTGTGTTTCAACAACCAGTGCACTGGGCCCAATTGATTAACATGCGCACACATAATTACACACACTCACAAACACAATTACATACACTCACAAACACACTTAACACACTGCACTCACACACACACACACACACACACACACACACACACTCACACACACACACACACACACTCACAAACAGCACTCACACACAAATTTCACCAGCACACACACACATTCCCTTAAACAGCACACACACACACAGCACTCACAGAACACACACACATTCCCTTAAACAAACACACACACTTCACTCTAGCACACACACCATTAGACACACTCAAAAACACATTTAACACACACACACAAACAAACAACACTCACACACACACACACATCATTATAACACACAGCACTCACACAGCTTCACACACATCATTATAACACAAACACAAAGCAACACACAACTCTCACACACAAACAACACACATTTCCCATTCCACAGCAGCACACAGCAGTCCATAAATACAAACATCAGCACAACAAGGCTAATCCTTGCACAAAAAAACTAATCCTTGCTAGTGAAATACGCATCACACAACACACCTTGTTAGAGAAATAAACACATCTACACATCCTTGATAGAGAAATAAACACAAAATTCATCCAAAAATAAGCAAAAAGAAATTTTGGAAGGGAATGGGAAGGTATACCTGCTGGAGATTACTGGTGATTGTCGGCCGCTTCGTTTGGTTTGGAGTTGTAAAAATGGCGGATCTGCACAGTGCAAGAAATAGGAACTGTGAGATGAATATATCCTATAAATATCCCCTACAAAGTTGCAGGAGGGACAAGAGACATGCAGGAGAAGCTTACCTGCGCCGATGTTAGCCGCCGATGTTAGCCGACGATGTGATCCCTGAGCTGGAGAAGAGGGCCGAGAGAACGGTCACCAATCTTTCTCGTCGCCGGAGCCGTGGAGGCGACGCACACTTCTTTCATCGCCGGAGCTGAGAGCACGGTCACCGATCGTCGAAGCTGAGAACCGGAGAAGAGGGCATGGCGCATGGTTCTGCAGAAGACAAGCAAAAAATCCCGCAACCCTATAAATGCAAGGAAATGGAGGTGCAGCCCACGGTTTCAGCCCGCTGTATTTTCACGCCCCGGATTTTCCGCTGCGGGTGGAGTAGACTGCGCGTAAGCAAAGGAAAAAAAACAAAATTTCCTTTTTAACAAAACGTAAACGCCCAAAAACGCTCGTCCAAATGGGCCCTTAGTTCAAAAATATTTCTCAACATCCATCGAGGGTCAACTAGACCTGCCAGCTAGGTGAGAGCCTGACAGTGGGAGAGGCTTGGGATTTAGTTCCAAAACATTCCACAACGTCCACCGAGGGTCATCAAGACTTGCCAGCTAGGTACGAGCCTGACAGTGGGAGCGGCTCGGGACTGTATTCGACCTGTCTTCAATCCTTGAGGGGGAGAGAAAAGAACATGCTAAGAGAGAAAGGCATCAAAAATAAGGCATGCATTCTATTTATTCAGGGATAGAAGTGCTTCAATTCGTCACCACTCCAGGTATGGCTGATGGTTACCCCCTCTACATTTTGGAGGTGATAACTTCCCGACTTGAGTGCTTCCTCGATTACATAGGAACCTTTCCAATTGGGATTAAGCTTCCCCACCGACGTAGACCTTCCGGCCTCATCCATCTTTTTCAAGATAAGATCCCCTTTTACAAACTTTTTAACACGTACATCTTTGTCGAATACTTGGCCATTCAGTGCTTGACCTCATCTTGCCTAATGATGGCTAGATCGCGAAGCTCCTCCACCAGGTACAGCGAGAGTCGCATCTCGCCTTCATTCTCAATCCTCCAGTCCTCTTCCCCTTATCCTGCGATGACCACCCGTGGTGACCTGACCTCAAACTCCATAAGAAACACAGCTTTGCAGCTATGTGAAAGCCTGAACGAGGTTTCCCTCGTGGCAGTGTTGGGTGTGATTCTCAGGGACCAAAGAACCGATGGGAGCTGTTCCACCCAGTTCCCCTTTAGATTTTCCACCTTCTTCTTCAACAGACTCACAATGATCTTATTTTTCATCTCCACCTTCGATCTCTTGCGCCGCTTTTTCCATTACTTCCTCAAAAGACAGCGGTGGACTCCGCTTCAGTGCCACCCTAAAGAATCCTTCATGTAGCCCCAAGGTAAAGACCATCATCAGGGTAAATCCTGACACCTCCTCTATAACGAGGACTTCCTCCTGGAATCAATCGACATAACTTGTTAGGATCTCCTCCAGTCCCTGCTTGATTGCGAAAAGAAATTTTGCACCCTTCTTCCTCTTCTTCGAAGTTGAGAACCTTAATAGAAAATCCTGGCACAAATATGCGTAGCAGTAAAGTGAATTGTTGGGAAGCTGGCGGAACCAGTCCCTCGCCTTATCCTTGAATAAACACACACACATACACCCTAGCACACACACAATTACACACACTCACAAACACACTTAACACACTGCACTCACACACACACACACTCACAAACAGCACTCACACACACATTCACCAGCACACACACAAATTCCCTTAAACAACACACACACACACATCACTCACAGAACACACACACATTCCCTTAAACAAACACACACACTTCACCCTAGCACACACACCATTACACACACTCACAAACACATTTAACATACACACACACACAAACAGCACTCATACACACACACATCATTATAACACACAACACTCACAACACTCACACAGCTTCACACACAGCATTATAACACACACACAAAGCAGCACACAACTCTCACACACAAACAACACACATTCCCCATTCCACAGCAGCACACAGCAGTCCATAAGTACAAACATTAGCACAACAAGGCTAATCCTTGCACAAAAAAACTAATCCTTGCTAGTGAAATACGCATCACACAACACACCTTGTTAGAGAAATAAACACATCTACACATCCTTGATAGAGAAATAAACACAAAATTCATCCAAAAATAAGCAAAAAGAAATTTTGGAAGGGAATGGGAAGGTATACCTGCTGGAGATTACTGGTGATTGTCGGCCGCTTCGTTTGGTTTGGCGTTGTGAAAATGGCGGATCTGCACAGTACAAGAAATAGGAACTGTGAAATGAATATATCCTATAAATATCCCCTACAAAGTTGCAGGAGGGACAAGAGACATGCAGGAGATGCTTACCTGCGCCGATGTTAGCCGACGATGTGATCCCTGAGCCGGAGAAGAAGGCCGAGAGAACGGTCGCCAATCTTTCTCGTCACCGGAGCCGCGGAGGCGACGCGCACTTCTTTCATTGCCGGAGCTGAGAGAACGGTCACCGATCGCCGAAGCTGAGAACCGGAGAAGAGGGCACGACGCATGGTTCTGCAGAAGACGAGCAAAAAATCCCGCAACCCTATAAATGCGAGGAAATGGAGGTGCAGCCCACGGTTTCCGCCCGCTATATTTTCACGTCCCGGATTTTCCGCTGCGGGTGGAGTAGACTGCGCGTAAACAAAGGAAAAAAAACAAAATTTCCTTTTTAACAAAACGTAAACGCCCAAAAACGCTCATCCAAATGGGCCCTTAGTTCAAAAATATTCCTCAACATCCATCGAGGGTCAACTAGACCTGTCAGCTAGGTGAGAGCCTAACAGTGGGAGAGGCTTGGGATTTAGTTCCAAAACATTCCACAACGTCCACCGAGGGTCATCCAGACTTGCCAGCTAGGTACGAGCCTGACAGTGGGAGGGGCTCAAGACTGTATTCGACCTGTCTTCAATCCTTGAGGGGGGAGAGAAAAGAACATGCTAAGAGAGAAAGGCATCAAAAATAAGGCATGCATTCTATTTATTCAGGGATAAGAGCGCTTCAATTCTTCACCACTCCAGGTATGGCTGATGGTTACCCCCTCTACATTTTGGAGGTGATAACTTTCCGACTTGAGTGCTTCCTCGATTACATAGGAACCTTTCCAATTAGGATTAAGCTTCCCCACCGACGCAGACCTTCCAGCCTCATCCATCTTTTTCAAGATAAGATCCCCTTTTACAAACTGTTTAACACGTACATCTTTGTCGAATACTTGGCCATTCAGTGCTTGACCTCATCTTGCCTAATGATGGCTAGGTCGCAAAGCTCCTCCACCAGGTACAGCGAGAGTCGCATCTCGCCTTCATTCTCAATCCTCCAGTCCTCTTCCCCTTATCCTGCGATGACCACCCGTGGTGACCTGACCTCAAACTCCATAAGAAGCACAGCTTTGCAGCCATGTGAAAGCCTGAACGAGGTTTCCCTCGTGGCAGTGTTGGGTGTTATTCTCAGGGACCAAAGAACCGATGGGAGCTGTTCCACCCAGTCCCCTTTAGATTTTCCACCTTCTTATTCAACAGGCTCACAATGATCTTATTTTTCATCTCCACCTTCGATCTCTTGCGTCGCTTTTTCCATTACTTCCTCGAAAGACAGCGGTGGACTCCGCTTCAGTGCCACCCTAAAGAATCCTTCATGTAGCCCCAAGGTAAAGACCATCATCAGGGTAAATCCTGACACCTCCTCTATAACAAGGACTTCCTCCTGGAATCAATCGACATAACTTGTTAGGGTATCCTCCAGTCCCTGCTTGATTGCGAAAAAAAATTCTGCACCCTTCTTCCTCTTCTTCGAAGTTGAGAACCTTAACAGAAAATCCCGGCACAAATATGTGTAGCAGTAAAGTGAACTGTATAGAAGCTGGTGGAACAAGTCCCTCGCCTTATCCTTGAAGGAGATGGCAAAAAACTGACATTTGAAGGCGTCAGTCATCTGCCTAATTGATATCGCATCCTCATACCACTGTATGTGTTGAACCGGATCGTCCTTGCCAGTGTAATAAGACATGTTTGGCTCCTTGAACCTCTCTGGAACCGGGTAATACATGACCAACTCGCTCCGCCTACCACACGAGTCGGTGATCTCGCAAGGACACCTTATTGATCCTGCCCGCACTCGGTGAGTCGAGGAACAGTTCTCACCTAGCAGGATTCTTCCCGCTGATCTCACCTTCCTTCCCCTTCCCGGTTCGCCTAACTATGGCGTTCTCACTCAGAGCGGGCTGCACGACCACTAGGACGGCCAGAGTTGAGCAATTGTTGTGAGTGGTGCTGAGCCAGTAGTGTAAGGTCTCCATGACCTCCTTTCTGAATTCCTCGAATATGCCTATCGTCGCTAAACCCGGAGGGGGTGGCTATTGCTCCCGGCCAGATCCTTGTCCCTCATCTCTAGCCATGGAACTAGCTGAGGTTATTCTGTGCTGACCACCCTCCACGCTCACCACACCAAAGTATTAAAATCGAAAATCAGTCTCTGTGGAGTTCAGAGCCCCAATAAGGGTGTGACCTCACACTTACTTCCCTCGAGCTAGCACACCAAAACAAAGATTCAGGAACCCGGGAACGGAACCGAGGCCTCAGCCAGGAGATCTCAACACACACCCAGAAGATCAAAGAGATCTTCCTCTCCCAAGTCAATGCTGAGCTTGGGCACCTAGAGAACACTCTTGACTCGTTGGTAAGGGCCTGAGAAAGAAGAAAATAAGAGGATCTGTCAATCTGTCCCTCCAAAGGTGCCCTCTGAGTTCTATTTATAGATTTCCAACCTTTGTCTGCCAACAGTATAATTTCGCGGTCAAGATGTTGAAACCAAAAACTTGGTCTCTGTGGAGTTCGGGGTCCCAAAAGAGGGGTGACCTCACACCTACTACACTCGGGGGAACGTCACGAACCAAAGACTTGGGAAACTAAGAACAGACCCTCGACTCTAGCGTGGAGGTCTCACCGCACACCCGGAAGGTCACAAGAGCACTTCCCCTCCCTCACCAATGGCTGAGCTGGGTACCTTATTGAGCTCTCAAACTCTACCAAGAACAAGAAATCAAGGGAGGAGGAAGCCCAAAAAACTCATCCCTCCAAAGGTACCCAAGGGGGTCTATTTATAGTTTTTCCAAGCCTGGGGACCAAAAGGTCTGAAATACCCCTAAGGCAAAAAGGCCTTAAGACAATAGAAAACCTCCACACGGGAGGGGGGTAAGGAGGTAAATCCGCCCCGGGGGCAAAATGGTAAAAGCATGTCAAAAAGAGGTCTGAGGGGCCGAACCATGCTCCCCACCACCCCCAGAGAAACCACCCACCGGGGGTGAGCACCAGACCGCAGTCCTTGTCTCGCCCACAGGGCAGGCCGCCCGGGCGAGAACAGGTTATGCCTGTTTCGCCCGTAGGGCAGGCCGCGCGGGCGAGCACAAGCTATGCCTGTCTCGCCCACAGGGCAGGCCGCCCGGGTGAGCACAGGCTGCGCCTATCTCGCCCACAGGGCAGGCCGCCCGGGCGAGCACCACGCCGTAGGGCCTTGCTCGCCCGCAGGGCAGGCCGTTCGGGTGAACACAGACTGCGCCTGTCTCGCCCGCAGGGCAGGACGCCCGGGCGAGCACCAGGCCGTAGGGCCTTTCTCACTCGCAGGGCAGGCCACCTGGCGAGCACAGGTTGCGCCTATCTTGCCCGCAGGGCAGGCCGCCCAGGCGAGCACCAGGCCATAGGGCCTTGCTCGTCGCTCCTACCTCGCACCAAGGCAAGCCGGGGGAGCCAACCATCTTGCCACACCCACCTAAAAAGGGACCGGGGGAGGTAGATTTTCCCTCCCCCTACTAGTATAAAACACAGATTCACACTAAATTGGCCTCAAAGAGAACAAAACCCTCAAAAAGCTTAAAAACTCAAAGCTAGTCCTGCGCCTGCCGAAGGAACCCTACTCTGCGAATACGAGGTTATACACAATCCCCGCTCTTTTTAGGTTGGCACAAGCTCGGAAAGAAACATCTAACTCAACGTATTCGTTGAGTGGCCTTCTTAGGGGTGAGAAACACTTGGCCTCACTAAGGGGTCAACATGTCATGCCAGCTAATGGGAGTCTGGGTGACGAGACCACCTCGGGATGAAAAACACATGGCCTCCCCGAGGGGTCAACATGTCATGCCAGCTAATGGGAGCCTTGGTGACGAGACCACCTCGGGGTGAAAACACTTAGCCTCCCCGAGGGGTCAACATGTCATGCCAGCTAATGGGAGCGTGGGTGACGAGACCACCTCGGGGTGAAAAAAACTTGGCCTACCCGAGGGGTCAACATGTCATGCCAGCTAATAGGAGTCTGGGTGACGAGACACCCTCAGGATGAAAAACACTTGGGCTCCCCGAGGGGTCAATATGTCATGCCAGCTAATGGTAGCCTGGGTGACGAGACCACCTCGGGGTGAAAAATACTTGGCCTCCCCGAGGGGTCAACATGTCATGCCAGCTGATGGGAGTCTGGGTGATGAGACCACCTCGGGGTGAAAAACACTTGGCCTCCCCGAGGGGTCAACATGTCATGCCAGCTAATGGGAGCCTGGGTAACGAGACCACCTCGGGGTGAAAAACACTTGGGCTTCCACGATAGGTACCACCGGAACTGCCAGCTAGTGAGAGCCTGGCAGCGGGACCGTCATCAGAGCAAATGACTTGGGCTTCCACAAGAGGTACTACCGGACCTGCCAGCTAGTGAGAGTCTAGCAGCGGGACCGTCATCGAAGCAAAGTACTTGGGCTTCCACGAGAGGTACCACCAGACCTTCCAGCTAGTGAGAGCCTGGCAGCGGGACCGTCATCGGAGCAAAGGACTTGGGCTTCCACGAGAGGTACCACCGGACCTGCCAACTAGTGAGAGCCTGGCAGCGGGACCGTCATCGTAGCAATGGACTTGGGCTACTACGAGAGGTACCACCGGACCTGCCAGCTAGTGAGAGCCTGGCAGCGGGACCGTCATCGGAGCAAATGACTTGGACTTCCACGAGAGGTGCCATCGGACCTGGCAACAAGTGAGAGCCTAGCAGCGGGACCGTCATCGGAGCAAAGTACTTGGGCTCCCTGAGGTACCCTCGACCCATCCAGCTAGTGAGAGCCTAGCATGAGGAGGTCCTATCGAGGGGTGGGACTGGGCATGTCACCTAAGCTTTGTCAATTCCAACATCCTCAAATGGGGGAAAAAGATGGGTTACATGACCCCCTCGACTTAGCTGGTCGAGGGCTGGACTCACTACAATATAAGATAATTACAAGACTCCGCAGGGGCGAGGCTTCTCCAGGGGGTCTGGGAATGATGACTATCATCCTTCTCCTCGGATACCTCCATCTGGCCCAGGCTCTCCATGATCTTCTCCATCTCCTCTGCCTTGGCCAACCAAGAGATGGTGTTGATGGTCGTAACATAACATTGCTTTGCCATCCTGGAGTCTCCCTTGACTCTTACCTGGATCCCTCTAGAGTTGAACTTGAGGCACTGATGGAACGAAGACGGCATGCAGCGAAAGGCACTGATGAGGGGACTTCCGAAGATGGCATTGTAGCTACTCGGAGCGTCAACTATGACGAACCGACAGTTCCTTGACGTCCCTCCCAACTTTACTTGGAGTCCTACTCCGCCTTCCACCTCCTTCCTCTCCCCTAAAAATCCGAATAGGGGTCCGTCCGAGGCCACAACCCTCCTTGGTTCTACCTTCATTTCATCGAATGCCTTCTTTAAAACGATGTTGACAGAGCTCCCGTTGTCAACCAAGATCCGGGAGACGGTGTAGCCCTCGATGGCTTTCTTGATGACCAGCGCATCGTAGAACGGATCCTCATGGTCTGGCAGGTCCTTACCGAGAAGGTGATCTTCTCTTCTGGGGGAGGGGTCTGGGATGTCGAAGCGATGCTCCGTCGGTATATTATATGGAGGATCGCCTTTCGAGTGGCCTCGATTCCCACTCCACCGTGAATCACTGCTCTGCCTTCTCGGGGTCTGACGTCGACCTGATCCTCACATATGTCATCCTCCCCGACTCGGGGTGGAACCTCTTCAACCCGCGCCGGCGGCTGAGGCTGGGCTGGGCCTCTCGCCCCCCCCCCCCTCACCTCTAGGAACTCAGGGTAGGTAGTCGTGGCATGACCCTCCGCCTGGTGGAAGTCACAGAATGACAACTCTCCTCCACCCCATCGGCGGGTCCGGCGATCTCTCCTGTTGCCTCTTCCTCCTTCACCTATTGTCAAGGCTTGTTGTGGTGGGGGTAGGAGTTGTCTCGGGGCTTGCCTCTGGAAGTTGAACCTCCCTTGACCCCCGTGAAAGTTTCCCCCACCCTGTATGAGAGCTCTTCCTGGACCCTGGGCAGGTCCTCCCTGCTGCCTCCAGCCTTGTTTCGGACAATCCTGTCCCTGGAACCCCTGAGCTCTCTGCTCATCTCTTCTTCTTCCTTCCTGATGCCTTGAACCACCTTGCTCCTTCAGCTTCGACTCTGTTAGCTTTGTCAGCTTCTTGACAAATCCCGGGTTGGCCGCCTCCATGTTTATCCCCTTTGCCGCCCTTTCCATCATCTCCTTGAAGGAAAGGGGGGCCTTTTGGGTCAGGCTCATCTTGAAGAACCCCTCGCGCAACTCCACCGTGAATGCTATCTGGAGTGCATACCCCGACATCTCCTGGATATCCAGGATCTCTTCTTGCAACCTGTCAACATAGTGGGCCAGCGACTCCTTTTGCCTCTGCCTTATCAGGAAGATGGATTCAAAACTCTTCTTCCTCTTCTTGGAGGTGGAGAAGCAGAGCTGGAAGCTTCGACTCAAGTCCTCGAACTCATAGATCGACCTTGGAGGGATTTTATGAAACCAGTCTCTTGCCTTCTCCTTTAACGTGATCGTAGAGAGGCGACACTTGAAGGCATCCGTCATCGGCCTGATGGAGATGGCATCTTCGAACCACTATAGGTGTTGGACGGGGTCATCCTTCCCGGTATAGTAATCCATGTCTGGCTCTCTGAACTCCTCGGGAATAGGAGGTGAGATGATCAGTTCGCTGAAGGGTGAACCCCTAAGGGGTGCTCTCGCCACCTCTACTCGCGCGACCTGCTCGCCTGGAGGGCTGGCACTCGTTGGGCTGGGGAACAACTCCCGGCCGGGGAGCTCTCGCTCGACCCACTCTCCCATCCTTTCTTTCCCATGTCGCCTACCTGGTGCACTTCCTTCTCCCCCTGCTGGGGTCATCTCGCATGTGCCCCTGGGAGGCAGCTCGCCGAGACTGCTCTGGGTCAGCTCGTCGAGACCCCTGGGAGCCAGTCTCTGGGGGTAGGGGTGCAACTCGGGTCGGTTCGGTTCGGTTTCACTCAGAACCAAGAACCGACCCATATAAGGTCGGTTCCAAATATTTGGAACCGGAACCGACCCGCGGTTCTAAAATGTAGAACCAGAACCAAACCAGAAATATCGGTTCGGTTCCGGGTCGGTTCTCGGTTCTTTAAATGTTCAGATTATATTTATTCAGGTTATAAATGTAAATGTTTATATTTATTCAGATTATATTTCTTCCGTTTTTCTTCAGTTTCTGTTGGTTTAGCATGCTTCATCCTTCGGGCCTGGGAGCTGAAGAGAGGGACCTGCCGGCTCACCGCTGCTATAAATATAAAGGAAACAAGATGCTTTCGTGCTAACTTTAGCATGGCTCAACCAAATTAAATGCAAGTTCATTTCCAGAGAACCAAATAACAACCAAAGCTGAAATCCTGAAACTAATTAACAACCGATTTTTTGCATAATTTTAGTTGATATGAAAGCCAAAAATCTACCAGGCATCATCTGCGATTCTGCATAGGGATGAAATCAAGCTCGGTGTCATTACAAAAACTATATTTATAAAGGGTTATAAGTGCAGAAGATAGATCCAAATATTCATTTGCATATAATAAGTATTAACAATGAAACAAATGAATGCCCTATTTCAACAGTAGCTCAGAAGATCTGAAAGGAAACAACAGCAGCTATTCACATGTTAATACCTTTTATAGGGATCTGAAAGGAAGGAAGATAACAACAACAGCTCAGTAGATCACAGACAAAAAACAGGAATCTGAAAGAATAGAACACAAATCTTAAACTGAAAGTAAGCACCTATGGGCCACGGCCAAAAACAAGAAGAGAAACAACACAAATCTGAAAGTAAGAAACAAAGAGGGGATTGACCTACCGCCTACGATCACGAGCAACCGGGGATGCGGCGATGAAGAGCTTGATGTTTCTCCACGAGGAAGAACAGTCGGCGACGCTGCGTGGACGAGCACTCGACGTCTCGGCAAGACCGCAAGGAAAAACAGTCGGCAAAGCCTTGCGGGGGAGCGGTCGGCGACGCTTGGACAAAGACAAAGAGATACAATTTTATTTGGTGATTGTTATTAGCACTGCATTTTTGGATATTCGCACTACATTTACTTTTAATTTTTCGCGCCTTTTGAAAATACTCCTTGTACATGCATTTTTAGGAAAAGTGTTTCAACACAAAAGTTGTAGATCTCGACGAGATCTACAACTTTCGTGTTGTACACTTTTCCTAAAAATGCATGTATAAAGCGTATTTCTAGAAATACGCTCAGATTTCGCGCCTTTTAGAAATTCGCTTTATACATGCAATTTTAGGAAAAGTGTTCAACACGAAAGTTGTAGATCTCGTCGAGATCTACAACTTTCGTGTTGAACACTTTTCCTAAAAATTCATGTACAAGGAGTATTTTCAAAAGGCACGGAAAATTAAGAGTAAATGTTGTGCGAATATCCAAAAATGCAGTGCTAATAACAGTCACCTTTTATTTTTATGTTTTTAACTTCTTTAAAATGCACAGTTGACTACTTGACTAGACAACATATTGTGGCAAAAAAAGCACGTTAGACAAGAATTTTAATATTACTTTAATATTTTAAATCGCTATAGTCTGACAGTCACATTTAATTCGTTTCAGCCTTTCAGGCTTTCCGCTTTAAGCTTTACTGCTTTATAATTCCAGATTTCCAGGCTTAAATATTACAGATTTACTCATTTACAGGTTACAGCAGTTTTTAATTTCTTACTTTTAAATTTTTTTTTAACAATTAATTATTTATAGGTTTACTAATAATCGGTTCGGGTCGGTTCTCGGGTACCCGACCACAGGACCTGAGAACCGAAACGAACCGTCGGTTCTATTTTTTTTAGAACTGTACCCGATCCGGTCAGTATGAAAACTGACCCGAACCGACCGATTCGGTTCGGTTTCGGTCCGATTTTTGGTTCTTCGGTTACTCCTGCACACCCCTACCTGGGGGTAGGGGTTGAGCTGTCAGCCCGAGGGGCAATGCTTCTCAGCATCTCCATGATGCCGGAGATGGAAGCCATGAACTCCTCCCTTCCTACGAAGGGTCCTGGATTGGGGAGCTCTCCGAGATCATCACCACCTCCCTAATCTCCGGCTCTGACACTCTCCCGAGATCTTCTGTACTGGTCACTCTCCACGCTCACTACACCAAAATGTTGAAACCAAAAACTTGGTCTCTATGGAGTTCAGGGTCCCAAAAGAGGGGTGACATCACACCTACTACACTCGGGGGAACGTCACAGACCAAAGACTTGGGAAACTAGGAACATACCCTCGGCTCTAGCATGGAGGTCCCACCACACACCCGAAAGGTCACAAGAGCACTTCCCCTCCCTCACCAATGGCTTAGCTGGGTACCTTGGAGTGCTCTCAAACTCTACCAAGAAGAAGAAACCAAGGGAGGAGGAAGCCCAAAAAACTCATTCCTCCAAAGGTACTCAAGGGGGTCTATTTATAGTTTTTCTAATCCTAGGGACCAAAAGATCTGAAATACCCCTAAGGCAAAAAGGCCTTGAGCCAATAAAAAACCTCCATACGGGAGGGGGGGGGGTAAGGAGGTAAATCCACCCCGGGGGCAAAATGGTAAAAGCACAACAAAAAGAGGTCTGGGTGGCCAAACCATGCTCCACACCACCCCCAGAGAAACCACCCGCTTGGGGCGAGCACCACGTCGCAGGCCTTGTCTCGCCCGCAGGGCAGGACGCCCGGGCGAGAACAGGTTGCGCCTGTCTCGCCCGCAGGGCAGGCCGTCTGGGAGAGCACAGGTTGTGCCTGTCTCGCCCGCAGGGAAGGCCGCCCGGGCGAGCACGGGTTGCGCCTGTTTCGCCCGCAGGGCAGGCCGCCCGGGAGAGCACAGGTTGCGCCTTTCTCGCCCGCAGGGCAGGCCGCCCGGGCGAGCACCAGGCTGCAGGGCCTTGCTCGCCCGCAGGGCAGGCCTCCCGGGCATGCGTTTGTCTTGCCCGCAGGGCAGGCCGCCCGAGCGAGCACCAGGCCACAGGGCCTTGCTCGTCGCTCCTACCTCGCACCAAGACAAGTCGGGGGGGCCGCCGGGTTCTACTCCGGTATGAGGGGAAAAAGGGGGGAGGGGGAGGGAAGAGAAAGAAAAAGAGGGGGGAGAAAAGGGGGGAGGGAGAGAGAAGGGGAAAGAAAGAAAAAAAGGAAGGGAAGTCTTGGCTACATAAATTGCGGTTTTTTTATGTTCATCGAATCAATAAGTGCAATTGCTGTTTTTGATGGGAGAACTCTTATAGGATAAAACTCAAGCATTGTTCCTAAATGACTTAGGGAAGCCTTTGCAATTACTAAAATAATAAAAAAAACTATATATATAATTAAAAACTAAAAGAAAAAAAGAAAACGATACATATTGCTTACAACAAAATAAAATAAAATTTAACATTCAACTATGCAATTACTATTCGATTTATGAATCCAGTTCCAGATACAACAACACTCACTAGACAATCTACTTACGAATACATGTATGGCCATATTTTATTATTCTTACGAATATAAACAACACATGTCATACTACAAATATCATGATTAAAAGTTGCAATATCAGCTATCGTTCTAACCATCATCAGTCACATCTCACATAAATATAAAAATCACCTTCAAGACTTAAAACATTAATGCATGTGATAATTTTGTATTCTCATATAATGATCAAGTGACTCAAAGAATATGGACATCGTCAGTACATATCTTATAATGATATGTCATCTATTGCACTAAAACTATCTTAACTTGATGACATATCATTATACGTTATGAAAATTATATTTGTAATGATCATAATCCTACAAATAAACTAGGTGATAATAAATCTTTAATAACTGAACCATTTATTGAGCAAAACACAAAGATTGAGATCTAAAGTATTCATAACATAAAGTGATGAGATTGTGCATGAGCCAATTGTTAAGGCTAAGGTAACTTTTTTACTATCATTATTAAAACGAAGAAATAGAGTGATTGACAATTTTTTTAAGAAATTCTCCAAATATGAAGTTTATTTTGAATTAGGTACAACATTTTTGGCTTGTGGAAAAACTGAAAGCAGAGAAAGCTGTCTTTAAAAATCCAATTTAGACTTGTTGCTCAAAAAATCTCTAAAACATCTTTCTTGAAAAAGCTCTTTTGAAAAAACATCTCATCCAAACAACTTAAAAAGAGTAGTTATTATGAAGGTAAAAGAAATTCCTTTGACCTTCCTGTAATGAAAATTTCTCATAACAGAGTTTGAAAAAAATTGAGTCACTTGATAGAAACATGAACATGTTATGTACAAAAAATACAAATACAAAACCTGAACCAATATAAAAAAAATTACTTATGTATTACACTTGCATATGAATTACCTTATAAGAAACATGTATAAATTAACAAAAAAAATTATGAACTTTGGGGAATTGAATTCTCCCTAACACCATGACACTATTAACATGATGTTCATTACTAGTACCCCATAGTTATATCTATATTTTTTAATTATTAATTTGATCTGGGTCATTCAATCCAAGTTGATTGGTAACTCCACATTGTGCGGTTACAATGATAATTGGATGGGATCGATCAAAAGGTGGAGAGTTCTGCATCATATGTGATTACCAATCACAACCATCCAATTCATTTTGAATGATCCTTGAATTATAATGGAAGCTGGGGTAGGGTGGAAGATGATTTAGAGGCCCAGGTTCTTCTTTAGCTGAGCAAGAGTGGCTTCAATGTCATCAATGATGTCTTCCATGCTACTTTCCCGTTGAAACTCGTTGGTCCTCTGATCTTTCTTCTTTGCTGAACCGAAAGTTTCTTCTTCTTCTTTAGTGCCGAGATCATCATTCATATTAAGCTCCTTCTCTAAGAACTCAACAAACTCCTCACCAATCTCCTGTTAACTGATTTTAAGTTAAAAATGATGGAGAATTCAAGAACATGATTAATTTTGGTTTTTTTTAATTTCAATGATCCAATCACTGCTTTTATTTGGCTCGATAACCGAAGAATGAGGTCCAGATTGAACTTAAACTGAATAGAGCTTGGATTTGGATCGAAATGTATGTGCATCTATATATAAAAGGATATACACAAGTAATTGTATGTCACCTCAAGATTGAGGCCCCGTTTGGCATGGCGGTGGTGGTCGCGAACCATTATGAACCGTCATTCGTGAACTCCCGACCTCACCTAAGGAACTTAATCCACTTATATGCTTAAAAGTAGTTTTATTTTCTTGATGGTGGTCATAACTGTTTTCATGCCAAACATACGTTTTATGACGGTGACGTTTTTGTCCAAACTCAGTGGAACAAAAAAGCCACGCCAAACGGAGCCTGAATCATTAACAGCCCCAAAAAATGAATGAACGCAGTTAAAAACTTACATCCAATTCTTCCCATAAGCTTTTAGGTTTCTCTTGCGAGTTTATACCCGCTTCCCAGCTCTAAAACTCTGCTTGCAAATCTCTGAAGAAATCCACTGCAACGTTAAATAAAATTCATCTAGTTCCATAATAGTGGCATGACTAACTAGAAATAAAAGTAGTAAATATAAATGCATTTAAATGTAGTTTTTTATCTGTTGAGAGCATAAGTTGGTTGGATCAATCTACACATGCCTTTGGAAGTTATCTGACAATTAAGCAACCACGACGGGCAATGTGAGGCGTTTTCAAAGCTTGAGGAAACATTCATCATCATCTTCCATCCTCTTTAAAGCAGTCTGTTATATTTTGGGCTTGGTTGACCGGCATTGCCTTTGGAAGTTATATTTTTGTTCTAAGTACTTTTTTAACGTGGATGTGGTATAGTTTTAAATTGACTATAAGGAGGAAGAAAACAAAAATAAGTAAAATTTGAAAGTTGGAAAAAAAAATTTAAAATTACAACCTTAAATGGTTCATACACAAAATTGGATATGCATAGAGAAAAGCAGAAGAATGATTCCCGCTGCAGAAGTCTTCTTTTTCCAACAGACTTTCAAAGGTAAGTTAAGTATGAACTGACCGATTCTGATAGCAGGTGCTTGTGTTGTCGTGGTTCAAATTTTGGTCGGTCAATTTGCATAAGATGCTTCTGCTGTTCTATAAACAGATTCTGTGCATATTTGTACAGATCAACATCAAGTCTGTTCATCAATAATAATTTATGGATTAATGTTGGAGGAACCTGAAGGCGTGCCTGGAAATTTTCACAGTACCTGTGAAAGGAATTTTCTTCAGATCAACAATTTTCCTTTTAATCTCAGGATTCTCTGCACCTAGCACCTGTGAAAGGAGACGGTTTCAATTGTCAAGAATATGTAAATTTCAGGCAGGTAAAATTGAGGGAGAACCAAAGAAACCAATACCTTCTTGTCTTTCTCGATTAATGCCTGATCCCAAGGAGTAAAAAAATTAAGTCAGCTTTTGAAATCAAGCATATCGCGAAAGTATGATCTTCTCAAGCTTGAGTCACCTCAACAAGCCTAGTGAGATTAAAATAAGGAAAATTTCAATAATTGAGAAGTAAAATTTTGAAGATGAAAATGAAACCAAAAGTCAAATATTGTCTACCTGCTAGCAGCTCTTTTTCTTGTTATCATCCTTGACCTTTTGCTTGAGCTTCCCATCGGATCGGGCCCGAAATTGGTTCATCCCTAATACCCGCGCGACTCGCGCCCAGTACAAGAAACGCTTGGCTAGACTCTTCCAAGATGTTTGATCACCAGTCGCTGATTTCACGTGGGAGCGCTCCGCTGGACTGGTCAACAAGTAATTGAGCAGCTCCTTCTCCACTTGGGAAAACGGCTCCCTTGCAGATGGGGCGGGGACGCTGGCCGCCAATATCTAATCCAAACCAGGCAACTGATGATCGACCATGAATGGCAATCGCAGAACAATCTCGCTGATAACAGACGTGTATGCCATAGCAGGTTCCTCCACCGTCGTGATGACTGTAGAAGAGGCTGGTTGATTTGAATTCCGGGTGGTCGGAGATGCGGCTGGCACTGATGGTTCGGCCGGCGGCGATGACGGAATATTTAGGGAGACTGGATCGTCGTGCTGGTGGGCTACCTCAGAATGTGATTGCATACGAGAATGACAACCTGGTCGTGATGATGTGGTTGATGGTGCATGCTTCTTGAGGCGTGCAAGATACTCCCAACGATTCTGGATCTTCTTGTGGGTCATCTCAAGCAGATCATCACGACGGGAAGCAATACGGGCGTACGCGGGGGCGACCACTTTGGTCCAATGAATGTTTTCGGCATGCCCGACATCAATCTCTTGTTGAACCAGTCGATCAATGATATTGTCTGATGACCCTTCAATGAATTGTTCAGGCTAAGATTGTAGATCCGATGCATGAGGTTGACTTGAACTTTGATTGGCGCGGGTTGCCAAGGTGACGATTCGAGTTGTAGTTGAACAAGGGACGATCACAATGGAGCAATCACTGATGCGGCTTGACTTAGGGCAGTAATGATGCTATATTTGGGCGCTGCTCGTTGAATGGGCAATTTGAATCGGGCCTGGGTAACCAAATCCTCTAAGTGCTTCTTTAAGACCTGTTCTGATTTCGGCCGAATGAACCGTTTGAAAGCAAAATTGGTGGTACGCAGAGCCGAGACTAGAACAGACCAGATTCGGTGCAATTGCGGAAGATGCAAAGATTCAATAGGGAAATCCTTCAGATCCTGGACTTCATCGGGCAAAAGAAATTTGATAGCAATCGTTCGGAGAAAGCGACGCTCCAAGGGGTTGAGGGAGACGGTTTCAATTGTCAGGAATATGTAAATTTCAGGCCGGTAAAATTGAGGGAGAACCAAAGAAACCAATACCTTCTTGTCTTTCTCGATTAATGCCCGATCCCAAGGAGTAAAAAAATTAAGTCAGCTTTTGAAATCAAGCATATCGCGAAAGTATGATCTTCTCAAGCTTGAGTCACCTCAACAAGCCTAGTGAGATTAAAATAAGGAAAATTTCAATAATTGAGAAGTAAAATTTTGAAGATGAAAATGAAACCAAAAGCCAAATATTGTCTACCTGCTAGCAGCTCTTTTTCTTGTTATCATCCTTGACCTTTTGCTTGAACTTCCCATCGGATCGGGCCCGAAATTGGTTCATCCCTAATACCCGCGCGACTCGCGCCCAGTACAAGAAACGCTTGGCTAGACTCTTCCAAGATGTTTGATCACCAGTCGCCGATTTCACGTGGGAGCGCTCCGCTGGACTGGTCAACAAGTAATTGAGCAGCTCCTTCTCCACTTGGGAAAACGGCTCACTTGCAGATGGGGCGGGGACGCTGGCCGCCAATATCTAATCCAAACCAGGCAACTGATGATCGACCATGAATGGCAGTCGCAGAACAATCTCGCTGATAACAGACGTGTTGGCCATAGCAGGTTCCTCCACCGTCGTGATGACTGTAGAAGAGGCTGGTTGATTTGAATTCCGGGTGGTCGGAGATGCGGCTGGCACTGATGGTTCGGCCGGCGGCGATGACGGAATATTTAGGGAGACTGGATCGTCGTGCTGGTGGGCTACCTCAGAATGTGATTGCATACGAGAATGACAACCTGGTCGTGATGATGTGGTTGATGGTGCATGCTTCTTGAGGCGTGCAAGATACTCCCAACGATTCTGGATCTTCTTGTGGGTCATCTCAAGCAGATCATCACGACGGGAAGCAATACGGGCGTACGCGGGGGCGACCACTTTGGTCCAATGAATGTTTTCGGCATGCCCGACATCAATCTCTTGTTGAACCAGTCGATCAATGATATTGTCTGATGACCCTTCAATGAATTGTTCAGGCTAAGATTGTAGATCCGATGCATGAGGTTGACTTGAACTTTGATTGGCGCTGGTTGCCAAGGTGACGATTCGAGTTGTAGTTGAACAAGGGACGATCACAATGGAGCAATCACTGATGCGGCTTGACTTAGGGCAGTAATGATGCTACATTTGGGCGCTGCTCGTTGAATGGGCAATCTGAATCGGGCCTGGGTAACCATATCCTCCAAGTGCTTCTTTAAGACTTGTTCTGATTTCGGCCGAATGAACCGTTTGAAAGCAAAATTGGTGGTACACAGAGCCGAGACTAGAACAGACCAGATTCGGTGCAATTGCGGAAGATGCAAAGATTCAATAGGGAAATCCTTCAGATCCTGGACTTCATCGGGCAAAAGAAATTTGATAGCAATCGTTCGGAGAAAGCGACGCTCCAAGGGGTTGATCATTGGTGAAGTGCTCATGACAGCTTCCCATAGATTAAGCCCTTGTAATGCCTACTGACGTTCATTTCCCGATGCGTTGAGGCTGCGAGGTTTTTTATGGTGACTCGATGAAGAGCTGCACTCAGGCGATGTTGGTCCTGGCTTGCGGCGCTTGTGATTGGACTGAATAGAATGGGGCGTGTTGCTGAATTTGACGCCAGATTCGGAGCCAATAATAGGATCAGCATCGTCGACATGGTTCGGATCACCATCGTCCCGTGGTGCAGCATCATCTTCTTCAACGATGCGATGATCATCGTGAGCCCTCTCGACAACAGCAGCGGCAACATCAAGGGCATCATGCACAATCGCATCGAACGTGTGACTCGACCAAATTGCATTATCGACGATTGATTCCGCGACCACTCCAAGAGATTCCAATTTCCCTGCAGGAATTTCGGGCAGTTGAGGAAGGGATTGTCCAAACGCTGTCGTTAATCCGAATTCGTCGTCACAATCAGTGCATCCAATTCAGCCTCAATGATGGAGCATTCCCGCATCGGAGCTTGTCCAGTGCCAACAATGATTTCGGCCACGGCAGAAATGAATTGTTTATGCCGAGCATGATCTATGTTATTCGAATTGTCCTGGTACCTTGTGGTCAGGTGGTGATTGTCGAGAAGAACAATGATGTTCTTGAACTCTTCCAGCCATTCCCGATCATCGCAACACTTATCCAGGTACATGATGAGCATCGAAGTATCAATACTGTAAGCGTTGTACCGTCTCAGCAAACCCCGGCTAACAGATCGACGTTCGGCATTGCATGTCGTGCTTGTGAATTGATGGGAGAGGATTTGTTGACGCTCATTCATGACGGAGTGCAATCCAGCAATGGGGGCGAATTTCCTGTCGTTGAACTCATCCGTTAATTTCATGCGTCCCGGCACGTTGTGATGATGGTCGGCCGAGAGATGAGTCCCTGTGATGGCGCCTTCCATTCGGTTGAAGAACTAGAGTTGGTGAGCAATGCAGTCATTGACCAGGCCTGTCAACGTCGATTTCACTGGACCAAGAGTGCCATTGTACCCATTGCAATGCTGAAAGAATGACGGAAAATCGGGAAACACTGTCAGATCCAGAGGCAACGGCGATTGCCAGAGTACGACATCCCTAGCGCGCATTTCCAAATACCACGACACGTGACCACGATATAGCGCGACTTGACGCATGTATCGAGTCATTCGGGCACAACGAATCACTTTGGCGGCATCAGCACTGCCGGAACGGGACGTGTACAAGTCGTATGCCATTTGAACAAGACTGACGTCGTGCGCGCTCTGTTCGAACATCTGTACGGGATAGTTAAGAACGATGGGCGTCGGGATCAACTTCTCGATTTTGGCGTCGTCCATGACATGGAACGTGGCACCACAGCCGGCTTAGCTCTGCGACTTCCTGCACACATATTGATGGTTAAAACGCCAGCTCTAATTTAGGTGTGAAAGTGGAGGTTTTTATTTATAAAAAGAAGAGCGTTTTGTTATTTTAGAAACCGAGTTTTAATGAGAGGGAGGCAAGTGCACCTATCGCGTGTAGTACAGGATATTCCGGTGTGGAATATCGGGGTCGTATTGTTCTCGGGGCCGGCTTAGCTAGATCTACTCTTTTCCTGAAATACCTATTATTCTACCGATAATATTTGTTGGTTTTATATAAAAAAGGAAAATGGCATAAAAATTATATAAAAAGCATAATAATAATAAGCATAAAAAGAAAGCAGGAAAAATGCAGTAAATAAGTGCGGAAGTCTGATGACCAACTTAGCGCGACGCTATCAAAAAGCGAATTGAACTAAAGTAAACTTTTAATAAAAGGAGATCCTAATTTTCAAATTAATTAAGGCGGAGACTCGGCCGTGGAGGTTCCTTAGATATGAGCTCACCTTGGTCTAGGGATATCGCTCACCTGAACGCTAAGACTATTCGACCGATCGCTAGACCGACGAAGGATTCCTCTTAACGCCCGCATTACGCTAAGAACCCCGCTATTGGGTGGGGAACCCAATCCGGTAGAGTCGCGCGCCTCCTCTCTCGAGGGTTAGCGCGGATCTCTCTTTACCCAAGGGGGATCGGTCCATACGTGCGGCCTCTCGGCGTTGCGTATGGATAACGGAAATAGGTCCCGCACATCGATATGCGGTCCTACGCGTCGTTAATCTGGGGCAAACCTTAAGAAATTTAATTAAATAGAAAACAGGACCTTTAATTATTTAAAGCTACTTTATCTGTCCCAATGCTCTTCGATATTGAGGGCTAAGGGCGGTTAGCCACTCATCGGAATGGGGACACTTACGCTAGAAAGCAATAAAGAAAGCAGTAAGAAAGCAGTAAAGAAAGCTGAAAATTGCAAGTCCTACTCAAACGAGTAGGACTGAAGAAAGCAGTAAATGCGAATCCCGACTCGAGTGAGTGGGCGGGGGTAAATTTATCTCATACACGCACACACTCTACAGAATCGTAAAATCACACACACGCACTCTACAGAAATGTAAACACACGCACACACACAAAGTTTTCCTACTCAAGTGAGTAGGAAGAAAATGAAAGCATTAAAATGACGAGTCCTACTCAAACGAGTAGGCGGGAAATGAAAGCAGAGCGTCATTTAACTCTTAACGAGTAGGCGGAAATAAATGCATACGCACACACTCTACAAAAATTGAAATAAAGCAATAAAATCTAACTCATACACGCACGCACACTTGCAAAAATAAGAAAAAGCAAAGTGACTGAAAAATTAAAACGACTGCATTTCTACCGCTAGAATGCGGTAGAAATGCATAAAAAGAGAAAATAAAAATTAAACGGAGCGAAAAGTTTTGCAAATAAACGCAAAATGAAAGTTGGCGAAAAATTAAAACAAGTGCATTTCTACCGCTAGAATGCGGTAGAAATGCATAAAAAGTGCAAATAAAAATAAACTAAAGCTAAACTGGTGCAGAAAATGAAAGTAAAACGGGCATTATAACGGCTAGTAAATGCGATAAAATCCTTAACTAAACTAAGTTATAAAGCTGAAAAAGATAAAACATGAAAAGAACGAAAAAGGGGAACGAAAAATTACAAAGATGGGGCGCAACCAAATGAGATTCATGCTAAGAAGGAGAGAAAATAAACTATTTTTATAAAATAAAATGCTATTACAAACTAAGGGAGGGGGGAGAAAATTCTCTTACATAACATTAGAAGTCATTTGGGCAGCATAACATCTAAGTAAAGTGGCCAAAAAAGGAGACAAGAATCTCATACAGCAGCTGCCTTTATATAGGGAAAAATTCGGGTCGGTCACGCCCTAGGTCACGGGCGTGATAGGGGGGCGTGACAGTACTATTCATAAGCTGAGTGGTGATTTGACTGAAGCCTTGACTTTGGCTGAAAACGTGGCGGTCACGCCCCAGGTCACGGGCGTGACAGGGGGGCGTGACGGGGAGCTGGCTCTGGCGATTTGACGCGCGCTTTGACTTCGGGGCGGTCCACGTGGCGGACACGGGCGTGACAAGCCTGTCACGGGCGTGACAGGGGGGCGTGATCGGGACAGCTGGCATCCGATGTCGGCAGCGTTGACGGTTGACGGAGAGTTGCGTGCCGACATCGACACGGGCGTGACGAGGCTTGGACACGGGCGTGACGTGGGCGTGTCGGGCTCGGGACAGTGAATTTGTTGGTTTTGACTGCTGGTTGCGTTTGAGAGCCTGACACGCCCGTGTCGGGGGGTGACACGGGCGTGACAAGGCCGAAAATAATATTTTCTGGAAAAAATCAGAAAACAAAAATAAGCTAAGTTAGAATATATTTTTACAAAAAAAGGAATATTTTATTGAATAAAACAAACTAAAAAATATAAAAATAAACAAAAATGACTTAAATAAAATACGAAAGTATAGGTATATTTACAACTCATCAAATACCCCCATACTTAAGCTTTTGCTATTCCAGAGTAAAAGTTGGAGATGAACCTATAAGGAATTAAAAAGAATCCTAAATTTAACTAACGCTTAAGTTAATTGTACGAAAGATCGAAATAAATTTCCGGGGTCTCGGAATTAAATCTTAACTTATGAAAATGTTAAAATAGAGGAACCGTTTTAAAAATACTTCTAAACGAGAAAAATAGAAAGCGAAAATTATTTTGTTAGGTTAACAAAAATGGATTGAAATTATCGAAAAAAACTTTAGCTAAAAAGAAATTGATAGGAAATAATTCAATTTAAAAATTATGCTCTCAAAAAGTTTTAGATTAATTCTAGAATCATGAAAAATATATAAGTGGATTGGCGGATATGAAGAAGGCTTAGAATTTTTGAGGCGAGGTAATTTTTTCTCGAACCTCCATAATAATTTTTTGAATAATTAGGAAAATGAAATCTTATTTTTCTAACTTATAATTTTTCTTTCTTTCTTCATAAAAATAATGAACCCAATGTATATGTATAGGAGTAATGAATTTTATCCTCTTACTCCGTAACATATAATCTTTTTAAAATATTGGGTGCCTATGTTTACGGGACGAAATCTTATCCCCATTGACATAAGATCTTTTAAGGGTGAGTGGGGAATCATACAGATTTAAGGTATGAAAAAAAGGTGGAAGGGATAAATTTCTAAAAGAAAACTAGAGTTTAATAAAAAATCTCGAGAGCAACTTTTTTAATTTGAACGTTCCTACGTTTCTAAAAGCATAAGTGGAAATAATGTAAAATCCATGAATGTTATTTTCTAACATAAAGATGTGCTTTATTTCAAAAAATAAGAAGTCAAAATGAGAAAAACAAGTTCCCTATAATAAGAAAAAGCCATAAAAGATTCTTTAAAATCTTAACCCCAGAAATTTAAGTCTATCGAGCTACAATTAAAAAACGAATAGTAAATAAAGAATTAATTAAAATTCGCTTATAAATAAACTCGAAACGACTATTTTGGAGAGCAAAGAGGTTAAGATTTAAGGTATTCGAATTATTTATTACAAAATAATTTTTTTTGATTTTTATGAGTTTTTCTAATTTTTTTTCATATTTTGGTGTTTTTAATCATTTTTTTGGAAATTTTTAAAGGTTATGCAAAAATTTTTTGAGTTTTTGAGTTATACAGATTTTTTTGAATTTTTGGATTTACAGAAATAATTACAAGAAAAGAGAGAGATTTTTACAAGATAGGAAAGAAAAGGGAAAGAAACGAGAATATTTACAAAAATATTTACAAAGTAAAAAGGATCGCCCGCGAACAGACTCTTATTTGTGGTTGGTTCGATGAGTCGAACGTCGCGGAGCGATGTTTCATTTTTTTTTTGAAATTTTATTATTAATATTTAAAGCATGAAAATATATTTTTTTGAAATTTTATTATTAATATTTAAAGCATGAAAATATATTTTTTTGAAATTTTTAATTTTTGCAAATTTTTTTGGAATTTTTATTAAGTGCTTGAAATAAAAGAACAGAAAATAGGAAACACCCCCATACTTAAGTCCAACATTGTCTCCAATGTTGCACTAAGTATGAGTAACAGGATATATATAAAAATCTAAGCGGTATGTACAAAATTAAAAATTAAAAATAGGGGTTTAGAAATCTTCCCTAAAGCGCGCTCGGGGAAGCCCGTTAAGATAACCCTGCAAAAGTTTAAAAGAAAAAGCAAAAATATAATATAAAAAACGAAAACGATAAATTCGGCGAAAAATGTGCGGGTGATAGGGGGCGACAAGTGGGTGTGACTCGTAAGCTAACGTCTTAGCCAGGAGCGTGACCGATGTGCGATCCCCTAGCGCTCACAAATGTGAAGCGCGCCGAAACGACAAAATAAATACTTAATTTAAATTTTTTTGTTGTATAAAAATTTTTCTTAGTTTTTTTTTGAATTTTTAGATTTTTTTTTTTTTAAGTTTATGTTTTTGATTTTTGATTTTTTTTTTTTTAAAGTTTAAGTTTTTTTTGAAAAATAAAATTAAAAAAAGAAAATAAGATAAAGACAAAATAAAATAAAGAAGAAAAATATAGTTTTTGAATTTTTTAATTTTTTGATGAAAAGAAAAAAAAAATCATCATCATTTTTTTTATTTTTAAGTTTTTAAATTTTTAATTTTTATAAGTTTTTAAGTTTTTAAGTTTTTTAAGTTTTTGATTTTTTAAGTTTTAAAATTTTTCTGATTTTTTTTTTTGTTTTAAAGTTTTTAAATTTTTATTTTTTTTGATTTTTTTGTTTAAGTATTTATTATTAATATTAATAATGCTATTATTATTATTATTAATATAAAATTTTTTGTTTGATCAAAATATATATATATTTTAGTAGAAATAAAGGGTAAAATTAATAGGATTCAGGAATTCAAAATAGTAAGTCGAAATTTTTCCCCGGCAACGGCGCCAAAAACTTGATGGTTAAAACGCCAGCTCTTATTTAGGTGTGAAAGTGGAGGTTTTTATTTATAAAAAGAAGAGCGTTTTGTTATTTTAGAAACCGAGTTTTAACGAGAGGGAGGCAAGTGCACCTATCGCGTGTAGTACAGGATATTCCGGTGTGAAATATCGGGGTCGTATTGTTCTCGGGGCCGGCTTAGCTAGATCTACTCTTTCCCTGAAATACCTATTATTCTACCGATAATATTTGTTGGTTTTATATAAAAAAGGAAAATGGCATAAAAATTATATAAAAAGCATAATAATAATAAGCATAAAAAGAAAGCAGGAAAAATGCAGTAAATAAGTGCGGAAGTCTGATGACCAACTTAGCGCGACGCTATCAAAAAGCGAATTGAACTAAAGTAAACTTTTAATAAAAGGAGATCCTAATTTTCAAATTAATTAAGGCGGAGACTCGGCCGTGGAGGTTCCTTAGATATGAGCTCACCTTGGTCTAGGGATATCGCTCACCTGAACGCTAAGACTATTCGACCGATCGCTAGACCGACGAAGGATTCCTCTTAACGCCCGCATTATGCTAAGAACCCCGCTATTGGGTGGGGAACCCAATCCGGTAGAGTCGCGCGCCTCCTCTCTCGAGGGTTAGCGCGGATCTCTCTTTACCCAAGGGAGATCGGTCCATACGTGCGGCCTCTCGGCGTTGCGTATGGATAACGGAAATAGGTCCCGCACATCGATATGCGGTCCTACGCGTCGTTAACCCGGGGCAAACCTTAATGTTGAAGCCAAAAATGACCCCAACGAATGTTCACGAACCAAAGTGCAGCCGACGCCTACTTCTCTCTTATCTCGACCCTTGACTGGCTGCTAAGGTCAAAAGACTGACCCAAAGCCTCAGCTGGGAGGTCCCACCACACACCCGGAAGATCTCTGAGAGCTTCCCCTCCAAAGCCAAATGCTGGGCTGGGAGCTCCTCAGAAGGCACTAGAGTGGGAGAATAATGAAAGCCTGCCTTCCAAAGAGCCCATATGGGTCTTTTTATAGTCTTCCTTTGACCTGAAAATACTGAAATACCCCTGAGGGGTCTGCCAATAGCCAAATCCTGCTGTTCTCCTAAGGGCGTTTGGGTAATTTTACCTCGGGATAATGATAAAATAATCTTCTCTGGACTCCGGGTCCCACCCCGTGGGCCCACTTGGCGAGACCTCCGGCCTAGAAGGCTCTCGCTGGGGCCCCTCTAGGCCCGCCTTGGCGAGAACCCCTGAAAGGAAGGTTCTCGCGCTAGGTAGTCATGATGTTAAAGCGAAAGAAGGTTCACCTAAGGCCTTCTCGCCTGTCCTGGGCGGGAGTTCTCCCTAAGGCGGGAGCTTCCGCAGTCAGGCTCTCTGCTTCGGTCGGTCGACGATCTCTCCTGCCGGGAGCTCGACTATCGGCCCTGGTCGGTCGACGATCTCTCCTGCCGAGAGCTCGACTATCTGCCTTGGTCGGTCGACGATCTCTCCTGCCGAGAGCTCGACTATCTGCCTTGGTCGGTCGACGATCTCTCCTGCCGAGAGCTCGACTATCTGCCTTGGTTTCCTCAGCTTTGGCCTGCCCTTGGCGAGAGCTCCTACAGGACGAGAACTCCCCAAGTATGCCTTAGGGTTAACCCGAGGGTAGCCTGAGACTAGCCCAATCCTGACCATTGAAGCCTTTGGGTCCCTCCCAGCGAATATGGGGTTGTACACAATCCCCGCTCTTTTCGAGCTAGCCCTGTGCTCGACAAGACAAGTCCAACCCCCGAAATATTCGCTGGACACGTGCCAACTAACCAGGGGAATCTTTTGGTGGGTCCTACTGCGGCTATAAATATGCACCGATAGGCGACCATATGCCTCGCCCTTGAAATACTGTTTTCACGACTGAGCTCTCGCCCCTCGGGACCTTTGCGCGAGCTTACCATGCATCCCAAACGTGCTGCCAAACCGCTTCCGCAAGACCTCCAAGACCGGTTAGCCGCTGCCCAAACGCGGGCCCTGGCTAACTGTGCGGCGGTGGCTCCATGGTTAGCGAGAAAGACTTCCACCGCCGGGCCGTCCGAGCCGAAGAAGAAGGAAAAGAAAAGGGTGAAGGTTGTCCGGCGGGACCTTTCTCGCGAGAACAGGGATCCTCCTTCCCCCACTCCCAATCCTGCGGGGGATCCTTCTCCGCAGAAGGTAAGCCTTTCAACCGTTCCTATCGAGCTGATTGTGCACTGGATCCGACAGTTAACGTAAGCTTTCGCAGGAAACCGCTCCTAACGATGGCGACGAGATCCCGCCAAATTCTTCGAACCTGCCCGCTCATTCACCCAAGGACCAAACGCGGGTCTTGGAGAGGATTCCTTCGGCCGAAACCAGAACGATAGGTACATTTTCCCTCGTCAGTATTTCGACCCGACCTTTTCTTTTCTGAACCGTCTTCTCGCAGCGCCAACTCCCGCCGACCCGGGTCTAACCACCCGGGCAGATGAAGCGAGAACCGTTGAAGTGCCTCCTGCGGTGGCCAATCCTATCCTGCAGGCGGGAGGGGCGGCTTCTGAACCTTCCGCTACTCTCAAGGATGCTGATCGTCCCCTGAGAAAAGACAACTCCCCTCCTGCTTCCGGCCAGGCCGGGATTATCGCACGCGAGCCCTTCCGCCCGGGGCTGGGCAAGCCTCTTCACCTTCTTTATGGGACCAACGGAGGGGCCGGGCCTTCTCGTCCAACTTTGGTTGACGGTTCTCGCCCAACCGCAGGTATGCGAGACCTTTTAAAACCGTTGATCGCCATGCTTTAACCAAAATTCTCGCACGTTCCTTTCGCAGATGATCCTGGCTTGCGGTCGGGAGTCAACGAGGAAGGAGAAGAAGAGGAAGAAGAAGACGAGGAAGAAGAGGATGAAGAGTCCCCTCTCCCTTCGTCTGGCGAGATAGAGGAAACCCTGAACAGTGCTGGGAGCGCGAAGGGGAGACGGAGGAAGATCTCGGTCATCCTGGCCAAGCTTATCCGGCGAGACCGTGCCCATACTGCCGCGGCGAAAGCATTCCACGAATCTGTGGAGCAAAGGCTGGAGGCTCTGGAGCGGGATTTCTTCTTAGGCGAGACTGATTGCCCGCGTGGGCCTTCCGCCGAGTCTTCGCCAGGGAGGTGCATCTCGCAGATCCGGGATTACGCTAGGCGGATCAACCTTGGGTGTACCACGCTATCGTCTTACTTCAACCCGTTGGCGCCCCCAAGAACTAGGCGGCGAGAACGAGGACGATGGAGCTGGAAGCCCTACTAGCCTTCACGCTCTGAATCTCAATGTATCTCTTTTTTTTTCAATGTATCTGTAATAAACATTATTACCAATTAAGTTTTATCCAGCTTGCGCTAGCGAGAATCCCGCTTCTACTCATGTCTCTCTTTTCCTTTTTCTTTTTGTCGCTCTGCGAGGCTTTTTAATTAAGACGCTTACACCAATCTAGGATGCTTGCGCCAATCTAGGAGGCTTGCGCCAATCTAGGAGGCTTGCGCCAATCTAGGTAGTCGCGTCGAAACCCGAAACGACCGTTGACCGCTGTCATCCCGAGGGGGAGAACCGAGGCGCCGTTAGCCCGGATTCTGACAGCTGTACTCCGCTGTCACTTTCTCTCTCTGTCGGATGAATTCATGATGATTACGTTTTCTTATAAATAGAGAAGTCTACCAACCGCATTTACTTCTTCGATCCGGAACCTCAGCCTTCCCTCCTTGCTTTCGCGTTCTTGCTCTCGCTTCGACCCCTCTTCCGCTCTCGCTCTTACTCACAAACCAACCATGCCTGGCGAGAGCAAGGGTCGCGCCCACTGCGCGGAAGCTTTTCAAAAACACCTCTTCCCTTCCTGCAAGCTCACCCTCGACGAATACAACATGATCGTCGACCGCTACATCCCCGCCGGCTTTTCGGCGCGAAACCCGGGGAATCACGATAGGGTGAATACTCCGGGGGCGGGAGAGCTTGCCATCCCCCTCGAGCACTTCGAGGTGGGCTTCCGCCTCCCCCTTTGGCCGGAGGTTCGGCTAGCTCTTCGCTATTATGGGGTGGTTCCCGCCCAGCTAAACCCGAACTCAGTCGCGATACTTATAGCATTCATATGCTATATGCGATCCGAGAGGATCGAGTTTAGTCTGCCCATCTTCCGGAAGCTATTCAACTTCCGCGCCAAGGGGGGGGGGGTAGTTTTCTTCTCCGGGCAACTGCTCGAGGTTACCGGTCTCGCCAACAAGCACCACCACTGGGGCGAGAAGTTCGTTTATGTCAGCAGGGACTTCGGCAACGTCCCGCTTCAGCCCGTCCAGTATGAGGACGCTGCCTACAAGCCGCCTGCTCTGGGATCGCGCGAGAGCGCAATCCTGGAATTCTTCGGGACCAAGGAGTTCGACGTCCCCTATCTTCGGCGGGACGTCGACTCCCTCCCACTTGTTCACTCGGGCGAAGGTACGGTCTCGCCTCAGATTCCCTCTTTTATCAAAGATTTTCTTGCGCTGAAGTGCTAAAGCGTTTTAACTTTGCAGGAGAGCGGGAGGTCCCTCTGCGCCAACCCTTCGCTGAAGGCCGGGGTGTCGAGGGTCTGGCAGCGAGAGGCTCCCTTGCGCTCGCGGAAGCTAGCGCCAGCGCCTGCCGAGAAGATCCAGCCCCTCCCTTGCCGCCACCGGCCAAGAAGCGGAAGGTCACACTTCCTCCTCTCCGAACGCTGAAGAGGCTGAAACCTTCTGCCCTTGAGAAGGGGAAAGCCCCGGCCATCCCGCCTGTCCAACCTCCTCCAGAGGGCAGGTCCTTTGAAGCGATCCTTCAGATGGCCAGCGAGATGGATGCCGCCGCCAGGAGCCGCGCCGAGGCTTCTACCGGGAACCCCTCGGCCGCGAGCGAGGCTGGGGGAGGAGTGGTCGCCGCCGAAACCTCTGCCAGCGTCCCGCCCCAGGAGGTGCCGAGAGGGCACAGGAACTTCGGCTTCGGCGTGAAGTACGTCGACGCGGAGGGGAAGCCTCAGATGGAATGGGACCCTGAGTCGAACTTGATCAAAGATACGACGCTCCTTCCCAGCTGGGCGGAGGGGGAAGATATGACTGGCGAGGCCTTCTCGCTGGGATACGGCCTTTACAGCCGGGAGGATGCCAGCACATTCGACCAGATGTCCACCCGCCTTATAGCCTTCGATGCCATCCGGGCTCTATTGCGCGGGTTCGAGCTTGCGCATATGTGTGCGCGCCGAAGCATCACCCTTGACAAGAATTTCACTGATATGCGCAAGGCGAGGGAGGACGCGATGGCTCGAGCGCAGGCCGCGGGAGAAGAACTCGCGAAAGCTCAACAAGAGCTTGCGGATGCTCGACTGGCGCTGTCTCTACGCCCTGCGGCTGAGGTAAGCGAGACCCTCCCGAACCCTTGCTTTCGTTTTTTCAAAGTTATGATGGTGCGATGTTTCCAGGCTGAACTCTCTTTTTCTTTTCACAGGATTCTGCCCAAGTCAGGGAGCTTCGCGCAGAGCTGGCCAACGCGTGCTGCGAGAGCGTCCTCTTGAGGGAACAGCTTCGCGCAGAGCTGGCGAAGGTCCCGCCTTCGGAGCTAGATGCGAGGCTGCGGAGTCGTTACCTTTCGGAGTACGACGTTGACAAGCTGCTCCAGGCCAACGCTCAGGCAACCGTCAAGCTGACGCTCGAGACGCTGCGAGACGTCAAGCTGCTTCGGGAGGACGGCGCGACCATCGACGCTCGCCAGCTTCTTCCTTGGCTCTACGATCCAGTTCCCAAACCTCCGGGCGCGCCGGACTCACCTCCCTCAGACATCCCGAGGTCTTCTACCGCTGGCGAGACATCTGGAGAGGGCTCTGGCGAGGATTCAAGCGAAAGCACCAGCGGGAGTTACAGCGCGTCCCCCTAAACTTCTCTTTTTGTTTCTTTTGTAATGAGCGAGAGGCTCCAACATTGTGTAATTAATTTTATGTAAAGCAGTGTTTTATCTCTCATTTTCAGCGTGCTTGAAAGTATATTGTTATGCCGAATGGCTTCCGCGCGAACTTCCGCCGAGACCCTTAGTCTCTTTAGGATAACCTCTTAGAAATCTGTTAGGCGGGAACCTCGCGTTGTTAATTAAGTTGTCCTGCTCAGGTCCGCCGGGAGCCTCTTTTCGCGAGAACCCCCCCCCCCCCTTCGACCGAGACCTTTGCTGGCCGAGACCTTTTAGCCGAGACCCTTACTGGCCGAGACCTTTTAGCCGAGACCCTTACTGGCCGAGACCTTTTAGCCGAGACCCTTACTGGCCGAGACCTTTGGGGCCTTGCCTCCAGTCTAGGTCAGGGCCCTACCCACGTATTTTTCCAACCAATTAAACCCCTACCCCACCGGCGAGCCGTCGGACCTGCTAGCTTATTGAGAGCCTGCGCAACGGGTCTACCTGGGGCCGAGTCGAGCTCGTTGTAATGTAGAAGTGGCCAAGAACAAAGTATCGCAGGAGCCAACCTTTCCCCCACAGGCGAGCCTTCGGACCTGCCAGCTTGATGAGAGCCTGCGCAGCGGGTCTACCTGGGGTCGAGCCGAGCTCGGGGTGTCGATGAAGTGGCTAAGAACAAAGTATCGCAGGAGCCAACCTTTCCCCCACAGGCGAGCCTTCGGACCTGCCAGCTTGATGAGAGCCTGCGCAGCGGGTCTACCTGGGGCTGAGCCGAGCTCGGGGTGTCGATGAAGTGGCTAAGAACAAAGTATCGCCGGAGCCAGCCTTTCCCCCACAGGCGAGCCTTCGGACCTGCCAGCTAGATGAGAGCCTGCGCAGCGGGTCTACCTAGGGCCGAGCCGAGCTCAGGGTATTGATGAAGACAACCAAACCTCTCCCCCACAGGCGAGCCTTCGGACCTGCCAGCTAGATGAGAGCCTGCGCAGCGGGTCTACCTGGGGCCGAGCCGAGCTCGGGGTATTGATGAAGACAACCAAACCTCTCCCCCACAGGCGAGCCTTCGGACCTGCCAGCTAGATGAGAGCCTGCGCAGCGGGTCTACCTGGGGCCGAGCCGAGCTCGGGGTGTTGATGAAGTGGCTAAGAACAAAGTATCGCCAGAGCCAGCCTTTCCCCCACAAGCGAGCCTTCGGACCTGCCAGCTAGATGAGAGCCTGCGCAGCGGGTCTACCTGGGGCCGAGCCGAGCTCGGGGTATTGATGAAGACAACCAAACCTCTCCCCCACAGGCGAGCCTTCGGACCTGCCAGCTAGATGAGAGCCTGCGCAGCGGGTCTACCTGGGGCCGAGCCGAGCTCGGGGTATTGATGAAGACAACCAAACCTCTCCCCCACAGGCGAGCCTTCGGACCTGCCAGCTAGATGAGAGCCTGCGCAACGGGTCTACCTGGGGCCGAGCCGAGCTCGGGGTATTGATGAAGACAACCAAACCTCTCCCCCACAGGCGAGCCTTCGGACCTGCCAGCTAGATGAGAGCCTGCGCAGCGGGTCTACCTGGGGCCGAGCCGAGCTCGGGGTGTCGATGAAGTGGCTAAGAACAAAGTATCGCCGGAGCCAGCCTTTCCCCCACAGGCGAGCCTTCGGACCTGCCAGCTAGATGAGAGCCTGCGCAGCGGGTCTACCTGGGGCCGAGCCGAGCTCGGGGTATTGATGAAGACAACCAAATCTCTCCCCCACAGGCGAGCCTTCGGACCTGCCAGCTAGATGAGAGCCTGCGCAGCGGGTCTACCTGGGGCCGAGCCGAGCTCGGGGTATTGATGAAGACAACCAAACCTCTCCCCCACAGGCGAGCCTTCGGACCTGCCAGCTAGATGAGAGCCTGCGCAGCGGGTCTACCTGGGGCCGAGCCGAGCTCGGGGTGTCGATGAAGTGGCTAAGAACAAAGTATCGCCAGAGCCAGCCTTTCCCCCACAGGCGAGCCTTCGGACCTGCCAGCTAGATAAGAGCCTGCGCAGCGGGTCTACCTGGGGCCGAGCCGAGCTCGGGATATCGATGAAGATCCCTTCAACCAGGCCTATTCTATCACTGAGATGAGGAATCATAGCCAGTTAAAACAAAAAACATAAAGATTGCCTATTCGGCGACAGTCAACATTTTGAAATAAACTCATTGAAAATGCAACAGTTGTTTACAACATTACAATCCTTCTTTTCCTCCTACGGGTAGAAACGCTTCAGGTCATCACCATTCCAGGTGTGACTCAAGGTCCTTCCCTCCGCGTCCTGGAGATAGTAGCCTCCATTAACCAGAGCCTTCTCTACTATGTAAGGCCCTTCCCAGCTAGGGTTGAGCTTACCAACCGCGGCCGACCTTCCCGCAGCGTCGACCTTTTTCAGTACTAGATCCCCCTCGGCGAATTGCTTGACTCTGATGTGCTTATCGAAGTACCGGGCCATTCGCCGTTTTATTTCTTCTTGCCTGATGGCGGCAACATCCCGCAGCTCTTCCACCATATCTAATGAGAGGCGCAACCCTTCCTCATTCTCCACCCTCCAAGCTTCGCTTCCCTCAGCTGCGGCCGCGACCCTTGGAGACTGAACCTCGAACTCCACCGGGAGGACAGCCTCACACCCATGAGAGAGCTTGAAGGGGGTTTCTCCTGTGGCCGTGTTCGGAGTTGTTCGCAAGGCCCACAGGACGGAGGGGAGCTGTTCCACCCAGCTACCCTTCAGGTTCTCCACCTTCTTTTTGAGCAAGTTGACGATGACTTTGTTTGCCGCCTCCACCTGGCCATTGCTCCGAGGATGATGGACAGAGGCGAACCTGAGGTCAATCCCCGATTGGGTGCAGAAATTGATGAATTCTTCACTGGCAAACTGAGGACCGTTGTCCGTCACTATCGCTTGGGGCAATCCGTGCCTGCAAATGATTTCCCCCCAAACGAAGTTTCTGATGACCTGGGAGGTTACCTTGGCTAATGGCTTGATCTCCAGCCATTTGGAGAAGTAGTCAATCATAACTAGGAGGAACCTCCTCTGTCCGCTAGCTGGAGGAAAGGGTCCAACCAGGTCCATTCCCCAAATGGCGAAGGGCCATGGCGCCGTGATGCTTCGAAGCCTTTGGGCGGGCAAGAGCTGTAGAGGAGCATGCACTTGGCACTTCCGACACCTCCTTGCAAATTCAGCTGTATCCTTCCTTAAGGTCCGCCAGAAATATCCTTGCATTATCACCCTTGCTTCCAATGTCCTTCCCCCTGAATGACTGCCGCATTCTCCAGAATGCACCTCTTCCAGGATCCCCGGGACTTCCTCCTCGGTTACGCATCTCGCGAGGAGCCCTGACAACATCTTCCGATGCAAGCTCCCCTCCCGCATCAGGTAATGAGCCGCCTTGTGCCTGAAGCTCTTTGCATCCTTGACTTCTTCCGACAGTTCTCCTGTGGTTAAGAAGGTCACCAACGGATCTACCCATGAGGACCGTCGATTCACCTCCATCACCTCCCCCTCTTCAATGGCTGGCCGAAATAGTTCAGTTAGGGTACCTCCACCCCGAGGCCCGAACTTTGCTAATCGGTCGGCTGTCATGCTTTCCTCCCTGGGAACATGTTGAATAGAAAAAGAACGGAAGCCTCCAATAATAGTTCTTACCTTTGATAGATATCTTGCGAGGGTAGGCTCCCGGGCCTCAAACTCGCCTCGGATCTGCGATGCTACCACCATTGAATCGGTGAAGGCCTCCACCTCCTGGATTTCCAGCTCCTTTGCCAAGCGAAGGCCAGCGATCACAGCCTCATACTCCGCTTGGTTATTGGTTATAGGGAAATGGAAAGTCACTGCTTGCTCTATGGTAACTCCCTGAGGGCTTACCAACACCACACCTCCTCCCAGGGAGTGCCTCCTTGAGGCCCCGTCGACCACCATCTTCCACGCTTCTTGCGGCCTTGGTTCTTCAACCTCGGCCTCGGTAACATAGTCCGCCAGAAAATCCGCTACGGCCTGGGCTTTGATGGAGAGCCTCGGGACGAAAGAAATGTCGAACTCGCTTAGTTCGATGGACCACTTTGCCAACCTTCCTGAATGTTCCACCCCCTCCAAGACCTTGCGAAGGGGATGGTCGGTTACCACCCTAATCGAGTGTGCTTGAAAGTAAGGGCGAAGCTTCCTAGCTGAGATGACCAAGGCATACGCTAGCTTCTCCAGGATGGGGTATCGGAGCTCCGCCTTTTTTAAGATTCGGCTGACATAATAGACGGGTAACTGCTTCTTCCCCTCTTCCCTAACCAAGACGGAGCTCACTGCCTCTCCCCCCACTCCGAGATACAAGGCTAGGTCCTCCCCTTCCTTCGGGCTTTGAAGTAACGGAGCTTGGGAGAGTTGTCTCTTCAGCCCCTGAAATGCCTCTTCGCACCCGACCGTCCATTCGAATGCTTGGTTGCCACGAAGTACTTTGAAGAAAGAGGAACATCTATCCCCTGACCGAGAGAGGAACCTGCTTAGCCCGGCCAACTTCCCGGTCAAGCGCTGGACCTCCTTGGCACTGCGAGGCGATTCCAGGTCTAGGATAGCCTTAACCTTATCGGGGTTAGGCTCTACCCCCGCGGGAGTCAAGAGGTGTCCGAGGAATTTCCCGCGACTAGCCCCGAAGACACACTTCAAGGGGTTCAACCTCATCTTGAACCTTCGCAGGGTGGCAAATGTCTCCTCCAAGTCTCGCAAGTGGGAATCAACACACTTGCTCTTGACCATGAGGTCATCCACATAGACCTCCAGGTTCCTTCCCCTTTGATCTCGAAAGACTCGATCCATCATACGTTGGTACGTCGCCCCTGCGTTCTTCAACCCGAAGGGCATCATCTTATAGCTGAAGCATCCCTCTCTCGTGATGAAGGAAACATCCTTGACATCAGGAGGGTGCATCCGGATCTGGTGATAACCTGAAAATGCATCTAAAAAACTCATAAGAGAAAAACCAACGGCTGAGTTGACCAGCGCGTCGATTCGAGGCAAGGGGTAGCAATCCTTGGGACATGATTTATTTAATAAAGAAAAATCAACACACATGCGCCATTTTCCTCCTCCCTTCTTTACCATTACCACGTTGGAGATCCAGCCTGGATACTGGATCTCTGAGATGAAGCCTGCGTCCAGGAGCTTTTTGACCTCCTCTCGGATGGGGGCTTCTAGCTTGGTGGCGATGGCCCTCATCTTTTGGCGTATGGGGCGGGCTCTGGGATCCAGGTTCAAGCGATGACAGGACACGTCCGCGTCGATGCCCGGCATGTCTGCCGCGCTCCAAGCGAAGATGTCGACGTTGCTTTGGATGCAAGCTCGCATCCGCTCCTGATCCTCGAGGCTCAAGCCTCCGCTGATCCGAATCCTTTGCGCCTCTCCCGCTCTTGTAAGCACCTCCATCCCCACCACTTCTTCGGCCGGCTCCAGCCCCGACCGCTCCCAACTTACTCTTGCCTCTTCCTGTTTAAACTCGAGCTCCTCTCCCCCAACCTCATCAACTTCCATCGCCTCCTCCAGGCTCTCCTCCTGCCTCTGCTCTTCTTCATCCATCACTCCTCTCGCCTCTTCTAGGCTGATCTCCTCCACCTCTGCCAACTCCTCAACAACCTCCATCGCCTCTCCCCGGCTTATCTCCCCTTTCTCAACCCCTTCCTGCTCAGCCATTTCCTTCTCCAACTCCTCTGCCTCCGCCATCCACGACACGGTATTAACCGCTGTCACATAGCATTGCCTTGCCATCTTCGGATCCCCCCTGATCCTAACCTGCACCCCTCCATTGTTGAACTTGAGGCATTGGTGGTACGAGGAGGGTACACAGCGAAAGGCGCTGATGAGGGGGCGTCCAAAGATGGCATTGTAGCTACTCGGGGCGTCCACGATCACGAACCGACAGTTCCGTGAGACGCCCCCAAGCCTCACATGCAGGCCTACCCCTCCTTCCACTTCTTTCCTTTCTCCGGAGAAGCCGAAAAGCGGTCCATCAGAAGCCAGGACCCTTTTTCCTTCCACCCTCATCTCATCGAAAGCCTTCTTGAAGATCACATTCACCGAGCTCCCATTGTCCACCAGTATCCGGGAGACGGTGTAGTTTTCTATCGCTGTCTGGATCACCAGCGCGTCGCAGAACGGATCCTCGTAGTCTGGCATATCCGCGGATGAGAAAGTGATCTTCTCTTCTGGGGGTGGAGCCTGGGAGGTCGAGGCGACCCCTCGGCGGAACATGGTTTGAAGGCTCCCCTTGCGGGTTGCCTCGATCCCCACTCCCCCGTGGATCACTCCGATCCCTCCTCGGGTCCCCACGTCAATCCTGTCTTCACATCTGTCCTCCACCTCTTCCCGCTGTACTTCAACGATCCTTACTGGCGGGTCCTGCCTTCCGGCCCCTCTGGCCCCTCTAATCTCCAGAAACTCTGGGCAGGTGGCCGTTGCGTGACCTTCCTCCTGATGGAAGTCACAATAGGGCAACGCCTCCCTGCCCCCTCTTCCTTCTCCTCCTCCCCTTCTTCCGGCTCCCCGAAATCTTCTTCCTCTTCCTCTTCCCACCTCCATGGCCTCCTGCGGTGGTGGGAAATGACCCCTTGGTCCTTGTCGCCATCCTCCCTGCTCCAGCCTTCTTTACTCCCGGAAGTTATCTCTTCCCTGAAGTCCTCCTTGGCCCTGGGGGCGACCCTCCTGAGGCCTCCAACCCAGTCGGTTGTTCGGCTCCCTGGCCCCCCCATGCTGCTGTCCCTGCCCTCGGGGCTCTTCTCTTCTCCTATCTTCCCTCGGCTCCCTCTGCTCCCTCTGCTCTCTCTGTCTTCCCACTACCGGCTCCTTCACATCATCCTCGGCCAACCTGGCCAGCTTCCTCGCAAACGCAGGGTTTGCCCTCTCAAAGTCTATCTCCTTCGCCGCCCTCTCCATGAGCTCCTCAAAAGAGAGAGGGGGCACTCTCTTCAACTCCATGCTGAAAAACCCTGGTCTCAGCCCCAGGGTGAAGGCAAGCATCAGCGCGTACCCCGGGACCTCCTGGACCAGGAGAACCTCCTCTTGGAACCGGTCGACATAGTGACCCAACGTCTCCTCCGGCCCTTGCCTCACCGCAAACAGGCATTCAGCCTCCTTCTTCCTTTTCTTCGAAGTTGAGAATCTCAATAGAAAACCCCTCCGCAGATCCTCAAAGCTGTAGATGGAACTCGCCGGCAACTGGTGGAACCAGTCCCTGGCCTTCTCTTTCAGAGTGATGGCGAAGAGCCTACACTTGAAGGCATCCGACATTTGCCTGATGGACACTACGTCCTCGAACCATTGCACGTGCTGGACCGGGTCATCCTTCCCGGTGTAGTAGGTCATGTCCGGCTCCCGGAACCCCTCCGGCACTGGAGCCGAGACAATGAGCTCACTAAAGGGGGTCTCGCCTCCCACCTGGCGAGAAGGCCCGTCTCGCGACCTCGGTTGGCTGGACCGATCCGCGAGACCATGCCCGGGGAAGAGTTCCCGCACCGTCGCCTCCTTCTCGCCCAGATCCACCGGAAGCTCCTTCTCGAGACGCTGGCCTGGGAAAAGCTCCCGCGCGGCTACGTCCCTCTCGCCTGCCTCCACCGGGACCTCCTTCCCGGGGCGCTGCCCTGGAGCATTCTCGCCTAGCAGCGGAACCACCTCCACCGGAACCTGCGGCGTCTCCCACTCATTCCTTGCCGAGAAGGCCAAGTTGATCGTCTGCATGACTTCCCGCCTGAAGTCCTCAAACATCTTCTTCGTCGCCTCGTCCACCCGGGTGGGGGATCCTCCTGCGCCTGATCCTTCACCTTCGCCTCCTGCCATGGGACTTAACTCGAGATTTTCTTACACCGACTGCTTCCACGCTCACCGCACCAGAACTGTTGAAGCCAAAATTGACCCCAACGAATGTTCACAAACCAAAGTGCAGCCGACGCCTACTTCTCTCTTATCTCAACCCTTGACTGGCTGCTAAGGTCAAAAGACTGACCCAAAACCTCAGCTGGGAGGTCCCACCACACACCCGGAAGATCTCTGAGAGCTTCCCCTCCAAAGCCAAATGCTGGGCTGGGAGCTCCTCAGAAGGCACTAGAGTGGGAGAATAATGAAAGTCTGCCTTCCAAAGAGCCCCTATGGGTCTTTTTATAGTCTTCCTTTGACCTGAAAATACTGAAATACCCCTGAGGGGTCTGCCAATAGCCAAATCCCGCTGTTCTCCTAAGGGCGTTTGGGTAATTTTACCTCGGGATAATGATAAAATAATCTTCTCTGGACTCCGGGTCCCACCCCGTGGGCCCACTTGGCGAGACCTCCGGCCTAGAAGGCTCTCGCTGGGGCCCCTCTAGGCCCGCCTTGGCGAGAACCCCTGAAAGGAAGGTTCTCGCGCTAGGTAGTCATGATGTTAAAGCGAAAGAAGGTTCACCTAAGGCCTTCTCGCCTGTCCTGGGCGGGAGTTCTCCCTAAGGCGGGAGCTTCCGCAGTCAGGCTCTCTGCTTCGGTCGGTCGACGATCTCTCCTGCCGGGAGCTCGACTATCGGCCCTGGTCGGTCGACGATCTCTCCTGCCGAGAGCTCGACTATCTGCCTTGGTCGGTCGACGATCTCTCCTGCCGAGAGCTCGACTATCTGCCTTGGTCGGTCGACGATCTCTCCTGCCGAGAGCTCGACTATCTGCCTTGGTTTCCTCAGCTTTGGCCTGCCCTTGGCGAGAGCTCCTACAGGACGAGAACTCCCCAAGTATGCCTTAGGGTTAACCCGAGGATAGCCTGAGACTAGCCCAATCCTGACCATTGAAGCCTTTGGGTCCCTCCCAGCGAATATGGGGTTGTACACTTAAGAAATTTAATTAAATAGAAAACAGGACCTTTAATTATTTAAAGCTACTTTATCTGTCCCAATGCTCTTCGATATTGAGGGCTAAGGGCGGTTAGCCACTCATCGGAATGGGGACACTTACGCTAGAAAGCAATAAAGAAAGCAGTAAGAAAGCAGTAAAGAAAGCTGAAAATTGCAAGTCCTACTCAAACGAGTAGGACTGAAGAAAGCAGTAAATGCGAATCCCGACTCGAGTGAGTGGGCGGGGGTAAATTTATCTCATACACGCACACACTCTACAGAATCGTAAAATCACACACACGCACTCTACAGAAATGTAAACACACGCACACACACAAAGTTTTCCTACTCAAGTGAGTAGGAAGAAAATGAAAGCATTAAAATGACGAGTCCTACTCAAACGAGTAGGCGGGAAATGAAAGCAGAGCGTCATTTAACTCTTAACGAGTAGGCGGAAATAAATGCATACGCACACACTCTACAAAAATTGAAATAAAGCAATAAAATCTAACTCATACACGCACGCACACTTGCAAAAATAAGAAAAAGCAAAGTGACTGAAAAATTAAAACGACTGCATTTCTACCGCTAGAATGCGGTAGAAATGCATAAAAAGAGAAAATAAAAATTAAACGGAGCGAAAAGTTTTGCAAATAAACGCAAAATGAAAGTTGACGAAAAATTAAAACAAGTGCATTTCTACCGCTACAATGCGGTAGAAATGCATAAAAAGTGCAAATAAAAATAAACTAAAGCTAAACTGGTGCGGAAAATGAAAGTAAAACAGGCATTATAACGGCTAGTAAATGCGATAAAATCCTTAACTAAACTAAGTTATAAAGCTGAAAAAGATAAAACATGAAAAGAACGAAAAAGGGGAACGAAAAATTACAAAGATGGGGCGCAACCAAATGAGATTCATGCTAAGAAGGAGAGAAAATAAACTATTTTTATAAAATAAAATGCTATTACAAACTAAGGGAGGGGGGAGAAAATTCTCTTACATAACATTAGAAGTCATTTGGGCAGCATAACATCTAAGTAAAGTGGCCAAAAAAGGAGACAAGAATCTCATACAGCAGCTGCCTTTATATAGGGAAAAATTCGGGTCGGTCACGCCCTAGGTCACGGGCGTGACAGGGGGGCGTGACAGTACTATTCATGAGCTGAGTGGTGATTTGACTGAAGCCTTGACTTTGGCTGAAAACGTGGCGGTCACGCCCCAGGTCACGGGCGTGACAGGGGGGCGTGACGGGGAGCTGGCTCTGGCGATTTGACGCGCGCTTTGACTTCGGGGCGGTCCACGTGGCGGACACGGGCGTGACAAGCCTATCACGGGCGTGACAGGGGGGCGTGATCGGGACAGCTGGCATCCGATGTCGGCAGCGTTGACGGTTGACGGAGAGTTGCGTGCCGACATCGACACGGGCGTGACGAGGCTTGGACACGGGGGTGACGTGGGCGTGTCGGGCTCGGGACAGTGAATTTGTTGGTTTTGACTGCTGGTTGCGTTTGAGAGCCTGACACGCCCTTGTCGGGGGGTGACACGGGCGTGACAAGGCCGAAAATAATATTTTCTGGAAAAAATCAGAAAACAAAAATAAGCTAAGTTAGAATATATTTTTACAAAAAAAGGAACATTTTATTGAATAAAACAAACTAAAAAATATAAAAATAAACAAAAATGACTTAAATAAAATACGAAAATATAGGTATATTTACAACTCATCACATATCGAGCACAGAGAGCAAATGTAGTGGTGCCGATGCAATCAATGATTCGCGGGCACTGAATTGCTTGCGGAAAAGAAAGCCGACTTTGTTGCAAGACGGGCATGCACTCGCTGTCACGTTGACGTTGTACTGCCGTTCTGGATCGATCACGAACATCGGTTTCAGTAGATACGTGTTCAGGTCGGGACGTTTGCTCCGTAGTGGCACGGGCGGATCGATTCAGATTGGAGGGCGCATGCCATCCCAAATCAGTTTCAGCTGGGTCTTGATCCAATCCTCCAGAATCTTATTCAACGTGCCAGATTGCTTGCCACAAACGCATGGCTCACTGGTTTGGCGGTCGAATGCTGACGAATAGAATGACGGATTTTGTGTCGGAGTCGATTCCAGCTGAATTTCAGGGCAGCGGCGGACGAGTGTCTCCACCGATCGTTGTGTTTTCTCAATGTCCCGCAGCACAAGGTCAATACCGTTCATTGGCGATGATGACTAATAGACAGACAATCTGGGATGGATCAGGTAAATTCAACGGCGAGAGGAAGAAGAACGAAGACTATCTAGAGCAAATAAGCCCTGTCAAACAAAGCCATAATCACACAAAGAGAAATGGGATTGTAAAACGAAATCGTGAATGAACTTAGAATGAAATCCGGGACTTTGGACATCAATAAACTACAAATAACCACATTATAACTACCTATAATATCACTATTCTGAATATAAGAAAACCAATTCTTCATCCCCCAAAAAAAGCCTATATCAAGTAATCAAATGTTCAATTTTTAACTAATTTCAAATTTCATCATTTTTTTCTGCATTTAATACATACAAAAAACACTAGCTCTACAGTGATGACCAACAAGAGAGAGTCTAATATAAAAAAGAAGCAAAAGCTAGATTCCCATGTAGAACAGTTGCAGCCATCAAAAACCCTATGCATGAAGTTATACATTCCTCCAACCCATCATTCAAATGTAGAGAACAAAATGTGGTGCACTCCACTGAATTTTGAAAAGACCACATCCTATCCTCCTTAAATACCACATTAACTCTGCTTTGTTGGCAAACTCATTCGAGAGCAGCAAAAACTAGCAATCAAATTGAGTAAACGAATTATCTTAGCTAAATATTCTTCTTAAGATGAAATAAGACTAAGTGAATAAATCACAATCATACAATAGTCATTCCATGTCTAAAACTAACATACCATTTCTAAGTCCATCAAAATAACTTGAAGGCATGGTACTGCAGGGAAAAGACTACGAATGGAAAAGTATAATCCCTTGACATTCCTCACCAACTTTGCAATTTTCAAATAGACAACTGCCGACATGGAAGTTTAAATCAAGAAGCTTCATAAAATTATCCAATAAAAAGTAACAAATAGGATTTATACAAGTGTTTCAATGTCCTTTTCTAACTCATTTGTGACCATAAAAATTAAATTTATAATTAAAACACACTTTTAAACATTCATTATTTTGTAAGAGAGTTAATAAATTAGTATTTTAGAACTAGATCATATCTTAATGGTAGCAGAATCAGATTTCACAACTTGGCGATTGAGTATCTGAACAAAAATATATATCAAATCAATTGCATATATCAAACAGATGGAACCATAACAATTAAAAGTTGCAAACTTTTCCCAATTATCAAGGAGACAGTGGAGAGAAAACAAATAATTTTAAATAAAAATTAAAGGTGTGCAACAATATTGGTACAGAAAAATCTAATTACAGGTGAAAAGAGATTGAAAATAGGAATGCTAAACAGCTAAAGGCATTCACAAACCTGCAGATCACCCGCAGGCTAGCCGTGCCGGAGATGAATGCTTCGCCCGGGTCGGGCGGGGTGGAAGAGGCGTTCGGCGGGACTGGCGAACGGGAACCGGGAAGAACGCCGCTGGATGCGTGGATCGTGAGGGTTAGGCTAGAGTTACCGAGTAACGCCGAGAAACTGGAGCGGCGAGACGATGAGGAGAAAAGAAATTGGAGGAGACGGGGCGCTGGATGGCGTGACGTGGTGGCGATGTGAGCCTTCCGCAAGAACGATCGGTGGAGTTGGGTGCCTCCGTCCGAGAGAGAGGAGATCGGGAAGCTAGGGCAGCGCCAGTCGGTGTGGGGGACAATTTTTTCCCTGTGGGAGTGAGAACTGCGCTAATGGGGCGAGAAATGGGAATCACGAAAGCTATCGGGGTAAAGTGGGAAACACGGAAATTCAGTCCGATTAAGTGGACCGGAGTGAGGCCCGACCGGGGGGGGGGGGGGCGGCCATCTTGCCACACCCACCCAAAAAAGGGACCGGGGGGAGGTAGATTTTTCCTCCCCCTACTAGTATAAAACACAGATTCACACTAAATTGGCCTCAAAGAGTACAAAACCCTCAAAAGCTTAAAAACTCAAAGCTAGTTCTGCGCCTGCCGAAGGGACCCTACTCTGCGAATACGGGGTTGTACACCAGAAATGCTAAATGCAGCACAATTGGGTCTGCCAATTGCGTAACTCCGATGTTCTAAAAGGCTACCTGCAGACCTTCAAGGGCATCCAGTTAATTCTATCGCTAGGCCCCACTGGGCGAGTGGTCAATGAAGGCACCACTCGCCTGAAAGAGGGCGAGTGTTGGGTGAGCCAGGCACTCGCGCCCACAGCTCTTCTAAAGGTGGATGCGAGAGCCTTCCTGCCTGCCACCTACTTATATTGGCGATATCCCTTCCGTCTGCTATGGGCGGGAGCCCTTTGCTCCTTCTGGGCGAGTATGTCTTTGCATGCCCCACTCGCCTACTTAGATACTCTTAGACCCGATGTCCTACAAAGCCCTGAACTTGCCGAAGGGGCCTACTCAGCGAATGCAGGGTTGTACAAGCAGAGCATCCAATCATATGACGGGGAACCAAGACTTCTTATCCAACACTCAAACGGTCACCCCCTTGTCGGTACTCCTACCTGATGGGGTGCAAACATTGGCAACAATGATAGGTCGCATCATATAAAGCCATGAAGTGCTCTTACACAATGTTCTATACATGACTAATTTAACGTGCAACTTGATTTCCATTCGGCAACTCATCTCTGAGACAAATTGTAAAATTGTTTTTACTAATGAACTTTGTGTGAACTCCGGGGTGATGTGTATTTCTTCCAGCCGATTCCAAGAGCTCCAAAGCATTCAACTATGTGCACCACAACTATGGAATCATACACGCTCTGACACCCGAAGGCTTGGGCACCAATCAAGCCATCATCTCTCGTTTATTTCAAATATTCAATTTTCAGATTGTAAGAATATAGAATTTTGTGATGTTTGTTTTCGAGCTAAGCAAACTCATTCCATTTTCCTATAAGTCATAATATTGCTACAGACTGTTTTGGCCTTGTGCACTGTGATTTATGGGGACCTTACAAAGTTGCATCATCTCGTGGTGCGCACTATTTTTTGACCATTGTGAATGACAAAAGTCGTGCAATCTGGGTGTACCTGTTAAGAGAAAACCATGAAGCTAGTCAACACCTCAAGAATTTTTGTTTAATGGTGGCAACACAATTCAATAAAGGGTAAAGCAGGTCCGCAGCGATAATGGCTTAGAATTTGCTCTACGGGAATTTTATAGGGCAAAAGACATTTTTCACGAAACTAGCTGCGTTGGTACCCCCACAACAAAACGAAAGAGTTGAGCGACGACGTATGAACATCCTGGATGTCGCTCGAGCTTTTAGATTCCAAGCGACGTTACCTATTCGCTTTTGGGGAGAGTGTGTTCTAACTGTTGTATATCATATTAAAGTTTTTGGTTGTCTGTGTTATACTCGCTATATTCCACTGATCAAGGATAAATTTGGACCGCGAATCAGACGTTGTGTTTTCATCGAATACCCGCGCCACAAAAAAGAGTGGAAATTATATGATCTTGAACAAGAAATTTTTTTATTTCACGAGATGTCTTATTCCATGAACCAGAGTTTCCGTTCAGTAAATAAAACTCAAAGGTTGAACAACATACTTTGGTAGGAAGCAATTTACTTGGAGGGGAAGATGAAGCTCCTAATATTAACATGGAACAGGAAACAACACCCATGGCATGTAAGAAACAGTGGAATTGGAAACTAAAAGTAATATCCTGAGTGTTGACAGATCAAATGGAAGCGACCGTCAAGTTAATGAAAGACCTCGCCGCCATCACAAACAACCTGCTAGGCTAAAAGATTTCGTCATCTTCTCAGCAGTAACCAAAAGCAAATCAGAAAAATCAAAACAATCTCAAAATGGCATTCAGGACAAAGATTTGAGATCAAAACGAACTGCGTCACCATCAAAACAACATGCAGGGACTACGGAAAAACAATTAGGCGAAATGATCTGTACAAATAAATACACACACCCCACTGGTTCTCCGATCCATGACAGCTCCTCAGGCATACCTTATCCTTTAGTACATTATATGGCGTTTGATAATCTCTCATGGACACGGAGCTTTCCTAACGACGATTGATTCCGCCATCGAACCAAAAAATTATGTGGTATCCAGAATGGCGAACCGCCATGGCTCAAGAAATCATGGCGCTAGAAGTAAATCAAACTTGGACATTGGAAGCTTTGCCACCCTGGAAGAAACTCATCGATTGTCGTTGGGTTTACAAAATTAAATACAGAACCAACGACACTATCGAACGGTACAAGACACGATTGGTAGCCAAGGTCTACACTCAAATTGAGGGTCTGAATTTCCATGAGACCTTTGCTTCGGTCGCCAAACTCGTAACGATTTGTGTTTTTTTATCCGTTGCTATTGTCCGAGGATGTGAATTGCATCAAATGAATGTCAATAACATATTTCTCCATGGTGATTTGAACGAGGAGGTCAACATGCGGCGACCCCCTGATTTCACTTAGGAGATGATGGGATGTTCTGTCGATTACGCAAGTCACTCCATGGCTTGCGCCAAGCCTTGCAAAATTGGTTTACAAAGTTGAGCATTGCGCTTCAGAATTATGGTTTTATCCAATCACATGCAAATTATTCATTGTTCATTTTTCAGCAAAACGATGTGTTTTTGAGCTTTTAATTTATGTCGACGACATCATCCTAATGGGAAACAATTATGAGGCTTGTTCAACTTTTAAGGTCTACTTGCATCAATGCTTTCGTATCAAGGATTTGGGGTCCTTAAAATATTTCTTAGACATTGAAGTGGCTCGATCATCAACCAGGTTGTTTCTAAGTCAACGAAAATATGTATTGGACATCTTAATTGAAACTGGTTTACTTGGGTGCAAGCATGCTGAGACCCCCATGGAACAAGGTCACCATTTGGGCCTAGCCGATGGGCCATATTGTGCTGATGGTGGCGCATATCGGTGTCATGTTGGCCAGCTAGTCTACCTCACTATCATCAGGCCGGAAATTTCATATGCGGTTCACGTACTATCCCAATTCGCCTATGCTCCACGACATGAATACTTTGATGCAGCCTTACGCGTCGTGAGATATATCAAAGGTCGCTCGGGCTAGGGGATCTTGTTACGATTTGATTGTGATTTACGTCTCCGGGCCTTCAGCGACTCGGATTGGGCAAGTTGCCGATCACACACCGTTCTGTGACTGGCTATTTTGTCTTGCACGGATCCTCTCCAAGCTCTTGGAAGACTAAGAAACAATCTACCGTCTCATGATTTTTCGCCAAGGCTGAGTACCGGGCTATGGAGACCACTACTAATGAACTCATTTGACTAAAATCCCTTTTGGCGTCTTTAGGAGATAGTGATTTTATCAGGTAATGCTCCGGCCAGGAGTAGGGCACGGGAGGGATATTTCTGCGGATAGAGACTGTGAAGTTCTAAAATGAATATCAAAGGTATTAAATTAGGTAAAATCTTGATATGCGAATAGGCAAACCTGATCTTCCCTCATCTACGTGCCGCGAGTTCCTTCCGCCTTTCTCGAGAGCTACTGCTTCTACTGCCATTTGAAATCCGCCGCCGTCGAGACTGCAGCCTGCGACGATACCTGCTATGGTGCTACCGGCGACGAGACCTACTAGCGATGATACCTACTGCTGGAGACGAGTCCTGTTCGCCGGTGATACTTGCTCCTCCCGACTGCTCTTCGGCTCTAGGTAGCGATACCAATTGTTCTACTCATGTTCAGTTTCCATGGAATGAAATACCAATTATGCCTGTGTAGTGGCATGCTGTAGCCCTTGTTTGTTTGCATCTATTATTAGACCATTTGGAGGATTCTTTGCTAGTGGTTTCAAAAGGGTTTTCCCAGTAAAGTAGCATTTGTTTGCCATAATTTTTTTCGTATTATAACAGTTCTGTTATTATCTTATGGAAGTGATTCGTTGTTTCTGTTGTATGATTGTGTTGTATGATTGTATTTGACAAACTGAATATTTAATCATCAACTGAAGATTGCCTACGTAGAGTATCATTATGCACGAGCATCGTTATTAGTGTTTCTTAATTTTTTCAGCTTGGCAGTTCAAATTCTAAGGGTCATCATAGCATGGATTTTTTTAAATGTGACATTGCTATTAAAAACAATTTCTTTAATTTTGTATAAATTTTGATCAAATGTATGATTTTGTTGTTGTTGTACTCATAATGGAATTGAACGATGAAGTTTTCAAAAATGTTGATAATGAGAGTGAAGATAGTGCCCTAGACAGTAAACACTTAGTTTGAGAATGAAGAAGAATTGTTTGATAAAGATGATACTAATGTTGAAACATTAGGTCACAGTTTCAACGAGACATAAGTAGCACTAAAAGATAATAGTGATGAAGAATATGTAAGTGGATCCGTTAGTTGAAAACGTAGACAACCTATTTTTATAATGTTGAAGGAAATGAAAGAAATAAATTGGGCCCCGGTTAGTTTTTTAAATCAAAAGAACATTTCAAAAATTTAGTGACAACCTACTTAATTCATATGGTGTAGGTTTAAAATTGATGAAGAATGATAATAGAAGAATTAGGTACAATTGCAAACCTAAATGTAAATGGTAGATATATGCGACACCGATGAAGAACTATGATACATAGGAAGTAAGAAGTGTGAAAGATAAACACTCTTATAGTATAGAATTCAACAGTAAATTTTTGACTGCAAAATGGTTGGGTAAACCAATAGAATCAAAGATCAGAGAAAACCCAAACGTTGAAATAAAATAATTTGTAGCAAAAGCAGAAGAAAAATGGTTGGTAGGAATATTTAAAGATAAAGCATCAATAGCTAAAGCTAAATCAAGTGCTTCCCTAGAAGGGTAGTGTTGGGGATATATATAATTATATGAATCAATATTGTGTTGAATTCTTGAGATCAAACTAAGGAAGTTCATTCTTTCTTAAATTTAATTGGCCTCCCAAATTTTATAATGAATCAATAATATCTCTTCAAGATATATTATACCCCAGTTTGAGAGGGTGTATGTTTGCCTTGTCGGATGCCAAGAATCATTCAAAGTATGTAGACCTATTATTGGATTGGATGGATGTTTTTTGGAAGGGTATTATGGCGGGCAACTACTGACAGCAATTGGGAGAGATCCCAATGATCAAATGTTACCGATAGTGTATGCACTTGGGGAGGTCGAGAATAAAGATTCTTGGACTTGATTTCTTTGCAATCTAATCAGAGATATTGGATCTAGAGGAATCACATATATATCATACCGACAAATGGTATGTGATAATTTTCATTTCTTGAAATTTCACATTTTTTTCCTTAACATGCAGGGATTAGTCCAAACTTTCAAAGAATTATTGTCGGGTGTTTACCATCGCTTTTGTGTTCGACATTTATATAATAATTTTAGAAAGAAGTTTCGTAGTAAAAAACTTGAAGTGCTTATTATGGAGGGCCTCAAATGCTACAAATGAAGAGGAATGAGGCAGGACAATGAATGGGATTAAAATTATATCAATCCAAGTATATAAGCATCTACTTGCAATAGATAAACATTTGTGGTGCAAGCACTCATTTAGTGAATTTCCTGTTTGCGATGTTGTTATGAACAATATGACAAAGGCTTTCAATCAGGTTATTTTAGATATGCGAGACAAACCCATACTAGCAATGCTTGAGGACGTTTGAGTATATTTATTATGTACTGAAACTGGAGCTGGAGGAGCGGCTGGGGCGGCTAGCAGCAGTTTCATCTACTGAAACTGTTGATGGCCGACATGATGACGGAAGTTCCTGCCCGTTGGAGCAGGGGGTCAGAACTCTCAGCAAGAACTCGCCGACTGCTGGGCAGCAGAAGAAGAACTAGCTACATCCCTTTGATTTGCTTTACATAAGGAAGAGATGTAGGAGGGATTGGCTTTTTCCCCTGAATATATTGGTTGGCTAAGCTGATCAATTCTTCATTTTCTCGTCTCTTTAACACTAGCCTCGAATTCCGAGGGCCTTCCCGGAGGCCGTTGATCATAGCCACCTTGTAAAGCTCAGGGTCGACATTGCTCACTTCCATAATCTCCTTCTAAAAGCGATCGACGAAATGAGTCCATGACTCATTCTCATGCTACTTGATTTGAAAGAGGGCGGCGGGACCACTCTTCCTCTTCTTTTAGGTTGAGAACCTCAAGAGGAGCTTCCTTCAGAGCTCAGCAAAACATGAGATGGACTGGAGATGTAGCCATAGAACCACTCCCGTGCCTACCCATCGAAGGAGCTAACAAGGAGTTTGCACCTCGTCTCATCTGAGAGAGTCCTCAGAGAGACTGTTGACTCAAAAGCCTGCAAATGCTAGACCGGATCAGTCTCTCCGATATACAATGAAAATCGAGGCTCCCTAAAATTTTTGGGGGCAGGTTCTCAATGAACTCTGTCGGAGAAGAGAGAAGTCTCCTCCGCTTCATCTAGAGCGGGAGGAGATGGAGGAAATGTAGTAGCTGGAGGAGCAGAAGCGGGAGGAAGGGTTGCATATCCCTCTTGGAAGTTCAACACCCTTGCTATACTTCCCTGTGCTGTCTCCCGGAAAAAATTCTGATGGGCATTTGAGGCCCCAGAGGTGTTGTGGACCGAGCTGGAAGAAAAGGTGGTGGAGGATCCCCCGCCACTAGGGCTAGACCAACCCGAGGGGTTGCGAGTACGACAGGTTGTGCGGTTACTGGTTAGCTACTAAGTGAGGGAGGCTAAGGCTTGGTCGACGGACTTGAACTGCCCGGCGGATTCGCAATGACTCTGTCCTAGAGGTCTGTGGCATGGGCCTGTATTTGGCATTCACCAGGTAAGCTACACAATATAGGTGGGTGTGGGTGGTCCTAGACCGCCTGAAAGGGGATGATACATATGGCGGACTGATAGGACGTGTTGTACCATAGCTCTGCCCATGTGATCCATTGGGTCCACTGTCGAGGATGCTTAGTCGCAAAACATCGCAGATACGTCCCAACGCAACGATTGAGAACCTCTGTATGTCCGTCTATCTGTGGGTGGTATGCAGTGCTTAACCGTAGTTTGGTCCCCTGTAGACGGAATCACTCCCGCCAAAAGGAGCTCATGAAATATGGGCCGTGATCGCTCACGATGGAAAGGGAAAATTCGTGGAGGTGGACCACCTCCCCAATGAAGATCCGAGCAACTAAGCTGGCGGTGTAAGGATGACGAATTGGTATGAAATGCCTGTACTTGGACAGGCGGTCCACCACCACAAGAAGACAATCATAGATTTTAGAACGTGCTAGGCGAGTGAGGAAATCCTAGTCTATAACTTCCCAGACCATATCAGGGATAGGTAGGGGCTGGAGGAGTTCGGTTGGCGAGAGAGCCTAGTACTTGGCCTTCTGACACGTCAGACAGTCGGCCACAAACTGCTTTATGGACCGCAGCGTACCCCACTAGTACTAGGTGGATGCCAGCCGACGGTACGTCGGGTAGGCACCAGAATGGCCCGCTGTCGAAGTAGCATGAAAATCGTGAAGTAGATGGGGGATCCAGGGTAACGAATTTGCGACCACGAGAAGATCCCGGTAGAAAAGCTAATCCCCAATCATCCGGAGGGGGGGGGGGACTCGGATCTCTCTCCAATGAGGCGTAGTGGGGATCCCCGCACACCTCTGCTTGCAGGGCATTAGCATCCCGCCAACGAGCCTGTGAGATCGCTGCCAAGGTTCCCACGTGCTCTCGTCGGGACAAAGCGTCGGCAGCGGTGTTTGCCCTCCCTGTCTTGTACTCGATGGAGAACTGGTGTTTCAAGGAGTTTGGAAATCCAAAGCTATTGTGTGGACATCGTGACCTTCTGATTCCACTTATGACGCAAGCTACGGTGATCTGTGCGTGCCACTAAGGGCTGCCCAAGAAGATAGGGGTGCCAGTGCTGATCGGAGAGAACAAGATCCCGGAGTTCGTTGTCGTAAGTGGACGCTGCATCCTACTGACTGGGGAAGGCCTTGCTGAAATTGGCGATGGGTCGATCCCCCTACATGAGGACCGCCCCTACCCTCTTCTCATAAGCGTCACACTCCACAATGAATGGCTCAAAAAAGTCTGGCATGCCCAATACTTGGGCTGATGCGATCATGTGTTGTGGGCCACGAAAGGCCTCCTAGGTCGCCTGGCTATAAGAGAACTGTTGAAACCGGAAACCGGCCTCTGTGGAGTTCGACCCTTGGGAAAGGGGTGGCCGCGCACTTACTTCGCTCCTGCAAGGAAAAGACAAGGAAAAAAGAAGGGACAAGGACTAGACCAAGGGCCCGGCTCGGAGGTCCCGCCACACACCCGGAAGATCTTAGAGCGCTTCCCCTCCTTAACCAGTTGCTGGGCTAAGGTACCTCAGAAAGCGCTATAAGACTTTAGAACAGAAAAGCGTGTGTTCTGAGGTACCCCTTGGGTCCTATTTATAGATTACCTTGGACGGTCTGCAAATAACCTGCCTCTGGTAGCCTGAATTTACTAAAGAGCCCCTTGGATTGGCCTGCCAACAGCCAAACCCCGCTGTTCTGGCTGGTTATGCGCACCTCTTGTCGGGTCACCCCCTGTCATCTGGAGGGAGGTGGACTGCAGCCGACCCCCCTGAGAGAGGCGGCTGGGGCCCGGCCCGCCTAGGAGAGGCGAGCGGGGGCTGGCCCGCCTGAGAGAGGCGGCTGGGGCCCGGCCCGCCTAGGAGAGGCGAGCGGGGGCTGGCCCGCCTGAGAGAGCCGGCTGGGGCCCGGCCCGCTTAGGAGAGGCGAGCGGGGCTGGCCCGCCTGAGAGAGGCGGCTGGGGCCCGGCCCGCTTAGGAGAGGCGAGCGGGGCTGGCCCGCCTGAGAGAGGCGGCTGGGGCCCGGCCCGCCTAGGAGAGGCGAGCGGGGGCTGGCCCGCCTGAGAGAGGCGGCTGGGGCCCGGCCCGCCTGCTTGCTTGGGCCCCTTCGGCGGACACGGGGTTGTACACAATCCCCGATCTTTGCGTGCTTCGCAGAAGCTCGGAAAGAAATGTCCAACCCTCGTGTCCGGCGACGACCTTGCTGAGCTGGAGGGAATCTTTTGGTGGGACCTGCCTTTTAGCTATAAATAAGCCACCGGGCCTTCGATAACTGGCCCTCTCCTCTTGCTTCCTGCGTGGTTTGAGGCCAGGAGATGCCTGCGTCTGAGGAGATACGTGCTCGGTTGGCTGCCGCTAGGGAGGAGAGTCGGGAGGAGGCCCTCGCGGCCGCCCCGTGGTTGGCGCCCATATCATCCGGCCCGCAGTTTAATCCGGCAAAGGGAAAGGTTGTCCGCCGTTCCACGCCGAGTGATGATCTGGGTTCCGGCGGCTCCGAGGTTGAATCTGGGTACGTGGTTTCGCCCTGTGACCTATGCTTTCTACTGACTTTTTCCTTCGCAGGAGACGCCCCCTGAAGATGCATTGGAAGGGGGCTACGGGAACCTTGCGGATCTCTCCGTGGAGATGGTCGACCTGGGAGTCAGTCCATTTTCTCCAGCGCGCAGCCTTCCTGCGACTCCTCCCCCGCTGAGAGTCCAGGGTCTGGGGAAGCCGCTCGTCGCCCCGGGAGGGAAATCATTCCAAGGTCGGCCGGGTTCCTTTCGGTCTGCTCCCGATGCGGGAGACGTGCCGACGCCAGGTAACCCCCCTGAAGTTAACCCATTCGCCGCTTGTCTGCTTCTGACCTCGCTTCCGCAGGGTATCGCGTCGCTTCTTCCGATGTCGAGATGAGCGAGGACTTCACCGTCCCCCGGATCCTCGTCGATAACGGGAGCTCGGTCAACGTCATCTTCAAGAAGCCGTTCGATGCGATGAAGGTGGAGGCCCGAAGGGTGTTGGCCTCGGACGGACCCCTGTTCGGCTTCTCAGGGGAGAGGAAGGAGGTTGAGGGAGGAGTGGGACTCCATGTCGTTCTAGGGGGGCAGTCCCGCAATTGCAAGTTCGTCATCGTGGATGCCCCCAGCAGCTACAGCGCCATCTTCGGGAGGCCTCTCATCAGCGCCTTCCGCTGCGTCCCCTCATCCTTCCACCAGTGCTTAAAATTTAACGTCGAGGGGGTCCAGGTCCGGGTCCGCGGAGACCCCAAGGAAGCGAGGGAGTGCTATGTCACGGCGGTGAACTCCATCTCTTGGCTGGAGGGAGCCGAGGAGATGGGGCAGAGGCTGAGGGAGGAGGAGCCGGAAGCGGGCGGGGATGAGATGGAGGTGGAGGAGAGCCGCGCCCAGGAGAAGTTCGCGGAGGAGATTCAAGAGCCGGCTGAGGCGATGGCCGTAGTAGAAGCTGAGGAGGAGGTCCTCGCCTTCGATGAGGGGGAGGCTGAGGAGTGGGAGGCACAGTCCCATCTGGAGGCGGCAGAGGAGGTGGCGGAGATGGAGGTCCTAACCACCGGAGGCAGGGTGGAGAGGATCCGCGTCAGCGGAGGATTGACCCCGGAGGCTCAAGGCAGGATGCTGGAGTGCGTCCAGAAGAACGTGGACATCTTCGCATGGAGTGCCGCGGAGATGCCCGGGATCGACTCCAACATCGCCTGCCACCGCCTCAACCTGGACCCGGAGGCTCCCCCCATCCGACAAAAGAAGAGGCCCGTTGCGGACAAGCTCGCCGAGCCCATCAGGGAGGAGGTAGCAAAGCTCCTCAAGGCCGGCTTTGTATCCGAAATCCAATACCCCGGCTGGGTCTCCAATGTTGTAATGGTTAAAAAAGGAGACGGCCGGTGGAGGATGTGTATCGATTTTTCCCTTCTTAATAAATCATGTCCTAAAGATTGTTACCCCTTGCCTCGGATCGACGCGCTGGTTGACTCAGCCGTCGGTTTCCCTTTGATGAGTTTTCTAGATGCCTTTTCAGGTTATCACCAAATCAGGATGCACCCTCCGGACGTCAAAGACGTCTCATTCATCACAGGGGATGGGTGCTATAGTTATAAAATGATGCCCTTCGGGCTGAAAAATGCAGGGGCGACCTACCAGAGAATGATGGACAGGGTCTTTCAAGGGCAAAAGGGAAGGAACCTGGAAGTTTATGTAGACAATCTCATGGTCAAGAGTCCGGACCTCGACTCCCACCTCCGGGACCTAGAAGAGACCTTTGCCACACTCCGCGGGTGCAAGATGAGGCTGAATCCCCTCAAATGCACCTTCGGGTCAGGCAGAGGAAAATTCCTGGGGCATCTCCTCACCCCTGCCGGCGTAGAGCCCAACCCCGACAAGGTAAGGGCAATCCTGGAGTTGGAGTCTCCGCGGAATGCGAAGGAAGTGCAGCGATTGACTGGGAGGCTGGCGGGACTGAGCAGGTTCCTCTCACGGGCCGGGGAGAAATGCTCTCCGTTCTTTAAAAGCTTGAGAGGAGGCCAAAAATTCGAGTGGACCTCGGAGTGCGAGGAGGCATTCCAGGCCCTAAAGAAGCAGTTGACTCAGGCCCCCCTACTACAAGGGCCAAAGGAGGGGGAGGACTTATTCCTGTACTTAGGGGCTGGGATCGAGGCCCTGAGCTCTGTTTTAGTTCGGGAGGAAGGGAAGAGACAACTCCCGGTTTACTATGTAAGTCGGGTCTTGAGGAAGGCCGAGCTCCAGTACCCCATCCTAGAGAAGCTGGCCTTCGCCCTCATCATCTCGGCCCGGAGGCTCCGGCCCTATTTCCAGGCACACACGATCCGAGTGGTGACTGACCACCCTCTCCGCAGCATCTTCGAGGGGGTGGAGCATTCCGGCAGGTTGGCCAAGTGGTCGGTGGAGCTGAGCGAGTTCGACATCTCCTTCGTACCTCGCCTCTCGATCAAGGCCCAAGCCATGGCCGATTTCCTGGCTGACTATGTGGTCGAGGTGGCGGAGGAGGAACTCACTCGCCCGGTTCCCTGGAAGGTCATGGTGGATGGTGCGTCAGGGAGGCACTCCCTGGGGGCTGGGGTCATCTTGGAAAGCCCCCAGGGGGCGAGGATCGAGCAAACAGTGGTGGTGCATTTCCCCATCACCAACAATCAGGCCGAGTATGAAGCCGTGATTGCGGGTCTACGCCTGGCCAGGGAACTGGGGGTGCATGATGTGGAGGTCCTCACTGACTCCCTGGTGGTGGCCTCCCAGATCAACGGGGAATTCGAGGCAAGGGATCCCACCCTGCAGCGTTACTTGGCGAAGGTAAAGGGAGTCATCGGCACCTTCCAGACTTTCTCCATCCGGCACGTGCCTCGGGAGGATAACGAGCAGGTGGACCAGTTGGCAAAGCATGGACCCCGGGCGGGGGGAACCATCACAGACCTCTTTCGCCCATCCATCGAGGAGGGGGAGCTGATGGAGGTGGAACAGCACCCCTCCTGGATGGACCCATTCGTCACTTTCCTGACCACCGGGGAGTACCCCACGGGAATGGACGGAAAGAAACTCAAGTACAAATCGGCATACTACCTCATGCGAGATGGCCAGTTATATCGGAAAACTCTCTCAGGGATGCTGGCGCGTTGTGTGGGCGAGAGGGAGGTCCCGAAGATTCTAGAAGAGGTCCACTCCGGGGAGTGTGGGAGTCACTCTGGAAGTCGAACCTTAGAAGGCCGGATCGTCAGGCAGGGATACTTTTGGCCGACTCTGGGTCTCGACGCGGCAAAATTCACAAAGGAATGCCATAAGTGCCAGCTATTTGCTCCCCTCCAACTGCAACCGGCTCAGCGCCTCAGGAGTATCACAGCTCCCTGGCCATTCGCCATCTGGGGAATGGACTTGGTCGGGCCCTTCCCCCAAGCCAGCGGCCAGAGGAGGTTCTTGCTCGTGATGATTGATTACTTCTCCAAGTGGCTGGAAGTTAAGGCGCTGGCCAAGGTAACCTCCCAGGTCGTTAGGAACTTTGTGTGGGGGGAGATCATCTGTCGTCACGGGTTGCCCCAGGCCATTGTCACAGACAATGGCCCTCAATTCGCCAGTGCCGAGTTCACCAGCTTCTGCGAGCAGCTCGGGATCGACCTCAGGTTTGCCTCAGTTCATCACCCCCGAAGCAATGGGCAAGTGGAAGTGGCAAACAAGATTATCGTGAACCTCCTCAAGAAAAAGGTGGAGAACTTGAGAGGAAGCTGGGTGGAGCAACTCCCCTCGGTTCTCTGGGCCCTCCGAACCACACCCAACACAGCGACAGGGGAGACGCCTTTCAAACTCTCCCACCGGTGCGAGGCAGTACTTCCGGTGGAGTTTGAAGTCCGGACACCTCGGGTAGTAGGGGCCGGAGAGCACAAAGAGGAATGGAGAGCCAATAATGAAGAAGAGTTGCGGCTCTCTCTCGACATGGTCGAGGAACTGCGGGATCTTTCAGCCGTGAGGCAGGAGGAGATAAAGAGAAGAATGGCCAAGTATTTCGACAAGCACGTCAGAGTCAAGCAGTTTGCCGAAGGAGATTTGGTCTTGAGGAAGGTGGACGCGGCAGGGAGATCAGCCGCAGTGGGAAAGCTCCACCCCAATTGGGAAGGACCATTCATCGTGCAGGAGGCATTGAAGTCGGGAGGGTACCGCCTCCGGAATGTGGAGGGCGAGACCCTAAGTCTCACTTGGAGTGGGGACGACTTGAAGCGTTTCTTTCCCTAAAAGTTATGTAAACCATGATCAATCTCTAATGGAATTTCTTGCGATAAACTTGTCCCCCCCCCCCCCGATGAGAGATGAATGCTATTGCCTCAGACCCCGAGCAGATCCCGCTGCCAGGCTCTCACCAAGCTGGCAGGGCTGGATGTCACTCGGAGGAGTCTGCCTCAGACCCCGAGCAGATCCCGCTGCCAGGCTCTCACCAAGCTGGCAGGGCTGGATGTCACTCGGAGGAGTCTGCCTCAGACCCCAAGCAGATCCCGCTGCCAGGCTCTCACCAAGCTGGCAGGGCTGGATGTCACTCGGAGGAGTCTGCCTCAGACCCCGAGCAGATCCCGCTGCCAGGCTCTCACCAAGCTGGCAGGGCTGGATGTCACTCGGAGGAGTCTGCCTCGGACCCCGAGCAGATCCCGCTGCCAGGCTCTCACCAAGCTGGCAGGGCTGGATGTCACTCGGAGGAGTCTGCCTCAGACCCCGAGCAGATCCCGCTGCCAGGCTCTCACCAAGCTGGCAGGGCTGGATGTCACTCGGAGGAGTCTGCCTCCGACCCCGAGCAGATCCCGCTGCCAGGCTCTCACCAAGCTGGCAGGGCTGGATGTCACTCGGAGGAGTCTGCCTCGGACCCCGAGCAGATCCCGCTGCCAGGCTCTCACCAAGCTGGCAGGGCTGGGTGTCACTCGGAGGAGTATGCCTCGGACACCGAGCAGATCCCGCTGCCAGGCTCTCACCAAGCTGGCAGGGCTGGATGTCACTCGGAGGAGTCTGCCTCGGACCCCGAGCAGATCCCGCTGCCAGGCTCTCACCAAGCTGGCAGGGCTGGATGTCACTCGGAGGAGTCTGCCTCGGACGCCGAGCAGATCCCGCTGCCAGGCTCTCACCAAGCTGGCAGGGCTGGATGTCACTCGGAGGAGTCTGCCTCAGACCCCGAGCAGACCCCGCTGCCAGGCTCTCACCAAGCTGGCAGGGCTGGATGTCACTCGGAGGAGTCTGCCTCGGACGCCGAGCAGATCCCGCTGCCAGGCTCTCACCAAGCTGGCAGGGCTGGATGTCACTCGGAGGAGTCTGCCTCGGATCCCGAGCAGATTCCGCTGCCAGGCTCTCACCAAGCTGGCAGGGCTGGATGTCACTCGGAGGAGTCTGCCTCAGACCCCGAGCAGATCCCGCTGCCAGGCTCTCATCGAGCTGGCAGGGCTGGATGCCACTCAGAGGGGTCTACCCCAGACTCTGGGCAGGGTCGGGCTGGCGACTTCTCGCCGAGCAACCAGGAATTGGATACCATCCCCAAGGAATGCCCAGGCAAGACGGCGAGCCAAGAAGGTTTGCCCCGGTGCATAAAGGGATGAGCCTTGAGCGCAACGCGCGAGGGAAGGGGTTAGGCTCTCACGGCGCAAAAGACTGAGCGAGCGGACCGGCCAAGATGCCCAGGCAAGACGGCGAGCCAAGAAGGCCGGCCCCGGCGCATAAAGGGCGAGCCCTAATCAGGGGGTGCGAGCGGAGAAATTAGACTCACGTCGCCAGAAATCAGGTGGGCGAGCCGGTCAAGATGACCCTATGAGGCCGCAACGACGGCCCCAACCTACCACCCGGCGGGTCACAGGGTGAATTAGAGGCAAAGGCTCGGAAGCGCCAAGACCCCCCGAGAGGCCGGCCCGCACGAAGTCTTTACGCACGGAAGACGGGCCCGGTCCACTCGCGTCGCGGAAGGTGCGACTCGCCACTCGCGTCGCGCTAGCTTTAGTGTCTCGAACCTAGATCAACGTCCCGAACCTCAAACGGGCGGGCGGCCTCACTCGCTCGCTCGCAGCAACGAAAAATCAGAGAATCATCAAACAACGCACGGAAGACGGGCCCAGTCCACTCGCGTCGCAGAAGGCGCGACTCGCCACTCGCGTCGCGCCAGCTTTAGTGTCTCGAACCTAGATCTACGTCCCGAACCTCAAACGGGCGGGCGGCCTCACTTGCTCGCCCGCAGCAACGAAAATCAGAGCTAATCAACAAACGGTGCACAGTAACGATTGCGAGGCGGGAAATAATTGGCAATTGAGAAAATGAATGCAGTGAATATATTATCTTTTACAAAATTGCAACTGCGGCCCGCGGCGCGATATCACAAAAAATAAACAAAATACATGTCCAAGGGGGGGGGGAATAGAAGCCTCAAGGTGGCGAGCCCTTCAGATGTGGTGATACACGCCTGACTTGGGTACTGGGAGGAACAGCTCCGGTACCACTTCGGTCACCCGCAAGCCAGAACACTCGTCCTTGAGGAGCTTGGCCCGCTGCAACGTCTTGAAGAGGTACGTCACCGCGTCGGCCCCGTTCTGTTGCATCAGAACCGCCAGGTCGTACTCGCTGTGATGAACGAGTTGACAGCCGCTCGAAGATGCCGGCGGGACGGCAGCAGCAGCCTCGAGCGCACCCACCCGCGCCCGCAGGGTCTGGTTCTCCAGCTGGAGGGTGGCGATCTCGGTACCAAGTCGGCTGGCGGTCGCCGCATCCTGCAAAGAAACTTATTAGGACGAGTCGCGGGATAAAGGCGGGTGCGAGTGAGATGGCTTACCGCGCCCCCTTGGTACTGCGCGAGGGCGGCGTCAGCCGCTTCGAGCCGCCCTCGCAGGTCATCCGCCTCCTCCTGGGCGAGCTTGCGGGCCTCCTCCTTCTCATCGATCAACTTGTTGAGCGAAGGGGCATCTCTGTCCAGCCGGAGGCATCGCCGGCCGACCATGTGGGCCAAGGCGAGGCTTTGAAATTGCGCCCGCGCGCTCTCATAAATAAGCACCCGCGTGGCCTCCTCGCCGTAGGTAGAGGCGTCCTCCCGCCCGTACACGCCGAAGGAGAGATTGAAGGCGTCCCTGGAGGCGGTGTCCTGCTCCGACCAACTAGGCAGCAGCGAGGACACCGAGACGCGGTTGCTCTCCTTGTCCCACTGAAGCAACGGGGCACCGGATCTGTCCGTGGGCCCCTCGCCGTAGCCGAAGTTGGGATGCCCTCGGGGAACCGGCGTCTCGGCGTGCCGAATCGCCGGTAGCTGCCGCGACGACCCAGCCGCCCCGCCAGCGGGATCAGCGGTCGAGGGAACCGCGGGGGCGCGGGCGGAGGATGGTTGATCCGCGGGGGCCTTGCCCTTATCGCCGACTGAAGGAGCTTGACCGCCCGTTTTACTCGGCTTCTTAGAAGGGGGAGGGCCCTGAGTCAGCTCACCCCCGGATCGCTTCTGGCCGGCGGGAGCCGAGAGCTCGCGGTGAGCTAAGGCTGCCGCTTCGGCACGGCCAAGCTCGCCTACAGCGGTCCGCGCGCTCTCGTAAGGCGGGCGGAGAGGTACGTCGCGCTCGCCTGCAGAAACAAGAGTTAGGAAAATCCGAGGTGCGATCCAAGCAGAGGCGAGCGAGCCGCTTACCTTCCCCAGGCGGGACGGGGACGAGGTCGTCCAGATTCCGGCGGAGGAAGGCGACCTCGAAGTTCTTCCCGGCGAAGAACTCATATAGTTTCGCCTCATGGCCCCCCAGGCTTGGGGGCCGATAGCTCGCCTCGCCGAGTTGAACCGGCGAGAAAGGGATGTTGCCGAAGTCGCCCTTGACAAAGACGAACTTCTTGAGCCAATTATGGCTCTTGTTGACCGTCTCCCGCACCTTGGCGTGCATGCTCGCGAAGCACGCGGTCCCGTCCTTATTCGCGCGGAAGGAGAACAGCTTGCGGAAGACCGCAAGGCTGAACTCAATCCTCTCCTCGCGAAGGTAGCAGGCGAACCCGACTACGACAGCGATGGAGTTCGGGGTCAGCTGCCCCGGGACGACCCCATAATACTTGAAGACCTGCCGGACTTCCGGCCAGAGGGGTAGCCGGAGCCCCGCCTCGAAGTGGGCCGTCGGGAGAGCCAGCTCATCGCCCGAGAGCTCGTTGATCCGTTCATCCTTCCCGGGCCGCCTCGCCACGAAGCCAGGCGGGATGAAGTTGCCAACGGTGTCTAGAAACTCCTTCTCCGAGACAGAGGCGGGAGGGAAGCTGTGGTCGGCAAAGACCCAGGCACACCTGCCCCTCCCGTCCGCTTCGCCACTGCCGCCCGTCATCTCGCGTGATTGATAAGCAAGCCGGGCGAGAGGAAAGAGAAAAGAGGGGGTTCTCGCGAGGTAAAATGGGAAGGGTTCTTGAATACGGTAGGTAAAATAATAAATGAAGGGCCTATTTATAGGGCCGGGAAAAGGGCGGGAAAAATCGGAAAAGGCGGGAAAGCGAACCGACAGCGGGGCCAACCCCGACGCTTCGATTCCCGAGCCCCGCACGGGCCCGCATCGAGTCGCCGGCCGGCCGCAAGAGTCCCCCACCAGCCGCGAGCCATTCCCCTCTCGCGCAGAGCGGAGGCTGAGAGGAATGCCCAGTCGAGGGGGAACGAGCGAACACCTCGCCTCTCCTAGGCGGGCCGGCCCTCGCTCGCCTCTCCCGGGCGGGTCGGCCCCCGCTCGCCTCTCCTAGGCGGGCCGGGCCCCAGCCGCCTCTCTCAGGCGGGCCAGCCCCGCTCGCCTCTCCTAAGCGGGCCGGGCCCCAGCCGCCTCTTCTAGGCAGGCCAGCCCCGCTCGCCTCTCCTTAGGCGGGCCAGCCCTCACCTCTCCTTAGGCGGGCCGGCCCCCGCCCGCTCCTACTAGGTGGGCACTCCAAGGTAGAAGCTAAGAATCCAACAAAATAGGTAACAAATAAATAATAAATAATAATCATAGTAACAGCATGCGCCCTGAAACGGGCGAGAAGATCCCTGAATTATTACAAGCCTTTGTTCTTAGATGATATTCGCCTCCGATAACCTGGGATGGGTCGCATCGAGACGATTCAGACCCCGCGAGCAACTGCGGGCACGGGCAGGCGAGGCAGGTGGCTTAGTACTCGATCCATTTCCACCTACCCCGCCTCTGCGAGCCGGTTCGAGGCGGCACGCGAGAGTCATGATACTCTCGAACCGCCGCCAGCTCCCGCTTAGTCTGATCGGCCTGTCTCGAAAAGTTCGTCAGCCGCTCCTCTGCTCGCGTAATATGCGCGCCCGGAGATGTCGGCGTATCCTCCCCAGCCGAACCTCCTGCCCCCTCCAAAGCAGCGAGTCGCTCCTCCGCCCGGACTCTGTCCCTCTCCATCCCCACGAAGACCTCTTTGAGCAGCAACGTGTGTTTCTGAAACATTCGCGCCACCTGCGCCTTCATCTTCTCGCTATCATGCGGGTCGCCCAGAAAATCCGCAATATCTTCCGGCTCCACGGGAGGCGAGTACCCCTCGCTCATCTCGACATCGGAAGAAGCGACGCGATACCCTGCGGAAGCGAGGTCAGAAGCAGACAAGCGGTGAATGGGTTAACTTCAGGGGGGGTTACCTGGCGTCGGCACGTCTCCCGCATCGGGAGCAGACCGAGAGGAACCCGGCCGACCTTGGAATGATTTCCCTCCCGGGGCGACGAGCGGCTTCCCCAGACCCTGGACTCTCAGCGGGGGAGGAGTCGCAGGAAGGCTGCGCGCTGGAGAAAATGGACTGACGCCCAGGTCGACCATCTCCACGGAGAGATCCGCAAGGTTCCCGTAGCCCCCTTCCAATGCATCTTCAGGGGGCGTCTCCTGCGAAGGAAAAAGTCAGTAGAAAGCATAGGTCACAGGGCGAAACCACGTACCCAGATTCAACCTCGGAGCCGCCGGAACCCAGATCATCACTCGGCGTGGAACGGCGGACAACCTTTCCCTTTGCCGGATTAAACTGCGGGCCGGATGATATGGGCGCCAACCACGGGGCGGCCGCGAGGGCCTCCTCCCGACTCTCCTCCCTAGCGGCAGCCAACCGAGCACGTATCTCCTCAGACGCAGGCATCTCCTGGCCTCAAACCACGCAGGAAGCAAGAGGAGAGGGCCAGTTATCGAAGGCCCGGTGGCTTATTTATAGCTAAAAGGCGGGTCCCACCAAAAGATTCCCTCCAGCTCAGCAAGGTCGTCGCCGGACACGAGGGTTGGACATTTCTTTCCGAGCTTCTGCGAAGCACGCAAAGATCGGGGATTGTGTACAACCCCGTGTCCGCCGAAGGGGCCCAAGCAAGCAGGCGGGCCGGGCCCCAGCCGCCTCTCTCAGGCGGGCCAGCCCCCGCTCGCCTCTCCTAGGCGGGCCGGGCCCCAGCCGCCTCTCTCAGGCGGGCCAGCCCCGCTCGCCTCTCCTAAGCGGGCCGGGCCCCAGCCGCCTCTCTCAAGCGGGCCAGCCCCGCTCGCCTCTCCTAAGCGGGCCGGGCCCCAGCCGCCTCTCTCAGGCGGGCCAGCCCCCGCTCGCCTCTCCTAGGCGGGCCGGGCCCCAGCCGCCTCTCTCAGGCGGGCCAGCCCCCGCTCGCCTCTCCTAGGCGGGCCGGGCCCCAGCCGCCTCTCTCAGGGGGGTCGGCTGCAGTCCACCTCCCTCCAGATGACAGGGGGTGACCCGACAAGAGGTGCGCATAACCAGCCAGAACAGCGGGGTTTGGCTGTTGGCAGGCCAATCCAAAGGGCTCTTTAGTAAATTCAGGCTACTAGAGGCAGGTTATTTGCAGACCGTCCAAGGTAATCTATAAATAGGACCCAAGGGGTACCTCAGAACACACGCTTTTCTGTTCTAAAGTCTTATAGCGCTTTCTGAGGTACCTTAGCCCGGCAACTGGTTAAGGAGGGGAAGCGCTCTAAGATCTTCCGGGTGTGTGGTGGGACCTCCGAGCCGGGCCCTTGGTCTAGTCCTTGTCCCTTCTTTTTTCCTTGTCTTTTCCTTGCAGGAGCGAAGTAAGTGCGCGGCCACCCCTTTCCCAAGGGTCGAACTCCACAGAGGCCGGTTTCCGGTTTCAACAAGAACGATGCCCCCTTCTTGAGGAAGTCGGTCAGCGGGCCCGCCAACGCCCGTAGTTGTGGATGAATCGGCGGTATTATCCAGTAAGGCCCATGAATCCGCTCACCGCATCGATGCTCGTTTTAGTCGCTCATTATAGGACCGCGTCCACCTTGGCCGGATCCATAGACAGACCGACAGCTGAGATGATGTATCTCAAATAATCGATCTGTGTTTTCCCAAATAGGTACTTCTTGTTGTGGGCCACAAACTGGTGCTTCGCGAGAACTTGAAGCACGGTGGCCAGATGATCCAGGTGGAGTTACTACGAAGAGCTATAGACTAAAATGTCATCAAAAAATACCAATACGAACTTACGTAGATGTGGCCAAAAGACTTTATTCATCGTGGATTGGAATGTGGTCGGGGCATTAGTTAAGCTGAAGGGCATGACTAGAAACTCATAGTGATCGTCATGGGTGTGGAATGCTGTCTTGGGGACATCCTCGGCTCTGAGCCGAATCTGGTGATAGCCCGAACGAAGATCCAAATTGGAGAAGTAGGTCTCTCTGTGTAGTTCATCCAACAGCTCCTGGATGAACTGTCGGGGACGATGAGCTTGTTCAACTCCCGATAGTCCACACAAAATCTCCAGTTGCCATCTTTCTTTAGTACCAGAAGAACCGGGCTAGAGAAGGGGCTCGCACTCGGCTGGATGATGCCCGTCGTAAGCATCTCGACGACATTGACCTCCATAGCGGTCTTCTGATCGTGGCTATAACGATACGGGAGGACGGAGACAGCAGATACCCCGGCTGTAGGATAATGGCGTGATCGGCGGCTTATTTTGAGGGAAGCATGTGCGGTGTATAAAAAAGGGATCCATGCATGTATAAAAGTCGTTGGATGTCGGTGTACGGGGCGTGCAATGCTTGGGGAGTTGTCGCCTCCATATGCCACAGGAGGACGCTGAAGTCCAGGTCGGTTGTCCATAAGATGGAGCGCATGGCGGGGGGTGAACGGGCCAAGGACGAGTCTCCCTGTAGTCGGTGAGTGGCACCCGACTCCTCGAAGACCTTGGTGAGGCGTTCCCAGTTGTGTTGAATGTCGCCTAACGTGCGTAGCCAGGACACGCCAAAAATGACATCAAGGCCGCCAAGTCTGAAGACATAAAATTCCACAGTACCCGAATAGGATCCGACCGTGGGGCAGCCCACGACAGCGGCCCTCCGTTGGAGCCCGACAGTCGTCACCGACGCACACATGAAAGCCCGGAGAGGGTGTCACTGAAAGTTGCAGATCCATCACAAGGGATTTGGAGATGAAATTGTGGTTTGCCCTGCTTTTAATCATGAGACCTACTGACGGTCGCAAAGGAAGGCCTCCAAATTCATGGTACACTGACTGATCATGCCTCAAACTGAGTAACAGGAGACCTCGAGGAGGTGGAGAAGAGCTGGTTGTTTCGATTCGAGGTTGTCCTCTTCCAGCTCCAAGGCTTCAAAGTCGGCCATGCCGATGTCGTCATCTTCTCCCCCAGGGAGCATTTTGAAGTATTTGTTTGGGCATACATGAGTAGGGGAGTAAGGACCTTTGCAGCGAAATCAAAGACCCTTTCCGCGGAGGTCCAAATACTCGGTCCGAGAGGATCCTATAGACCGGTATCTTGTCTCGGGGAGATGCTGCAAGAACCCACGGTGGAGGCCGGTCAGGGTCGGAGAGGGCTCGACCGGAAGGTTAAACGGAGGTGTCAGTGGCCTGAATGAGCCGATACAGGTATAAGAGGAGGCTCCGATGGAGTGAAGTGCCAGGCTGGAGGACAAGTGGCAGATGTGCGGTCGTAGGCCGGCCAGGAATGTGCCCAAGTAGTGATCTGTCGACAAGCCGGGAACATGTGTGGCGACCTCAATGAAGGCATCGATGTAGGCGTCAATGAAGTCTGTCTGACGGACATTGCTTAGGCGCTCGAAGGGGTTTCCGGAATGGCGCGTGTCGTAACGACGAACCAGCTCGTCCTTGAGGGTCGCTTAGGAGAGAGTAGGTGTGGACTGGCGAAGCCAACAAACCCAATAGAGGGTTGAGCCCTCCATGTAGATCGTCACTAGGGGCCCTTTTTGGGCTTCCGAAGTTCCCTGGAGGTCAAAGTATTGCTCCGTGCGGTCCAACCGACCCATGGGATCAGTCCCATCGAACACTAGAATGTCGAGTCGGCGGAGGTGGAATGCCCACGGGTCGTCGAAGGGTGCAGGGACCCCGAACGGGTCGACAACACTTCCAGAAGAATTGATAAAGGCTGTTTTCGGGGCCGGTGGCGGTGGAGCTTTGGTTGGTCAAGCGAAAAGGAGCAAGTGAATCTCCCAGACCGTGACTTGGAGGTCGGAGAGAGTTGTGTCGACTTGATCCATGTGGTCAGAAAGGCCTTCCACCAAGGGAGGGTTGTTCCTGTCACGAGCAACCATTTCGCGCATCACAGACATGCGCGGAGTTGAGGGAGGTGGAATAGGCGGAACTGACGGTGTAGGGGCGTGGTAGCAGGCGAGGGAGAAGAAACAGAAAAAATGTCGCAAAATAGCGTCCACGGAAGGAGCGTCGCGAAAGAGATGTTGCAGACGGGCGCCGATGCATGGATCGGCAGTCGACGTTTGTGGTTGTAGAAGAGGCATTGCGGGACGATCGTAGCGGTCGCAGGAGAGGCGTTGTGGAACGCGGCGATCGTCGCGTCTGGATCATTACGGACGGATTCGGCGTAGCAGTCGTTGCGGAACGCGACTGGGAGATTGGGCGGCGCTGGGAGACGTAGCCGAGGAGGTATGCGCGGAAGAAAATTGATGCGGCGCATGAGACGGCAATCAGACCAATTATTACGAAGAAACAAGCAAGGTAGGGTTTCGTTGGTTCGTACCCGTCCTCCAATTATTCAATTCTCAAGATAGAATTGCCTACTACAATAGTTCTCCTCCCCCATATATATAGGAAGACATTTACATAGTAATAATGGTAAAAAAGAAATATACGATAAAAGGAAATACGAGATAAAGGAAATATAAGATAGAAAGGAAATGCAATTAGCAGAAATAAATCCCAGATTCAATCTGGCGCATCCTCAAGCTGCGCCCGGTCCCCGTGCGTGCCTCATGTAAACCATGGTGTATCGCTTTTCGGGGATGGGGTATTTCGCTCACATATCAAAAACAGGAGATGGACTGGGGATGTAGTCCATAGAACAACTCCCGTGCCTATCCATCGAAGGAGGTAACATGGAGTTTGCACCTCGTCGCATCTGAGAGGGTCCTCAGAGGGACTGCTGGCTCAAAAGCCTGCAAATACCAGACCAGATCAGTCTCTCCGGTATACACCGGCAAATGGGGCTCCCTAAAGTTGTTAAGGTCATGTTCTCAACAAACTCTGTCGGAGAAGGGAGAAGGCTCCTGCGCTTCATCTAGAGCGGGAGGAGATGGAGGATATGCAGCAACTGGAGAAGCAGGAGCACGAGCAAGGGTTGCATATCCCTCTTGGAATTTCAACACACTGGTTGGACTTCCCTGGGCAGCCTACTTAAAATAATGTGCCGCCTACGTGAAAGAATTGGAATGTCGAACCAAGTTTGTGGATGTGCGTCCTGCTCAAATTGAAGCCCAAACAATAAAAATGCTTTTTGCCAACAAGTCATCCTTAAATGAACTTCTTAAGGAGATGAACTGATTCTTATAGAAGTTTCAAGTTCATTGAAAAGGCTATGTACTTTTTAAATTGAATCCTGACAATCTGACACCAAGTTTTTTTTTAATTCATTATTTCATATGCCTCAAGGACATCCTACAGCAACTGATTCATCTATTTGTAGTGTTACGATTCGTGCATTGACACCTGCACTTGTTGCTGCTTCATACAACTCTCAGCCACAACATGATCTTGTAGCAACAGTGGCTCCTCCGCTGCATCTATCCTATGACTGATGCACTAACATCGGTGCTTCGATAGTGAGGGGTCATGTCTGCAACAACACAACCGGTCTTAGTGTGAGAGACCACTGCTTCAATAGTGAGAGCTCAAATCTTTGACAGGGTATTTAGCCCGTTTCATCATCAGGGTAGAGGTCAGCCCCAGGAACATAGGAATATAATGGGAAGCGTGCGTCAGGCGAGCAACCGGCATGATGCTCACTTTCCTCGACTCCGTTGTGAAGGAGTTAGGCGGCCCTGTTCCGAGCTAGAAATTCTTAGTGGTAATGCTGATGCCATTTGTGCAAATCCCATTTTATTTTTGGGTTAAACATTATGTAGCTGTTATAATGTAATATATCGTCGGAAGTTGTAATTTTCACCACAATTCAAAGGAGACTCGTGTCATTTTTATATTGTACAAAAGAATTAAATAAATTCGGTGATATTTCCTGTTTAATTGTGATACCATGAAATTGTAAGTCTTTGTGATTTTGGTGATTGTCGTTATAATTTGTACCATCTCATTATACAACACTCAATAACAACACTCAAACCTCTGTACCATCTCATTATATATATATTTTAAATTTCATATCATTGGCGGTTTTTGTAAATGTCATAGCTTTTTGACAAGATTTTAAAAATATTGTCTTTGTACCTTTTTGACAACATTTCTAAAATATTGCAATAGGTTCACTGAAAAACTGTTGCCTATTTTAAGAGTATAAACAATCGTTTTTGTATAGTGTTGCCTGAATGTATGAAAACAGTTATCAATGTTTTGACAATAATTTGCAGTTTTAGACATCATTTTTCAAGTGTTGTTAAAGATCAAAAATATTGTAGTCATGATTCTAACATATCATAGCAAACACACAATGCACTCAAGGCGTTGTAAAAAACAATCTGGAGATTAGTCAATTATACCCTTTTAGTGGATCCCACTAAAATTTCTATTAGGCAGATGCAGTAAGTTTTACCCTTTTTCACGGATCCTACAAACACCTTAACCATGAAAAAGGATATACACACGATGGGCCTACACTAGTATTGTACAGTCGTGCGTATGTCTCAAAACTATAAATGATGGACATGAAAGCATTTTTGTTTTAGTAAAATGACTTGACGACTTCACGGCAGCATGCATATACTCATAAATGCACGTCAAATGTGATTATTTTACTCACGATGCATGTGATCACGGATCCGGGGGGTGCAGTGCGTCGAATGCACTGCACCGTGCAGTGCAATCCAACGGCTGCGCTGTGATCTCGCTGCGCCGTGATGCGTGCTCGCTGCGCCGCGATGCGTGCACATCTTCGCACGCATCGCGATGCAGCGAGCACGCATCGCGACGCAGGGATGGAGCGTCGGATGCACTGCACTTTACGGTGCAGTGCATTCGACGCACTGCACCGCCCCCGCTTCCATGTGATCACATGCCACAGATTCTTAAAGAACAATGGTATCCGTAGTCTCCACAGATTCCCGCAGCATGCATAAAAGGATTGTTACCTTTTTAATTGTTGTCTAGCATGCATAAATAATAATCTAATAATCTCTTGTAAGTTGAATTAGTGCTTGAAAAGATTTGATCTAAAAATTTTTATCGTGAATCTTGCCTGTAATGTGTTTAGCCAATGAAATATATTTGCATGCATAAAATTGATTCAGATGAATTTTTTTGCTTATGCTTATAACTGCATTTAATCAATTATATCTTTATATTATAAGGGAGGACTGCTCGATTTGAAATAACTTATGATGAGTAATAAACTGCTAATTGAAAATTAATGTTTGCATAGAGATTTTATAAAAACAATTATGAATAAGCAGTAAACTGTTTGAATAGTTTGTCCATAAGTGCTTATTTAAAGTTTCATTCATTCATAAAGATCCGTTCATTTGAACGTGTTTTTTTTCGCCCGAATGTGATTTTTTAACTCGAAAATGTTTTTTCGCACGTGCGCGAATTTTTCACATGGGGGCAATTTTTTCTCCCGGCTATGAATTTTTCGCACGGACGCAAATTTTTCGTCCGCGCGAATATTTGGCCCGGACGCAATTTTTCGCCCGGGCACGATTTTTCGTCCTGGCATGATTTTTTCATTCGGGAGCGAATTTGAAGCCCGGGAGCGAATTTGTTTCCCGAGCGCGGTTTTTTCGCCCGGGCACGAATTTTCCACCCAGGCGCGAATTTTTCGTCCGAGCGCGAATTTTCGGCCCGAGCTTGAATAACCCCCCCCCCCTCCCTCGGGCGCGAATTTTCTGCCCGAGCGTGATTTTTTCGGGCTAGCGCCAATTTTCACTCGGACGCGAATTTTTTCCCCGGACGCGATTTTTTCTCCAGGGCGCGATATTTTTGCTCGAACGCGATATTTTTCGTCTGAACGCGATATTTTTGTAAGAAAACGAGAAAAAAGTGTTATGCCGAAAAAAATACGTCCAACAAAAAAAACGCGAGCAGGAGAAATAATCCCTGTCGGGCGAAAAAACTGCTCCCGTGCGAAAAAATCGCGTCCGGACGAAAAAAATGCGCACGGCCAAAAAATTCGCGCACGGGCGGAAAATTCGCGCTCTGCCGGAAAATTCGCGCGCGGGCGGAAAATTCACGCCCGGGCGGAAAATTCGCGCACGGGCGGAAAATTTGCGGCCGGGAGGAAATTCTCCCCCGGACGGAAAATTCATCTCCGGGCGAAAAATTCGCCCCCAAACAGAAAATTCGCGGCCGGGCGGAAAATTTTTTGTTGGCGGAAAATTCATGTGCTAGACGGAAAATTCGCGCCCAAGCGGAAAAATTGCGCCCGGGCGGAAAATTCGCGACCAGGCGGAAAATTCGCGTCCGGGCGGAAATTGCCCTCGGGCGAAAAATACGTCCCTCGGCGAAAAATGGCGCTCTGACGATAAAATCACGCCCGGGTGAAAAAAATCAATTTTTTAATTTGAAATTTTAGCATTAACAATAAAAGAAAAATTACAATATGCATGTTACCTTATTTTAGCCGTGCACGCCATTTTTTCAACTCATAGAATTCATCAATGATCATATCTTTCTCGATCTTCTCTGTTATTTCCCGTTCTATGTAGAGTGTTGAAGCCAAAAATGACCCCAACAAATGTTCACGAACCAAAGTGCAGTCAATGCCTACTTCTCTCAAACCTCGACCCCTGACAGGCTGCTAAGGCCCTAACACAGACCCAAAGCCTCAGCTGGGAGGTCCCACCACACACCCGGAAGATCTCTGAGAGCTTCCCCTCCAAAGCCAAATGCTGGGCTGGGAGCTCTTCAGAAGGCACTAGAGTTGGAGGAAAAATGATAAGTCTGCCTTCCAAAGAGCCCCTATGGGTCTTTTTATAGTCTTCCTTTGACCTGAAAATACTGAAATACCCCTGAGGGGTCTGCCAATAGCCAAATCCCGCTGTCATCCCAAGGGCATTTGGGTAATTTTACCTCGGGATAATATATATTATAAACTAATCCCCTTTACGAGCGCCGGGCCCTACCACGTGGGCCCACTTGGCGAGAACCCTGGCCGAGAAGGCTCTCGCTGGACCCCCACCCGGGCCAACCTTGGCGAGACCCCTTGCCAGGGAGGTTCGCGCTCTTCACGGTCTTTAAACTATCGCGAGCGAATGCCTACTTGGGGCCTTCTCGCCTCCCCTGGGCGGGAGCTAGCCCTAAGGCGGAAGCTTCCGTGGTTGACGATCTCTCCTACCGCGAGCTCGACTATCCGCCCTGGTCGGTCGACGATCTCTCCTGCCGAGAGCTCGACTATCTGCCTTGGTCGGTCGACGATCTCTCCTGCCGAGAGCTCGACTATCTGCCTTGGTCGGTCGACGATCTCTCCTGCCGAGAGCTCGACTATCTGCCTTGGTCGGTCGACGATCTCTCCTGCCGAGAGCTCGACTATCTGCCTTGGGCGGGAGCTTCTTCAGGGCGAGAACTCTACAAGTATGCCTTAGGGTTAACCCAAGGCTAACCTGAGCCTAGCTCAATTCCTCAGTGGTGTCTCCGGGTCCCACCCAGCGAATATGGGGTTGTACACAATCCCCGCTCTTTTCGAGCTAGCCCTGCGCTCGACAAGACAAGTCCAACCCCCAAAATATTCGTTGGACACGTGCCCGCCTATCGAGGGAATCTTTTGGTGGGTCCCACTGCGGCTATAAATATGCACTGATAGGCGTCCATACGCCCTGCCCTTAAAATACGGTTTTCCAACTGAGCTCTCGCCTCAGGGATTTTTCGCGCGAGCTTACCATGCATCCCAAACGCGCTGCCAAACCGCTTCCGCAAGACCTCCAAGACCGGTTAGCCGCTGCCCAAGCGCGGGCCTTGGCTAACTGTGCGGCGGTGGCTCCATGGTTAGCGAAAAAGACTTCAACCGCCGGGCCTTCGGAGCCGAAGAAGAAGGAAAAGAAAAGGGCGAAGGCGGTCCGGCGGGACCTTTCTCGCGAGAATAGGGATCCTCCTTCCCCCACTCCCAATCCTGCGGGAGATCCTTCCCCACAGAAGGTAAGCCTTTCGCCCGTGTCTACCGAGCTGACTGTGCATTAGATTCGATGATTAAAGTATGCTTTCGCAGGAGTCCGCTCCCAACAATGACGCCGAAATTCCGCCCAGCTCTTCGAACCTACCCGCTCATCCCCCAGAGGACCAAACACGGGTTTCGGACGCAATTCCTCCGGCCGAGACCGAAATGACTGGTACGTTTCGCTACTGTCGATATGTCAACCCTGCCTTTCCTTTTCTGAACTATCTCCTCGCAGCGCCCGCTCCCGCCGACCCGGGCCTGGCCGCCAGGGAAGTAGAAGCGAGAACTGTGGGATTGCCTCCCTTGGTGACCAATCCTACCCTGCAGGCGGGAGGGACAGCCTCCGATCCCTCCGCTACTCCCATGGATGTCGATCATCTCTTGGGAGAAGACAACTCCCCACGAGCTTCTGGCCAGGTCGGGACCATCGTGCGCGAGCCCTTCCGCCCGGGGCTGGGCAAGCCTCTTCACCTCCTTTACGGGACCAACGGAGGGGCCGGACCCTCTCGCCCAACTGCAGGTATGTGAAACTTTCCTGGACTACCGATTGTTATGCCTTGACCAAAATTCTCGCGCGTTTCCTTTGTAGGTGATCCTGGCTTGCGGTCGGAAGCCAACCGGGAAGAAGAAGATGATGATGAAGACGATGATGAAGAAGAGGAAGATTCCCCCCTCCCTTCGTCTGGCGAGATAGAAGGGATATTGAATGGCGCCGGGAGCGCGAAGGAGAGGAGGAAGAGAATCTCGGCCATCCTGGCCAGGCTCATCCGGCGAGATCGTGCCCATGCTGCCGCGGCAGAAGCGTTCCGCGAGTCCGTGGAGCAAAGGTTGGAGGCTCTGGAGCGGGACTTCTTCTTAGGCGAGACGGATCGTCCGGGAGGGCCTTCCGCCGACTCTTTGCCAGGGAGGTGCATCTCGCTGATCCGGGATCACGCCCGGCGGATCAGCCTCGGGTGCACCACCCTATCGTCTTATTTCAATCCGCTGGTACCTCCAAGAACTAGGCGGCGAGAGCGAGGGCGATGGTATTGGAAGCCCTATTAGACTTCTCGCTCGAATCTCTTTTATCCGCGTGTCTGTAATAAATATTATTGTTACTTAAGTTTTTTCAGCTTTCGCCTGCGAGAACCTTGCTGTTACCAATGTCTCTTTTTCCCTCTTTTTTTGTTCTGCGAGGCTTTCAAATTAAGACGCTTACGTCAACCTAGGACGCTTGCGCCGATCTAGGAGGCTCGCGCCAATCTAGGAGGCTCGCGCCAATCTAGGAGGCTCGCGCCAATCTAGGAGGCTCGTGCCAATTTAGATAATTATGTCGAAACCTGAAACGACCGTTGACCGCTGCCATCCCGAGGGGGAAAATCGAGGCGCCGTTAGCCCGGATTCTGACAGCTGTACTCCGCTGTCACTTTCTCTCTCTGCCGGATGAACTCATAATGATTACGATTCCCTATAAATAGAGAAGTCTACCAACCGCATTTACTTCTTCGATCCGGAACCTCAGCCTTCCCTCTGTGCTCTCGCGTTCCTGCTTCCGCTTCGACCCCCCTCCAGCTCTCGCTCTTACTCACGAACCAACCATGCCTGGCGAGAACAAGGGTCGCGCCCATTGCGTGGAAGCCTTTCAGAAACACCTCTTCCCTTCCTGCAAGCTCACCCTAGACGAGTACAACCTGATCGTCGACCGCTACGTTCCCGCCGGCTTCTCGGCGCGGAACCCGGGGAATCACGATAGGGTGAATACTCCCGGGGCGGGAGAGCTTGCCATCCCCCTCGAGCATTTCGAGGTGGGCTTCCGCCTCCCCCTTTGGCCGGAGGTTCGGCTAGCTCTCCGCTATTATGGGGTGGTTCCCGCCCAGCTAAACCCGAACTCAGTCGCGATACTTATAGCATTCATATGATATATGCGATCCGAGAGGATCGAGTTTAGTCTGCCCATCTTCCGGAAGCTATTCAACTTCCGTGCCAAGGGGGGGTAGTTTTCTTCTCCGGGCAACAGCTCGAGGTTACCGGTCTCGCCAACAAGCACCATCACTGGGGCGAGAAATTCGTCTACGTCAGCGGAGACTTCGGCAACGTCCCGCTCCAGCCCGTTTAGTATGAGGATGCGGCCTACAAACCGCCTACTCTAGGATCGCGCGAGAGCGCAATCCTGGAATTCTTCGGAACCAAGGAGTTCGACGTTCCCTACCTCAGGCGGGACGTCGACTCCCTCCCACTCGTTCACTCGGGCGAAGGTACGGTCTCGCCTCAGATTCCCTCTTTCGTCAAAGATTTCCTAGCGCTGAAACGCTGTCTTTGCAGGAGAGCGGGAGGTCCCTCTGCGCCAGCCCTTTGCTGAAGGCCGGGGTGTCGAGGGCCTGGCTGCGAGAGGCTCCCTTGCGCTTGCGGAAGCTAGCGCCAGCGCCTGCCGAAAAGATCCAGCCCCTTCCATGCCGCCACCGGCCAAGAAGCGGAAGGCCACCCTTCCTCCTCTCCGCGCGCTGAAGAGGCCCAAGCCTTCTGCCGCCGACAAGGGGAAATCGTTGGCGGTCTCGCCCGTCCAACCTCCTCCCGAGGGCAGGTCCTTTGAAGCGATCCTTCAGATGGCCAGCGAGATGGATGCCGCCGCCAAGAGCCGCGCCGAGGCTTCCGCCAGGAACACATCAGCCGCAAGCGAGGCTGGGGGAGAAGTGGTCGCCGCCGAAACCTCCGCCAGCGTCCCGCCCCAGGAGGTGCCGAGAGGGCACCGGAACTTTGGTTTCGGCGTTAGGTACGCCGACTCGGAGGGGAAGCCTCAGATGGAATGGGACCCTGAGTCAAACTCAATCAGGGTTTCGACCCTCCTTCCCAGATGGGCGGAGGGGGAAAATGTGACCGGCGAGGCCTTCTCGCTTGGATATGGTCTCTACAGCCGGGAGGATGCCGGCGTGTTTGACCAGATGCCCACCCGCCTCCTAGCCTTCGACGCCACCCGGGCCATATTGCGCGCGTTCGAGCTTACGCATATGTGTGCGCGTCGAAGCATCACCATTGACAAGAACTTCACCGATATGCGCAAGGCGAGGGAGGACGCGATGGCTTGCGCGCACGCCGCGGAAGAAGAACTCGCGAGAGCTCAACAGGAGCTCGCGGATGCTCGACTGGCGCTGTCTCTGCGCCCCGCGACCGAGGTAGGCGAGATCCTCCTGAACCCTTGCCCCCGTTTCCCCGAAGTTACTACTGTGTAATGTGTCTAGACTGAATTCTTTTAATCCTTTTGCAGGATTCTGCCCAAGTCAGGGAGCTTCGCGCAGAGCTGGCCAACGCGCGCTGCGAGAGCGTCCTCCTGAGGGAACAGCTCCGCGCAGAGCTGGCGAAGGTCCCGCCTCCGGAGCTAGATGCGAGGCTGCGGAGTCGTTACCTCTCGGAGTATGACGTTGACAAGCTGCTTCAAGCCAACGCTCAGGCGACCGTCAAGCTGACGCTCGAGACACTGCGAGACGTCGAGCTGCTCCGGGAGGACGGCGCGACCATCGACGCTCGCCAACTTCTTCCTTGGCTCTACGATCCAGTTCCCAAACCCCCGGGCGCGCCGGACTCGCCTCTCTCAGACGTCCCGAGGTCTTCTACCGCCGTTGGCGAGACATCCGAAGAGGGCTCTGGCGATGACTCAAGCGAGAGCACCAGTGGGGATTACAGCGCGTCCCCTTAAGGTGTCTTTTATTTTGAATACCCTTTTGTAATGAGCGAGAAACTCCTCACTTCTGTAATTAACTTTATATAAAGTAATGTTTCATTTTTCACTGTCATTGTGTGTTTTAAACGTATATTACTCTGCCGAACGGCTTCCGCGCGAGCTCCCGCCGAGACCCTTAGTCTCTTTAGGGTGACCTTCCTTAGAGATCAGTTAGGCGGGAACCTCGCGTCGTCGATTAAGTCGTCCTGCCCAGGCCCGCCGGGAGCCTCCTTTTGCGAGAACCCCCCCTTTAACCGAGACCTTTATTGGCCGAGACCTCTAAGCCAAGACCCTTACCGGCCGAGACCTCCAAACCGAGACTGCCGAGACCTCTAAGCCAAGACCCTTACCGGCCGAGACCTCTAAACCGAGACTTTTACTGGTTGAGACCCCTGAGCCGAGACCTTTAGGGCTTTGCCCCCGGTCTAGGTCAGGGTCCTGCCCACATATTTTTTCCAACCAATTAAACCCCCATCCCACCGGCGAGCCGTCGGACCTGCTAGCTTATATGAGAGCCTGCGCAGCGGGTCTACTGGGGTTCGAGCCGAGCTCGTGGTGTCGTAGAAGCGGCTAAGAACAAAGTATCCCAAGAGCCAACCTTTCCCCCACAGACGAGCCTTCGGACCTGCCAGCTTGATGAGAGCCTGCGCAGCGGGTCTACCTGGGGCCGAGCCGAGCTCGGGGTGTCGCAGAAGTGGCTAAGAGCAAAGTATCACGGGAGACAACCTTTCCCCCACAGGCGAGCCTTCAGACCTGCCAGCTTGATGAGAGCCTGCGCAGCGGGTCTACCTGGGGCCGAGCTGAGCTCGGGGTGTCGCAGAAGTGGCTAAGAGCAAAGTATCACAGGAGCCAACCTTTCCCCCATAGGCGAGCCTTCGGACCTGCCAGCTTGATGAGAGCCTGCGCAGCGGGTCTACCTGGGGCCGAGCCGAGCTCGGGGTGTCGCAGAAGTGGCTAAGAGCAAAGTATCACAGGAGCCAACCTTTCCCCCACAGGCGAGCCTTCGGACCTGCCAGCTTGATGAGAGCCTGCGCAGCGGGTCTACCTGGGGCCGAGCCGAGCTCGGGGTGTCGATGAAGATAACCAAACCTCTCCCCCACAGGCGAGCCTTCGGACCTGCCAGCTAGATGAGAGCCTGCGCAGCGGGTCTACCTGGGGCCGAGCCGAGCTCGGGGTGTTGATGAAGATAACCAAACCTCTCTCCCACAGGCGAGCCTTCGGACCTGCCAGCTAGATGAGAGCCTGCGCAGCGGGTCTACCTGGGGCCGAGCCGAGCTCGGGGTGTTGATGAAGATAACCAAACCTCTCCCCCACAGGCGAGCCTTCGGACCTGCCAGCTAGATGAGAGCCTGCGCAGCGGGTCTACCTGGGGCCGAGCCGAGCTCGGGGTGTCGCAGAAGTGGCTAAGAGCAAAGTATCACGGGAGCCAACCTTTCCCCCACAGGCGAGCCTTCGGACCTGCCAGCTTGATGAGAGCCTGCGCAGCGGGTCTACCTGGGGCCGAGCCGAGCTCGGGGTGTTGATGAAGATAACCAAACCTCTCCCCCACAGGCGAGCCTTCGGACCTGCCAGCTAGATGAGAGCCTGCGCAGCGGGTCTACCTGGGGCCGAGCCGAGCTCGGGGTGTTGATGAAGATAACCAAACCTCTCTCCCACAGGCGAGCCTTCAGACCTGCCAGCTAGATGAGAGCCTGCGCAGCGGGTCTACCTGGGGCCGAGCCGAGCTCGGGGTGTTGATGAAGATAACCAAACCTCTCTCCCACAGACGAGCCTTCGGACCTGCCAGCTAGATGAGAGCCTGCACAGCGGGTCTACCTGGGGCCGAGCCGAGCTCGGGGTGTTGATGAAGATAACCAAACCTCTCCCCCACAGGCGAGCCTTCGGACCTGCCAGCTAGATGAGAGCCTGCGCAGCGGGTCTACCTGGGGCCGAGCCGAGCTCGGGGTGTTGACGAAGATAACTTCAACCAGGCCTATTCTATCACTGAGATGAGGAGTCATAGCCAGTTAAAACAAGAAACATGAAGATTGCATACTCAGCGATAGTCAACATTCTGAAATAACTTATTGACAATACAATAGTCGTTTACAACGTTACAATCCTTCTCTCTCTTACGGGTAGAAGCGCTTCAGGTCATCACCACTCCAGGTGTGACTCAAGGTCCTTCCCTCCGCATCCTGGAGATAGTAGCCTCCGTTAACCAGAGCCTTCTCTACGACATAAGGCCCTTCCCAGCTAGGGTTGAGCTTACCAACCGCGGCCGACCTTCCTGCAGCATCGACCTTTTTCAGTACTAGATCCCCCTCGACGAATTGCTTGACTCTAATGTGCTTATCGAAGTACCGAGCCATTCGTCGTTTTATTTCTTCTTGCCTGATGGCGGCAACATCCCGCAGCTCTTCCACCATATCTAATGAGAGGCGCAACCCTTCCTCATTCTCCAACCTCCAAGCTTCGCTTCCCTCAGCTGCGGCCGCGACCCTTGGGGACCGGACCTCGAACTCCACCGGGAGGACAGCCTCACACCCATGAGAGAGCTTGAAGGGGGTCTCTCCTGTGGCCGTGTTCGGAGTTGTTCGCAAGGCCCACAGGACGGAAGGGAGCTGTTCCACCCAGCTACCCTTCAGGTTCTCCACCTTCTTCTTGAGCAAGTTGACGATGACTTTGTTTGCCGCCTCCACCTGACCATTGCTCCGAGGATGATGGACAGAGGCAAACCTGAGGTCAATCCCCAATTGGGTGCAGAAACTGATGAATTCTTCACTGGCAAACTGAGGACCATTGTCCGTCACTATCGTTTGGGGCAATCCGTGCCTGCAAATGATTTCCCCCCAAACGAAGTTTCTGATGACCTGGGAGGTTACCTTGGCTAACGGCTTGATCTCCAGCCATTTGGAGAAGTAGTCAATCATAACTAGAAGGAACCTCCTTTGCCCGCTAGCTGGAGGAAAGGGTCCAACCAGGTCCATCCCCCAAATGGCGAAGGGCCATGGCGCCGTGATGCTTCGAAGTCTTTGGGCGGGCAAGAGCTGGAGAGGAGCATGTACTTGGCACTTCCGACACCTCCTTGCGAATTCAGCTGTATCCTTCCTTAAGGTCTGCCAGAAATATCCTTGCCTTATCACCCTCGCTTCCAATGTCCTTCCTCCTGAATGACTGCCGCATTCTCCCGAATGCACTTCTTCCAGGATCCTCGGGACTTCCTCCTCGGTTACGCATCTCGCGAGGAGCCCCGACAACATCTTCTGATGCAAGCTCCCTCCCAGGATCAGGTAATGAGCTGCCTTGTGTCTGAAGCTCTTTGCATCCTTGACTTCTTCCGACAGTTCTCCTGTGGTCAAGAAAGTTACCAACGGATCTACCCATGAGGACCGCCGATTCACCGCCATCAACTCCCCCTCTTCAATGGCTGGTTGGAACAGTTCGGTTAGGGTACCTCCTCCCCGAGGCCCGAACTTCGCCAGTCGATCAGCTGCCGCGCTTTCCTCCCTGGGGACATGTTGAATAGAGAATGAACGGAAACTCCCAATGAGGGCTCTTACCTTAGATAGATACCTCGCGAGAGTCGGCTCCCGGGCCTCAAACTCGCCTCGGATCTGCGAGGCTACCACCATTGAGTCGGTGAAGGCCTCCACATCCTGGATTTCCAGCTCCTTTGCCAAGCGAAGGCCAGCGATCACAGCCTCATACTCCGCTTGGTTATTGGTTACAGGGAAGTGGAAAGTCACTGCTTGCTCTATGGTAACTCCCTGAGGGCTTACCAACACCACACCTCCTCCCAGGGAGTGCCTTCCTGATGCCCCGTCGACCACCATCTTCCACGCTTCTTGCGGCCTTGGTTCCTCAACCTCGGCCTCGGTAACATAGTCCGCCAGAAAATCCGCTACGGCCTGGGCTTTGATGGAGAGCCTCGGGACGAAAGAGATGTCAAACTCGCTTAGCTCGATGGACCACTTTGCCAACCTTCCTGAATGTTCCACCCCCTCCAAGACCTTGCGAAGGGGATGGTCTGTTATCACCCTAATCGAGTGTGCTTGAAAGTAAGGGCGAAGCTTCCTAGCTGAGATGACCAAAGCATATGCTAGCTTCTCCAGGATGGGGTATCGGAGCTCCGCCTTTTTTAAGATTCGGCTGACATAATAGACGGGTAACTGCTTCTTCCCCTCTTCCCTAACCAAGACGGAGCTCACCGCCTCTCCTCCTACTCCGAGATACAAGGCTAGGTCCTCCCCCTCCTTCGGGCTTTGAAGTAACGGAGCTTGGGAGAGTTGCCTCTTCAGCCCCTGAAATGCCTCTTCACACTCGGCCGTCCATTCGAATTCTCGGTTACCACAGAGTACTTTAAAGAAAGAGGAACATCTATCCCCTGACCGAGAGAGGAACCTGCTTAGCCCGGCCAACTTCCCGGTCAAGCGCTGAACCTCCTTGGCATTGCGAGGCGATTCTAGGTCTAGAATAGCCCTAACCTTATCGGGGTTAGGTTCTACCCCTGCGGGAGTCAAGAGGTGCCCGAGGAATTTACCGCGACTAGCCCCGAAGACGCATTTCAAGGGGTTCAACCTCATCTTGAACCCCCGCAGGGTGGCAAACGTTTCCTCCAAGTCCTGCAAGTGGGAATCAACACACTTGCTCTTGACCATGAGGTCGTCCACGTAGACCTCCAGGTTCCTTCCCCTTTGATCTCGAAAGATGCGATCCATCATGCGTTGGTACGTTGCCCCTGCGTTCTTCAATCCGAAGGGCATCATCTTATAGCTGAAGCATCCCTCTCTTGTGATGAAGGAAACATCCTTGACATCAGGAGGGTGCATCCGGATCTGGTGGTAACCTGAAAATGCATCTAAAAAACTCATAAGAGAAAAACCGACGGCTGAGTCAACCAGCGCGTCGATTCGAGGCAAGGGGTAGCAATCCTTGGGACATGATTTATTCAATAAGGAAAAATCAATACAAATGCGCCATTTTCCTCCTCCCTTCTTTACCATTACCACGTTGGAGATCCAGCCTGGATACTGGATCTCTGAGATGAAGCCTGCGTCCAGGAGCTTTTTGACCTCCTCTCGGATGGGGGCTTCTAGCTTGGTGGCGATGGCCCTCATCTTTTGGCGTATGGGGCGGGCTCTGGGATCCAGGTTCAAGCGATGACAGGCCACGTCCGCGTCGATGCCCGGCATGTCTGCCGCGCTCCAAGCGAAGATGTCGACGTTGTCTTGGATGCAGGCTCGCATCCGCTCCTGATCCTCAAGGATCAGCCTCCGCTGATCCGAACCCTTTGCGCCTCCCCCGCTCTTGTAAGCACCTCCATCTCTACCACCTCTTCGGCCGGCTCTAGCCCCGACCGATCCCAACTTACCCTTGCCTCTTCCTGCTCGAACTCGAGCTCCTCTCCCTCAACCTCATCAACTTCCATCGCCTCCTCCAAACTCTCCTCCTGCCTCTGCTCTTCTTCATCCGCCACTCCTCTCGGCTCTTCTGGGCTGATCTCCCCCAACTCCTCCGCCTCCGCCATCTCCTCAATAACCTCTATCGCCTCTCCCAGGCTCATCCCCGCTTCCTCAACTCCTTCCTGCTCAGCCATCTCCCTCTCCAACTCCTCTGCCTCCGCCATCCATGACACGGTGTTAACCGCCGTCACATAGCACTGCCTTGCCATCTTCGGATCCCCCCTGATCCTAACCTGCACCCCTCCATTGTTGAACTTGAGGCATTGGTGGTACGAGGAGGGTACACAGCGAAAGGCGCTGATGAGGGGGCGTCCAAAGATGGCATTGTAGCTACTCGGGGCGTCCACGATCACGAACCGACAGTTCCGTGAGACGCCCCCAAGCCTCACATGCAGGCCTACCCCTCCTTCCACTTCTTTCCTTTCTCCGGAGAAGCCAAAAAGCGGTCCATCAGAAGCCAGGACCCTTTTTCCTTCCACCCTCATCTCATCGAAAGCCTTCTTGAAGATCACATTCACCGAGCTCCCATTGTCCACCAGTATCCGGGAGACGGTGTAGTTCTCCACCGCTGTCTGGATCACAAGCGCGTCGCAGAACGGATCCTCGTAGTCTGGCATATCCGCGGATGAGAAAGTGATCTTCTCCTCTGGGGGGGGGCCTGGGAGGTCGAGGCTACCCCTCGGCGGAACATGGTTTGAAGGCTCCCCTTGCGGGTTGCCTCGATCCCTACTCCCCCGTGGATCACTCCGATCCCTCCTCGGGTCCCCACGTCAATCCTGTCTTCACATTTGTCCTCCACCTCTTCCCGCTGTACTTCAACGATCCTTACAGGCGGATCCTGCCTTCCGGCCCCTCTGGCCCCTCTAATCTCCAGAAACTCTGGGCAGGTGGCCGTTGCGTGACCCTCCTCCTGATGGAAGTCACAATAAGGCAACGCCACCCTGCCCCCTCTTCCTTCTCCTCCTCCCCTTCTTCCGGCTCCCCGGAATCTTCTTCCTCTTCCCCTTCCCACCTCCATAGCCTCCTGCGGCGGTGGGAAATGACCCCTTGGTCCTTGTCGCCATCCTCCCTGCTCCAGCCTTCTTGGCTCCCGGAAGTTATCTCTTCCCTGAAGTCCTCCCTGGCCCTGGGGGCGACCCTCCTAAGGCCTCCAACCCAGTCGGTTGTTTGGCTCCCTGGCCCCCCCCCCCCATGCTGTTGCCCCTGCCCTCGGGGCTCTTCTCTTCTCCTATCTTCCCTTGGCTCCCTCTGCTCTCTCTGCTCTCTCTGCCTTCCCACTACCGGCTCCTTCACATCATCCTCGGCCAACCTGGCCAGCTTCCTTGCAAACGCAGGGTTTGCCCTCTCGAAGTCTATCTCCTTCGCCGCCCTCTCCATGAGCTCCTCAAAAGAGAGAGGGGGCACTCTCTTCAACTCCATGCTGAAAAACCCTGGCCTCAGTCCCAGGGTGAAGGCAAGCATCAGCGCATACCCCGGGACCTCCTGGACCAGGAGAACCTCCTCTTGGAACCGGTCGACATTGTGACCCAACGTCTCCTCCGGCCCTTGCCTCACTGCAAACAGGCATTCAGCCTCCTTCTTCCTTTTCTTCGAAGTTGAGAATCTCAATAGAAAACCCCTCCGCAGATCCTCAAAGCTGTAGATGGAACTCGCCGGCAACTGGTGGAACCAGTCCCTGGCCTTCTCTTTCAGAGTGATGGCAAAAAGCCTACACTTGAAGGCATCCGACATTTGCCTGATGGACACCACGTCCTCGAACCATTGCATGTGCTGAACCGGGTCATCCTTCCCGGTGTAGTAGGTCATGTCCGGCTCCCGGAACCCCTCCGGCACTGGAGCCGAGACAATGAGCTCACTAAAGGGGGTCTCGCCTCCCGCCTGACGAGAAGGCACGTCTCGCGACCTCGGTTGGCTGGACCGGTCCGCGAGACCATGCCCAGGGAAGAGTTCCCGCACCGTCGCCTCCTTCTCGCCCAGATCCACCGGAAGCTCCTTCTCGAGACGCTGGCCTGGGAAAAGCTCCCGCGCGGCTACGTCCCTCTCGCCTGCCTCCACCGGGACCTCCTTCCCGGGGCGCTGCCCGGGCGCGTTCTCGCCTAACAGCGGAACCAACTCCACCGGAACCTGCGGCGTCTCCCACTCGTTCCTTGCCGAGAAGGCCAAGTTGATCGTCTGCATGACTTCCCGCCTGAAGTCCTCAAACATCTTCTTCGTCGCCTCGTCCACCCGGGTGGGGGATCCTCCTGCGCCTGATCCTTCACCCTCGCCTCCTGCCATGGGACTTAACTCGAGATTTTCTTACACCGGCTGCTTCCACGCTCACCGCACCAGAACTGTTGAAGCCAAAAATGACCCCAACAAATGTTCACGAACCAAAGTGCAGTCAATGCCTACTTCTCTCAAACCTCGACCCCTGACAGGCTGCTAAGGCCCTAACACAGACCCAAAGCCTCAGCTGGGAGGTCCCACCACACACCCGGAAGATCTCTGAGAGCTTCCCCTCCAAAGCCAAATGCTGGGCTGGGAGCTCTTCAGAAGGCACTAGAGTTGGAGGAAAAATGATAAGCCTGCCTTCCAAAGAGCCCCTATGGGTCTTTTATAGTCTTCCTTTGACCTGAAAATACTGAAATACCCCTGAGGGGTCTGCCAATAGCCAAATCTCGCTGTCATCCCAAGGGCATTTGGGTAATTTTACCTCGGGATAATATATATTATAAACTAATCCCCTTTACGAGCGCCGGGCCCTACCACGTGGGCCCACTTGGCGAGAACCCTGGCCGAGAAGGCTCTCGCTGGACCCCCACCCGGGCCAACCTTGGCGAGACCCCTTGCCAGGGAGGTTCGCGCTCTTCATGGTCTTTAAACTATCGCGAGCGAAGGCCTACTTGGGGCCTTCTCGCCTCCCCTGGGCGGGAGCTATCCCTAAGGCGGAAGCTTCCGTGGTTGACGATCTCTCCTACCGCGAGCTCGACTATCCGCCCTGGTCGGTCGACGATCTCTCCTGCCGAGAGCTCGACTATCTGCCTTGGTCGGTCGACGATCTCTCCTGCCGAGAGCTCGACTATCTGCCTTGGTCGGTCGACGATCTCTCCTGCCGAGAGCTCGACTATCTGCCTTGGTCGGTCGACGATCTCTCCTGTCGAGAGCTCGACTATCTGCCTTGGGCGGGAGCTTCTTCAGGGCGAGAACTCTACAAGTATGCCTTAGGGTTAACCCAAGGCTAACCTGAGCCTAGCTCAATTCCTCAGTGGTGTCTCCGGGTCCCACCCAGCGAATATGGGGTTGTACATAGAGAGTCCTACAATTTGCTAGAAATTCATCCTCCATTTTGTTGCGCAGTCTTATTTTAATAAGCTTCATAGCAGAAGATGACCGTTCTGTAGTCGCTGTTGAGACCGGAAGTATCAAAATTAACCGAATTAGCTTGTCAAAATTAGCCGAATTAGTTTGTCAACCGGCGACCACTGTTAGGGAAGACCTCTTCCTAAGAGGCTCTCAGCGAGCCCTAGCGGAAAGGGGAGAGGGAGACGACTCAGACGAGAGAAGCGAGAAAGACGATCTCTATCTGTCTATGAGAGAGAAATTGGATCTGAAAATAAGTTCACAAGAATTATTAACTGTATATACATATTTATATTTATATTATATACATAACTTATATTTTATAATTTATAAATTTCATCATTTATATTATATATATAACTTATATTTTATAATTAATAAAAATTAAACTTATATAAATTTCAAAATTCTTGAGGGGATCCGGACCCATCCTTGTTCCCCTCTGATCCGCCACTAGCGGCACTAGACATATATAAAAACCTGATACATATATTAATTGGACGATGAGGGATTAAGAAGTTGATATACACAGATAAGAACTATCTAACGACTGCTTTTGCCTATTTCAAAATAAAAGTTAAAAATTAAATGTCCTTGTAAAAATTTGTCACTTTATTTTTTTCTATTATATTAGAAAAAATATATTATAATTTAAAAAATTATATATTTTAAAATATTTTACAATATATATAAATATAATATTTTAATTTTTTTATTTTAAAAAATCACACAAAATAAACATTAAAAACGGTCGTGCACTTTCACTCCTGTTTATACACGTGTGAAAACAGGTACTGTAGCATAGGGGCACAGGGGCCCCTCTGTGCACTTTCACTCATGTTTATACACGGCCCGTGCATATTGCTTATATACGCGTGTGAGATTTGTGCTTGACAGTGGGGCAGCCGGCGGCTGTGGACACGCCGGCCACCGACCACCTTGTGTTTGTTGGTGTGGACGCCGATGACCTCACGGTGGCCACTGGCTGGCATACCCGCAGTCTCCAGTCGCCCCGCTATCATATTCGCAGCATGCAGATATAAGCCATATATGCATGTTGCGGGCTCGCTGGGAGGCCGGTGGACGGCGAGCCCGCAGCCGCTGGCGCCGCAGCCATGAATTTGTCACTCTTCCTCGCACCGCAACCGCCGGCGGCTGCGGGCTCGCCAACCAACGGATGAGATTACGAGATGAACAGTGCAGACGACAGAGATCTTCTCTTTGCACTCTTCGCACGGCTCCTATTCGCATATGAACAGGACCCCCCCCCCCCCCCCCCCCACACACACACCAAGTGACAGTGCATCCCCCCCCCCCCCGTGCCCCGCACGACTGTACCTGGCTCGCAGCGACGGGCTTAGCCTGCCCCCCAGTGGGCTTCCCCCCCCCCCCCCACCCTCGGCGGGCTTCCCCCACCCCCCACCCTCGACGGGCTTTGCCCTTCCCCGTGGTGGTTCTTTATTTTGGTTCAAATATTTTTGTGTATAGCCCAAAATTCGTCGAGATCCTAAGCGATTAAGGCGAGCACTAGTCGGGGGAGCACTCATCGGGGGAGCACTCGTCAGGGGAGCACTTGTCAGGAGAGCACTTGTCGGTGAGCACTCGTCGAGAGTACTCGCAGGCCCCTAGGGTCTGTCAATAGTCTTCCAGACAGCGAAGTTTGGTTGTTGGCAGACTAATTTGGGGTGCATTTAGTAAAACTGAAAGGCGGTGTGACGTTATTGGCAGACCAAACTTAGAATTCTATAAATAGACCATTAAGGGTACGTTTGGAGGGAATCCAGTTTTTTGGCTTCTTCTTCCTTTAGTCAATTTTGGTTGGCTTCAAAGGCTAGCCAAGGTACCCTGTTTCAGTATTAGCTTGGGAGGAAAAGCGATCTAAGATCTTCCGGGTGTGTGGTGGGTCCTTCGCATTACAGTCAGGGTTTGTGTAGAGTTCCAAGTCTTCAGCTTAGCGTTCTTTCTCGGGAGAAGTAGGGGTGGGATGCCCCCTTTGGGTCCGAACTCTTTGTTGGGCCAAATCTTGGTTCCAACATTTTTGTTGCAGTGAGCATGGACCGCAGCTTGCACGAGAAAATCCTAAGAGAGTTCCATGGCTGGAGATGAGAAACAAGGTCTGACCACGACGGCTCGCTACTACCTACGACGTCGGTTACAATTGAGATGTTGGAGCAATTCAAGAGGGAGGTTCTAGAGACTATCAACTCCGCATTCGTCGTAGCGCGGGGCAAGTGCTCGACCCCCGTGATCCCGATGGGAGAGAATGCCTCGGGACAGAGGCCAGGTAAGAAGGCAGCGAGTTGATGGCAAGAGCGAGATCTAGCAGGGAGAGAGCTTTTCCCCAGCCCGATGAGTGTGGTCCCGGCGTGTGTGGGCCCGGACTGCGATTTGGTGCGTGGGTGGAGCATGCGAGACCCTTGAGCGGCGGGAGCCCATTCTGTGAATTGGTTGTTTCTGCACCAGTTCCGGAAGGGTTCAGGGAGCCAGAAATGACATATTACACTAGCAAGGATGATCTGGTCCAGCACCTGCAGTGCTTCGAAGACGTAGTCTCCATCAGGCCGATGTCGGACGCATTCAAGTGTCGTCTTTTTGCCATCACCTTGAAGGAGAAAGCAAGGGACTGGTTTCACCAGCTCTCTATGGGGTTGATCTATGCGTTCGAGGGCTTGCGTCGAAGTTTCCAATGTGTTTCTCAACGTCGAAGAAGAGGAAGAAAAGTGTTGAGACACTCTTCAAGATCTAGTATGGAGTAGAGGAGTCACTGACCATCTATGTAGACAGGTTCCGGGAGGAGATTTTGCTCATTCAGGAGGTGCCAGAATTCGCCCTCCAGCTTGCATTCACCATGGGGATGCACGAGGGGTTCTTCAAAATGAGCTTGAATCGGAAGCCACCCTTGTCCTTCGAAGCGTTGATGGAAAAGGCAGAGAATGAGATTGAGGGAGAGGAGGCAAGCCCGACATTCACTAAGAAGCTGGCAAGGTTGAGCAACTCGGAGTCGAAAGAGCAAGGAGGTTCTATGTAGCAAGAAATAAGGAGAAGGGATGAGCCCAGGGGTAAGGGTTCCAAGGGCAGCAACATGGATGGGGTCGGTAGGAGCCAAACAACTGGTTGGCCTGGAGACAGCAAGGAGGGCTCGATCAGGGTCAAGGAGGAGGATTTCGTGACGAGGGGAATTACCCTAGGGGGCAGGGACAGTTCAACCCTCTAGCATAGAGACATGGGCCGAGGCCACCCCTACCCCCACCACGACATGCTATGGAGATTGGCCGATGAGAAAAAACGAATCACATAGGAGGGAGAGAGGGGGCAGGGTGGTGCTGCCCTACTGTGACTTCCATTAGGAGGAAGGTAACGTAACAGCCACCTGCCCCGAGTTCCTTGAGAAAAGGAGGGTGAGAGGCCCGAGGCAGCAACAACACTAGCAATAATAGGAAATGTGGATCGAGGAGGTCCTACCCGGGGTGGAAGAGGAGAATGGATGCAAGGACATGACTGATATAGGACGCCGAGGAGGGATCAGGGTTATCCACGGGGGAGTGGGGGTCGATACCACCCATAAGGGGAGCCTCCATATAATGTTCTATCGAAGCGTCTCTTCGACGTCTCAGACCCCCCCTGCAGAGAGGATCACCTTCTCATCAAAGGATATGTCGGAGCATGAGGATCCATTATACTATGCCTTGGTGATCTAGATGGCCATCGAGAACTTTGCGATCTCCCGGATACTCGTTTACAATGGGAGCTCCGTGAATGTGATCTTCAAAAAGGCCTTCGATGAGATGAAGGTAGAGGTCAGGAGGGTGCTTGCCTCGGACGGGCCTTTCTTTGGATTCTCAGGAGAGCGAAAGGAGATAGAAGAAGGGATTGGAATTCATGTCACCTTGGGGGGTGTATGCCCCCCCTGAACCTTTGCCCGAGTCGGGCTGGAGGGGATCTTACTTGCCCAAGACGTCCACTCAGTGCTCCTTAAGGGGTAACGACCCACACTACTAAGCACTAGTTGGCCGCTTTGCTCGTTGAATCACAACATTCACATCGCAGAGTTTTGCGGAAGCACTAAAAGGAAGCCACAACAAATATATATAACAATATATATTTAAAAGTGAACGCAAAAGGCCATAATCATTATTTATACATGAAGCTTGTAGGCTATAAAAGTACTACGACTAACAACTCCTAACTCTCTCAATCCTGCTCGCTAGTACTCACGTCTCGAAACTCTGGTGACGATAGGGGTGCCTCTACTCGGATAGTCCTATCATCTGGCATATCTTCCTACAGCAGCTAGTCGTTACAATGCTCCAGATCCTGTGAATAGTTATTAAAATAACCGTTAGTCGTAGAGCTAAGTAGAAACAAATCTCCTCCCCAGATCCATATCCTGGGGACTAGCGCACGTACCCAACAAAAGCAGATAGTCGAAGTAAGAGAGAGTTAGTACAACATTTCATATATAAGCTAGGAGCTACCATAAAAGAGGTGCAACATGGTATAACGGGAATAACAGTTGCAATATATGTCAGTTATAATTTAAGCTCCACTAGCACAGTAACATAGCAGGTATTCACAACCCGTATTCATATTGCATGCATTCACAGCCGTGCACACATCATAGGAATTCACTGATGTGGTCATCGGTGACAGTGACCAGTCCTGCTACTTATGGGGGTGATCGTACCTCACATCCCAGGCCCCATCGTACAACTTCGTGTACTCTTGGATGTGAGCGACATCCGACGATTTAACATTTTGGCCGACCAGTGGAGGAAACCCAGCGGGGAAAAACATAAAGGTCGGTTACTCGTGGTACTCATCTCCATGTTGCCTTGAGTCTCAAACTCCTTGCACCGGTACGAACGGTCTGCGTAAGTGACTGACCCGGCATAATTCACCGCAAACAATTTATAAGCAATCAAATTTGCTAGCACACACCGAGTTTGCGGCGACCTGTCCTACTATGCTTTAAATAATTCGGGCAAACTGCACTTGACTCGACTTTCGAAAACGAGTGTGTGAGCACTTTATTTGGGGCTAATTTAGGAGGAACATCTCAACTCTTGTAATCCCCAACTAAGGCTCAACCAATCAAATAACTGCCCATCAGAGCAGGATCCGTGCTTAAAATAGTAAATTGCAGAAACAAAAGTGCGGTAAAAGAAGCTGCTGATAGTATAAGCTGGAGAATTGAAATGTTGTAATGGAATAGGACCAGTATGATACTGAAGTTGTACTTAACTGAAAGTAAGTACCAAAAGAAACTTGACCAGTACGATATTGAAATAGTACTTAAATAAAAGAACTGAACTGAAAGTACATAAGCAGGACGAGTACGAGACTGGAGTACTTGAAAAGCAATAATTGAACTGAAATAAAAAAAAGGAACTGGACCAGTGCAAGACTGGAATAAATCATAAATAAAATGGTTAGTAGTCCAATCAATCCGTTCAGGAGGCTCAGTTCCACCTCTATTCTTAGGAGGCAAGTTCAATTCTATCTCCGTTCTCAAGAGACATGTTCAGTTCCATCTCCGTTCTTAGGAGGCATGTTCAGTTCTATCTCCGTTCTCAAGAGGCATGTTCAGTTCCATCTCCGCTCTTAGGAGGCGTGTTCAGTTCCATTCTCAGGAGGCATGTTTAGTTCCATTTCAAATTTTAGGAGGATTTTTTTAGATTTCAGCCATTATTAAGATCCAATAATAATTCAGTTGCGCCTTTTTAATCACGGCTTAATCAGATCATGTGGACTTATTAGGAGTTACATATTTATTATTCTTCGAGAATAATTAACAACTCATTTGCTCGTACTCTCATTTTCCGAGTCTACCGAAATTACCCGAGAGTCTTTTTAAAACGAGGCGCTCGGCGGTTCTACTAAATCTCGAAACCCTCAGATCTTGGACACTTGCCTCGATTACTTTCGTTAGTAAAACAATTGAACTTATCATTAAATTTAAAAGGTGGTCGCGCGTTCCAATTTTCACTTTTGAAGAAATTAAGTGCATCAATTTCCGAGCGCGACTCTAGGCACTGAGAAATTAGAAAATCTTTTTATCCCAAGGATCTCAAATTTTGATACAACCTTTAGGAGGGCTTAAAAAGAGCCTAGTAATTTTTCCAAAATTTTCCGAGTCATTTTGGGCCATAAATTTGGTAAAATAAAATTTATTTAGACTTTTAAAAATACCAAATCAACTCCAAATATTCTCAAACTTTTTGTGGAGGAAGCCCTCATTAAGGGGAATAATTTTCATGTTCAAAACTTTTTTCCTATGAGCCTAGATTTTTTTCAAAAAAATATATAAAAATCTATTAAGAGAATAGTCTGCATAATGCCAGATCAAACCAAATCCTGCGGCCAGGAATGCGCTGGATGGATGAATAGCCAAACCTTTCCCCATAGCGGATTGGCCACGGATCTGCTATGTGGGGCGCTGATGTTCAGGTAATGGCGATAATCCATGTAATCTCTGTCGTCCAATCTCATCACCGAGATCGGACGGCTGCTGCTCCTACCCGACGATGGAGAGGGTGGTTGCCTCTGCCACCGCAGGCCAGCCACTGCAGGATGTCGACGCCGCCCCGATCAACTCGTCGGGGGCCGGAGACGTCCTGGGTGGTGCTCCGGCGGCCTGACGCCGCCGGCCACCGCCAGAATTCTAAAAGCGAGATGTGAGAAGTAGCGAACAAATGACTAAAAAAGTGAAAGTAGCGAACAAACGACTAGAAAACAAGCCGTAACTTTGAATAATTGAAAGTTTTATTATCCAAAAAGATATCATTTACAAAGGTATGACCTCCCTTTTATAGAATGGAGGAGAGAAGAGAGAGTACAGACTAACAATGTGGGACTAAAGCTATACACAAATCTGGGCGGCTAGAACAAAAGACCGGAACAGGCCGAGCGGTTAGACAATGTTCTAACCGATCGGCAATACCAGAAGCAAGAGAGAGAGAGATGCGGTAGGAGACCGCTAGACCGCCCGGTTTCCAAGCCGCTAGAGATAAACCGCCAGACCGCCGGACTACAAACAAAACCAGCCTGGATATCAAACCGCTGGAGAGTAACCGCCAGACCGCGCGGTCTACAACCTGCAAGGATCAAACTGCCAGACCGCCAGGTCTCATACTCCAACACTCCCCCTCAAGCTGGAGCATAGATATCAATCATGCCCAGGGTGTCACAAAGGTGGAAGAAGGAAGTAGAAACCGGCTTGGTGAAGATATCTACCAACTCTTTGTCGGAGGTGACGAATGGAGTGCAAATCTGTCTCTTCAAGACCTCTTCTCGGATGAAATGGTAGTCGACTCTATATGTTTCGTTCTCTCATGGAAGACCGGATTTTTGGATATGTATATAGCGGCCTTGTTGTCACAGAACATAGGCAGAGGATAGTCGTAGACCTCTCCTAGGTCAAGCATACGAGCCCGCAACCATTTTAACTCACACGTGGTTGACTCCATACTCCGATATTCGGCTTCTGCACTGGACCTTGAGACAACAGACTGCTTCTTGCTCTTCCAGCTCACAATATTACCTCCAACAAATGTGCAAAAACCTGATGTAGATTTACGATCACCTTTATCATCCGCATAGCTTGAGTCTGAGTAGGCTTCAACTCTCAGATGACCATGCTTCTGAAAGAGTAGCCCTTTTCCCAGTGCTGCTTTGACATACTCTAGTATCTTCAAAGCAGACTAAAGATGACATTCCCTGGGAGCTTGCATGAACTGACTGACCTTGCCTACAGCATATGTTATGTCGAGTCTGGTCACCGTGAGATAAATGAGTTTGCCCACCAGACGTCTATACCTCGTGGCATCGGATATAAGAGGTGAGTCATCTGTCCATGTTTTTTCCTCTCTAGTGGCCATGGGATACCGGGTCGGTTTGGCACCGGTCAATCCTGCCTCTTGTAGAAGATCAAGAGCATACTTCCGTTGGGATAGAACCAACGAGTCGGGCTTCCGAGAGATTTCTATCCCCAAAAAATATTTCGGGGAGCCCATATCCTTCGTGACTAGGTGTTGACGGAGGTGTTTCTTTGTCAAGTCCACCCCAGCCTGGTTATTGCCGGTAGGAAGAATATCATCCACATACACTGCCAAAACCACAAGGCCCGATGTGGTTTTGCAAATAAACAATGAGTGATCGGCCGAACTTCTTGTAAAGCCAATGGCAGCCACAATGCCACTAAACTTGTCAAACCATACCCGAGGGCTCTGTTTTAGGCCGTAGATTGCCTTCTTCAACTGGCATACTCGTGTCTCCCCCTGAACAACATACCCAGGAGGTTGCTCCATGTAGACGTCCTCCTGAAGATCCCCATAGAGAAAGGCATTCTTGACATCAAGCTGGGAAATAGCCCACTCCCTGTTGACGGCCACAGAAAGAAGAACCCGGATGGTGCTGAGGCGAGCAACCGGGGAGAAAGTATCAAAATCGTCAACTCCATAAGTCTGAGTAAAGCCTTTGGCCACCAGCCGGGCTTTGTAACGATCCACAGTGCCGTCTGGGCGAAACTTCACAACGAACACCCAGAGACAGACAACCACATCAGTACCTACCGGTGGAGGAACAAGGGTCCAGGTACCCCTTTCAGTAAGAGTGGCGATTTCCTCATCCATGACAGATTTCCAATGAGGAATAACAAGAGCCTCCTGGTAAGTGCGGGAGTGGTAATAGCCGAGATAGCCAAAGCAAATCACCTGCGAGAAGGAGTAAGCTGATCATAGGAAACAACAGCCTCAAGCGGGTGTATGGTACACGCCCACATCCCTTTGTGAAGAGCAATGGGAATATCCAGGTCATCTCGTGCCTCAGGGACCGAAGCGTCCGTAGCAGAGAAAGCTGGCCCGGGACTAGAGAGAGACGGCTGCGGAGAAGGAGGGGGTATAATAGAGAGAGGAGGAGACGGAGGAGGAGATGATATAGGAAGGGAGACGTCGATATGCGTGAAAGGAACACAGAGAGATGGTGGAGATTCAGAGACAGCAGGAGGAAGCGGGGATTGAGAAGAAAAGTAGGATGCATTTTCGAAGAAGGTGACATCCGCGAAAACAAACTGTTTGCGCAGAACGCGGTCAAAGAAACAATAGCCTTTTTTAGTGGTCGAGTATCCCAAAAGGACACATTTTGTGGAAAGGGGGGAAAGCTTGTCACGGGTAGCAGACAGAGCATGCACAAAAGCCGTACACCCAAAGATACGGAGAGGAAGAGGAAAAGGGTTCCTTGCCCGGGTAGAGAATGGAGAAGGGAGTTTTGCCGTGGAGAACCGAAGAGGGAATGCGATTGATGAGATAGCAGGCAAGAAGAACAGCATAGCCCTAGTAGGAGCGAGGCACCTGCATCTGCATCATTAGAGTGCGAACGATATCGAGGAGATGACGGTTTTTATGCTCCGCCACCCCATTTTGTTGGGAGGTGTAAACACAGCTGGTCTGATGAATAAGACCATGTTGCATACAAAAAGACGAAAACACATGACTAAGATATTCTTTAGCATTATCAGAGCGTAGTACTTTAATAGAAATAGCAAACTGAGTTTTAAACATATTATAAAAGGATTGTCATACAGATAAGAGTTCAGAACGATCTTTTAATAGATACACCCAGGTACATCTAGAAAAATCATCAATAAAAGTTACAAAGTAAGAAATACCCCGACCAACGGTGAGAGTAGGAGCAGGACCCAGAACATCAGAAGGAATGAGATCAAAAGGGCGGGAGGAACCACGGACTTGCTTCGGCGGGAAGGAGGAGCGGTGATGTTTGCCAAGCTGACACACATAACAGTTGACCGGAGGACTGGTCTGAGGTAAGTGGGGAAGAAGCTGATGAAGAATCTAAGGAGGAGAATGTCCAAGGCGAAGATGTCATTGAAGCAGATCGGTTAACGAGGAAGATAAGGCGGACAGAGCAGAAACATTGTTGAGGAAGTAGAGGCCGCCGCTCTCAGTCCCAGTAGAATTCGTCTGTTGGGTCCTCGGGTCCTGAAAACAATAAGAAGTAGGAGTAAATAATACAGAGCACTGAAGTTGCTTGCATAAAGTAGTAACTGAGAGCAAATTGCAAGGGAACTTCGGGACATAGAGAGTGTCCGTTAAGCGAAGCGACGGGGTGACTTGAACCATGCCCGTCCCGTGAACCGGGGAAGGAAAACCATCCGCAACAAGAACTGGGGGTAACCGATCATGCGTTTCTAGGAGAGAGAAGCATTGAGGGTTTCCGGTCATATGATTTGTAGCACTAGAGTCAATCAGCCATTTACCTTGGGTAACGACGTGTGCACTACCTGAGGTCGTGGCCACAGAAGCAGATGGCTGAGAGGAGGCGGAGGTTGAGGAATAAGTATCACCGGAGGGACAAAGATGAGGATGTTTCTGCCAGCAGCGGTCAACAGAGTGACCAGTACGACCACAGTGAGAGCAGAGGAACCTTGACGGACCGCGCGTGCAAGATTGGCTGCAGCCACTATTGCCACCCCGCTGAACTTGGTGAGCATAGGAGTCCTGTGGAGGAGGGGAGGACAACAGAGGACGCTGGAGCAGCGAAGTAATAGCGGCGATGCGAGCCGCGGTGGCATCCAAGGTGGGAGACTCTACTTCTCCCAAGATCTGCTGGTGGATCATATCAAATGACTCAGGGAGCCGTAGAAGATAACAAACAACCAGGAGTTCCTAGAAGTGTTTGTGCTGCTCGGCCAAGTCCGCAGAGAAGGGGCGATTCTGGAGGATTTCGGCGCCAAGAGCCTGAACTTGCTGATAAGCCGCAGCAGGAGACATGGAAGGGCGAGCGAAGAGATCCGCATAGAGAGTATAAATGCGGGATGTCTGGGCCCCCTTCGAGTAGAGAGAAGCAAGGTGAAGCCATGCGTTCTTGACCGTCTCATCATGACGTATGACAGGAAGGCATTCATCGGAGAGGCTGTTAGCCAACCAAGTGCGGGCAAGCGCATCACTGGCATCCCGGTCATCAAATTGATCAGAGTTTGGAGGAGGAGGGTCATCAGTGAGGTGATGACGTTTGCGTTGAGAGCGAAGGAGAAAGGTGAAAGAAACGCTCCAATCCGGATAGTTGGAGCCAAAAAGTTTAGAAACTGTGCCAAGGTTTCTAGAGGGAGTAGGAGGCGGAGCCGGAGTGGCGATAGGAGTGGTGGTAGTTGAGGTTTCAGAAAGGGCCATAAGAGAAATCAATGAGAAGCCGCGCGGTTAGAATACAAGCCGTGCGGATAGGAAGAAGAAGAGCTGCAATGGTCACGATGTCAGACACCAGCTGCCAGAGAAGCCACGACCAAGTCGCAGATCCAAGCAGGGAAAGAAGTCGAACGGCTAGAAGATAGCCCGCGCGAACAGAAGTGAGGAACAAACAAGGCGAATAAGGCAGCAAGTCGCGGCGAACAAATCAACAGGTCGCGGCGACTGAAAGGCAGTAAAAAGGAGGCCGCGCGGACAGGGCGCAAACAGGCGGAAGAGACAAGCCGCGAGAACAGGTCGCGAGAGGAAGAGGCAAGCCGCGCGGACAGGGCGCACAGAATCAGGAGGAGAAGATCGAGTCGGAACAAATGACTAAAAAAGTGAAAATAGCGAACAAACGACTAGAAAACAAGCCGGAACTTTGAATAATTAAAAGTTTTATTATCCAAAAAGATATCATTTACAAAGGTATGACCTCCCTTTTATAGAATGGAGGAGAGAAGAGAGAGTACAAACTAACAATGTGGGACTAAAGCTATACACAAATCTGGGCGGCTAGAACAACAGACCGGAATAGGCCGAGCGGTTAGACAATATTCTAACCGCTCGGCAATACCAGAAGCAAGAGAGAGAGATGCGGTAGGATACCGCTAGACCGCCCGGTTTCCAAGCCGCCGGAGATAAACCGCCAGACCGTCGGACTACAAACAGCAACAGCCTGGATATCAAACCGCTGGAGAGTAACCGCCAGACCGCGCGGTCTACAACCTGCCAGGCTCAAACCACCAGACCGCCCGGTCTCATACTCCAACACGAGAACATGGTGTCGGGTTGCTATGCTCCCAACGACACCGCGCCACCCGCTCTCCGGTGGCTATCTGGCCACGATACCACCCTCGGCCGATGTGCAAGGGGTTAGGCTTTTCTCCGGTGGTGGTCTGGCGGCCTGGCACCGCCAGCCACTGCTGCAAAAAATCAACAGAGTTTTCGGGTGCCGCCGGGGCGACAATTTTTGACAGCACCTCGACTTTCCACCGTCGGGGAAGGTTGTCCCCGGTGGTGTAGCACTTCCCTAGTGCCACCACCGGTGATGGGCAAGGCTCACCACTTGCGGACACCACCCAACCTAGAGCTTGGCTTGGGTGGTGTTGGCGGCTCTCTGGTCACCGGGAGGTGCATGCAGGATGTCCGGGGAGTTAAGAAGGAGGAGGGTAAGAGATTCCACCTTCTGTGGAGGAGCTCTGGAGGGGCATGTCAGAGATGCCATTAAAGGTGGCGGAGGAGGAGAGATTGGGTTGGCTTTTCTGACGAGTTGGAGCTCTATTAAAGGGGGGACGAGGCTCACATGAGCTGGGTGAAGGTAAGCAGAGGGGCATGGTCTTTTTATAGCCGGGGGAGGGGCCTCCCCTTCAATCTTCTCTATGCGGGACTAAAGCCCTCTAGGGAGGCTTGGTGAAGGCTCCTCCACCTGTCCAGCCAGGTGGCCTGCATCCATAGGGCTGGTACATCCATGTGGCAAGATCAAGAGTGAGGGGGAGGCTTAGTGGGGTTATCTTTGGGATTGGACACAAGGAAGGGGGAAAGAGAAGAGGGTTTGAGCCTCATTTTGGCTCATAGCCCATTTTACTTGCTAACTTGATGGCCCAAGTGTAGGGGTGATAAGGCCCTATCTTGCCATGAAGAGGGGTGAGCTCCTCTTTAAGGGAAAATTTCCAAAAAGAGACTTTTAGGGGGTGGTTTGACCAAAGTCAACCCTAGGGTGGGTCCCCCATGCTGGTCAAAGTCAAGGTGGGTCCAAGTTATCGGGGATCGGGTCAAATTTTGGGTGACGTGTCATAATTGGTGTGCGCACGTTTTTTGGTGCATGACTGTGCTTGATTTGACCACGAGTCGACCACCCATCATTGAAATTGACCGGAACAAACTCAGTTAACTTTGTATTGATCATATGAATCCAATGTCACTAACCGGGGTTGAATCGGAGTTCGTTTGCTAAATATCCATAATCCGTGCGTCGTAGCGTGCTAAAACGGTCAAAATGCTCATATTAGTCGTTAAACATCAAATTTTAACACAACAGGTTCCAATGCATTCGTATCGACTATATAAATTCATAGGAACTGATATGACTCAAATTGGAGTTTCCTAGGTCATTATCCAAAAATCTCATTTTTGTGACGTTTTACGAGGAACGACCATATCCACCCCATGATCTCGGAATGAGTTCCAATACATTGATATCAGTTATACGAAGTCATAGGAACTTACCGTACTTAATTCGGAGTTTTCTTGCTCCATATCCCTTTCTAGAGTTACCTCCTACCCTTTGTATGGGCCACGGGTAGAGGTTCAGGTCACTTTTATTGGGCATATTAGGGTTCCGATGGCCCAATAAAAATCGGAATGTTATAGGGGGCAGTCCTAAAATTTTCAATTCGTCATTGTGGTCACCCCTAGCAGCTACAACACCATCTTTGGGCGACCCCTCATTAGTACCTTCCGCTGCATTCCATCATCTTTCCACCTGTGCCTCAAGTTCAACAGCAGTGGAGTCCAGGTCTGGATTCGGGGAGACCCCAAGATGAAAGTGAGGGTTAGATCTAATATACTCTAGAGGGGGGTGAATAGAGTATTTGTGAGTAATTAAAATCTTTTGTTGAATAGTATAACTTGTTTCTAAACTTAGATGCTATATCACAGCACAGCTGATTAAACTAATAAAAATCAGAGAATCCTAACTATCACAACCACATAAAGAACAAAAGAAAAAGGCAATAAGACAACACAAGAATTTTATAGTGGTTCCCCAACATGGGTCCGTGGACGAACCTTGCGGAGGAACCCTTAGGTTTTCGGGGCATTGGATTCTCACCAATGTTTGCGTTACTCAAGCCGACATTCTCGCTTCCGCTTCGTCCACACCTGCTTGCGCGGGTGCTTCCCTCTAAGGCGGAACGCTCCCCTACCGATGCACTTTTACATCCCACAGCTTCGGCAGATCGCTTAGCCCCGTTCATCTTCGGAGCGACGGCCCTTCCACTCGGCACCGTCGGATCACTAAGGCCGACTTTCGTCCCTGCTCGACGGGTGGGTCTTGCAGTCAAGCTCCCTTATGCCCTTGCACTCGATCCACTCTTCTACCACCCTGGTAGGAATCCACTCAGATTTTTGTTCAGGTGACTGCCACAAATGAGCTTTTGGTAAGGTGCTCAAAACCAAACCTCAAGTCTTTTAGTTAGGAGACTTGCAACCAGGAATCACTTTTGAAGGGAGTAGAGAACCCTTTTTACAGAGGGGGTGAGAGAGTGATGATGTCTTCTCTTTCTCAAGTATTCAACTGAGAAGACTCTGTGGATTTGATGGTGGCAAAAGCTCCCCCTGAAATACTGAATTTATTCAGGGTGAAAGGAACTTTGCTTCAGGGTGATAGACCTTCAAGCTTTCAACTTCAACAAGAAGAACTTCAGGAACTCTTTGACAGATGCAATAGTTATTGTCCTTTGAAAGTTCCTGAGAGGATGATAAAAGAAGAAGACTCTTGATTTAAATGGTTCTTCTTCTTCTTCTGAAAGCTATTCATCTTCTGGTCTAGCAGTTCTTTCTTTCTAATACTTTGCTTTCAAGAGAGAGCCAGAGCAGAGAGAATCTTTGTTGCGAGGCGATGGTGTTCTACTCTTCCTGACTGGTTTTCTGTGTGTCTGTATCAGTTGTATATCGTCTGTTATCCCTTACAAGAAGAAGAATCTATATTTTTATATTTTCGTTATATAAGTCCATTTGAATTTTGAAATCCCTTCAGTAATCAATGCAGACGGCTTTGGAAAATTTGCATTGATTAGTTTCCCCAACTGTCCCTTTGGAAAATGGCAGGCAATAATCATGATGAATACCATAATTAATGTTCTTGTCTAACGGTAATATTCAGAGAATATTAGAGCATTAATTACTCAAAAATCATTACAATATAATAGGAATAGAAGAGGGAGATAGCCAAGTCTGGAATCATCGACCTGAGTCCATAGTTCGTCGAGTTGAGGTCCAAGTTCGTCGACCTCTGAATGTCTGGTTGTTGCTTGACAACTTTCCTATTCTGTGCACCAAGTTCATCGATCTGATGTCCAAGATCGTCGACCTGAGACCTGAGAACTGAGTTCGTCTAGCTGAGGTCCAAGATCGTCGACTTAAGTTTTGATTCTGGACTTAGACTGTTTTCTGGTGCTGAGTGTTGAAACATCATTTTTGCGTTGAGTGTGATGTTCTCTGGCATTGAGTGTTGAATCATCATTCTGGCATTGAGTATGATGTTCTCTGGTGTTGAGTGTTGAAACATCTGATCCAGAATTAGTCGATCTAAGATCAGAGAATAGAGTTTGTCTAGCTGATGTTCTAAGTTTGTCGACCGAAGTTTGACTTAGAAGTGTTGTCACTTTGTCCAGAGTTCGTCGATCTGAGAACCAAGTTCGTCGAGCTAGGCTCAGAGAATTTTCTCTGAGTTCGTCGAGCTGAGCACGACTTTCGTCGACCTGAGATCGACGAACATAGAGCTCTTTTTCTAAGTCTTGAATTTTCTCTAAGTCTTGAGTCTCTGGCAGTGTTGGAGGTTGGTCCCTGGCATTGTTGACTCTAAGGACTAGACCTAGACTGTAGGACACAACCATGACCCTGGCTATACATGTTGGGTCATATCCTAACTTAGTGAACCTAGCCCAAATCCAACTAGGGATCCAACACAAGATGACAAGACAGTGTTATGTCACAGCCGTCAACACTATATCTTAGAAGGAAGACACAGAGAAAGTGGGAAAGGTGTTGGAGAGACTAAGCAGGCTAGAGGTGGTAGGATAGCAGGAAGGGAGTGGCCCTCAGAAGTAAGCGTCCTAAAGGAGCCTTGTCTCGGTGAGTCCTTTTTCAAATGAACTTTATCCATGGACAGTTAGGCCAGGGAACACTATATCAATAATTTCCCAACTAGATAGAAGTCAGAAGTTATTAACGCTAATTGAAAGCCCCGAGATTGTTCCACTGTCCGGGATCCCACTATAATGCCCCAATTTTCGTAAGGCAGGAAATGGTGTTCTGGAGGTTATCGCCCGATAGTTGCTAGGTACCGCGCGGCGGTAGCTCTTTTGATAGCGTCGAGAGCGTTGAGTGAAGCATGGTGACTCAACGCATAGTCTATCGCGGAACGGTACGCTTCTAGCATGCGACGTTAGCCATTTTATTGTCCGAGTTCTCGAGAAGTTATCGCCCAGCGGTATGGTTATCGCAGACGGTAGCTTGGCAATTTATTTGTCAAAGCGCTCGGGTTACTACCATGCGGTAGTAGTAGCTATCGCGTGGCGGTAGAAGGGGAGTTCGTGATGTAACGGTCGCTATCTACCACGAGGCGCTAGCATCCGAACGCTCAGTGTTAGCGATTCTATAACGGCGTAGCCATGTGTCGTCCTGGGATTGGAGTTCTTGGGCAGTTACTCGCGAAATGAGGTGGTACCGCGCTGCGGTAGCTTTATATATATGTTTGGTTCAGCCGTTTCCTCTTCATTATTCTAGAGTTAGAGAGTTTGGTCTGGTTTTATGGAGAAGCAGCAGCGCCGGGAAGGAGGAGGAGGGTTATCTCCTCCGTTAGAGATTCGGAGTTCGGATCTACGGAGGGAATCCCGGAGCGATTGTTTTCAACAGTCTAGATTTCTCTCATGCCTCCAAAGAGGACTACAAGGGTAATGATCCTCTTCCTTGGACATGTGAAGTCCTTTTCTTTTGGCATTAGAAGGTTGACACTCCACTAACACGTGGATGTAGTTCTCCCGACGGGTAGATCCGTGTATCCACGTAGTGTTGCATTTATATCTAGAATCGAAGTACGTAATAGGCATGTTGTGTAAAGCCCATCCGGACGAGTTGGTCTAGATTGGTTATGTTTGTATGATTGTATGCCGGAGAAGACTCTGTGGTAGTCATGTAGATTTTCAAAGTCACGGGGTGTGCAGATGACTGCATTGAGAGTACTGGGGGTAGTATAACACCCCTATCTATCGTATAGCATATAGCAGTAGGTCCGGTCGGGGCCCGACGTCATATACCACAGACAGATTGGTGGATTACTCACTGAAACCAATCAACCAATCACAACGTACTACAGAGAGCACCTAGCGGAAGCAATTTATTAAGTTGCACAGATAAAAGAACCCAGCCAAGCATGAATGTCCACTACGAAAAACCCATAGGAATGTATAATAAACAAACATTTGCCTTATGGCCTTACAAAAGTTTGCTCAATAAAAGTATCTTCCAAACCTCGGCACGCAGGCCGATCACACATGAGTACATAAGAAAAACACTCAAAATTAGGCCTTCGAGGGCCTTCACAACAACTTGGGCTTTAGCCCGCTATTTACCGCTCGGCTCCGCAGCACCTGCAAGCAATAATCCACTGCACGGTGGTAAACAAAAGCAACGGTCAGTTATGCTGACCAAATTATAACGACCCCGCCCCCAACTCGGGGAGGTGATGCTCTTCCCTAAATTTTGTTAGCATAATCAAGCGGTATAGAGTAAACACACACTTCATCACAGGTGCAGGCATGCACGGCCACACACCCCGTGCACTCAGGGCACATTCACAGCGAACTGGCCAACGTCACGACAATTTAAGCCATAGACGTTCCCGTCACACCACCATCCCTTGGACGGCCAACCTTGTGAGCATTTTGTCTTCCTGGCATTGGTCACGTCAATTTAAGCCATAGACCACTGAAGACCCTCATTTATGCCAACGGTTCCACCGAACGACATAGATCGTGTACGGTTCCGCCTGACCCGTGCTCATACCGCAACGTCAATTTAAGCCATATGTGCAGGTTAAGACTCCCCGAGTCCCGTTTCCATCACACAATTCACATAACCCGGTTATGTTCGAGTTGGCTCCCTGGACATCATGTTGGCAACATCCCGCATTTACCCAGTTTTCTGGGTGCACCTTGGAGTTAGTCCCCAAGGCTCCCTATTGCAATCTACCTCGTAGAAAACCCGAAAAACAACCATTCACACGGAGTCTTCTCCGGTTATTATGCAATGCAACATCACCGATTCAGACCAACTTGTCCGGATAGGCTTCACACATCATGTCTATGTCCGTTCTCGCATACGGACTCTACGCAAGGGGTACTTTACATATCTGCCCCAAGGAATGCCTCAACTCATCGCACACTCACGTGGGAGGGCTTCCTATGCAAAGGAAAAGAGGACTTCACATGTCCTAGGATGAGAATCGTTACCCTAGCGTTTTTCCTTGGTGCCATGGAAATCTATGCGTATGGAAAGCACCGCAATTTCCTTGCCTCTACGGATCCGAAGTCGGCCCGCGATTTGGAGCTCTGAACCTCCGCCAGTGCCCGGATCTATCTCTCCTTCTTCCTCCTTGCTCTCCCTTCTCTCTAGCTTTTGAGAAAGAGAATGCTCAAGTATAATGAGGGTTTTCAAGCCCCATTCCCGAGTATATCTCCTCAGGAACAGCCCCCAGCCGTTGGATCCCAAACTAAGGAAACGGACGACCACGATTCAGCCCAAAATTAAAAATCTTGGGCCGAACACGGGTTGCAACACAGCCGTGTTCAGGGCCGTGTCACCCATTCGTCGTCGAAACCGACGCGCCCCGAAAAGAACACGGGCACCCAACACTCCCGTATATGGCTTGACACGCCCGTGTCAGCCAGCACACGCCCGTGTCGCTGGGCATGTTCCCCCAATGACACATGTCCAAAACAATCCGAGCACAACACGACCATGTGACACGCCCGTGTAAAATGCCGTGTGCTAGACACGCCCTGGGACACGCCCGTATCCCAGGCCGTGTAACTGCCTTAGCACAAAATGCCGCACGACCCGAGGAGGACACGGGCATTCGACACGCCCGTATCGAATTGCACACTCCCGTGTCGAACCTGAATACGCCTGGGCTCAGGCCGTGCGCCCCTCACTCAACGATCGTTGAGTGTAAGGCTCTGAGTGACTAACACGCCCTGGGACACGCCCGTGTCCCAGGCCGTGTCCCCCCCCCCCCCGACGATTGTTGACTCCAAAATCGTCGACCACACGACCAACGTCGAACCCAAGCACGACACGCCCTGGGACACGTCCGTGTCCCAGGCCGTGTCACCTCTAGCAAAACCCAGATTTGGCTCAAAACTCCACCCGTCACCCTTTCGAGTTTCGGGGCGTTACAACTCTCTCCCTCTTAAAAGAATTTCGTCCACAAAATTACCAAAGGAAAGATAAGCAAAAACCAAAAGCGTTATCTGAGAGATATAACTATGGGTACTCCTCCAGCATCTGCTCCCATTCCCAAGAGAGCTCCTCCCGACCGCAATTGTCCCACCGGACCTTGACCATCCGGATCTCCTTATTACGGAGTCGCTTGACCTAAAAGTCTTCAATACGAACGGGCTTGACCTAGTCGTCAACCCTTCGTCCACCAGCACTTGATCAACTGCGATCACCTGCGAAGGCTCTTGCACCGCCTTCCGCAATACATAAATGTGGAATACATCGTGTAGTCCACTCAACTCCACCGATAGCCTCAAATGATAAGCCGCTTCGCCGACCCGCTCCAGAATCTCAAAAGGTCCAAAGTATCTTGGGCTCAGCTTCTTCAAGCGTCTCACCCGCTAAACTTCTTGAACGGCTTTACTTTCAAGTACACCCAATCGTCAACCGCGAACTCCACGTTCCGGTGCTTGGCATTGTAGTACTTAGCTTGCCTATCCTGAGCGATCAGCAAATGCTCTCGAATGATCTGCACCAAAGAAGTAGCATTCTCCACCTCATATTTCTTGTACAACCTTGTCTCACCCGTTTCTAGCCATGATAACGGCGTGCGACACTTCCTACCATACAGGGCCTCGAAGGGCACCATTTGAATACTCGTCTGGTATCTGTTGTTGTACGCAAACTCCACCAAATACAGGTGGTCTTCCCAATGCTTCCCGAAGTCTAGAACACTCATGCGGAGCATGTCTTCCATAGTTTTGTTGACCCTCTCGGTCTGCCCATCCGTCTGCGGATGGAAGGCTGCGCTGAACTTCAATTTAGTCCCCAGCATCTGTTGCACCAACCTCCAATTATTGGATGTAAAACGCCCATCACGATCACTCACGATGCTGCGGGGCACACCGTGCAGTCTGACTATATTATCCACATATAGTTTCGCCAGTCTCTCCACTGAATCATCCTTCTTATGCGGAATAAAGTGCGACACATTTGTTAACCGGTCTACGATCACCCAGATGGCGTCGTTCCCCTTCTGCGATCTTGGCAAGCCATGCACAAAGTCCATCGATGTGTTGTCGAACTTCCATTCCAGAATAAGCAAGGATTTCAAGAATCCTCCAGGCTTTTGGCACTCCGCCTTTACCAAGGCGCACGTTTGACACTTAGCCACAAACAGTTTCATGTCCTTCTTGATCCCTGGCCACCAAAATAGCTTCTTTAGGTCCCAGTACATCTTCATGCTCCCTGGGTGGATTGAGTACTTGGTATTATGTGCCTCATACATCAACTCTGCCCGTAGATTCCCCCCCCCCCTTGGGACGCACAAACGATGGTCCTTCCTTAACAGCCCATCCTCAACTAAAAACTGGGAATTTGACCCATCCAACGCTGCATCCATAAGCTCCTTCATGCTACCATAAAACTCCAATGCCTGCCGAACGCTATCAGCCAGGTCATACTGAACTTCTGTCCAGTTCAACAATGTTTTAGCACTAGTCTGCTTGTCCACACAACAGATCTCCAATGCCTCCAACTCCTGAACTAGCCTCTCATCATGCACCGACAACCAGTTGGCTTGGGCGGGAGCCTTGCAACTCAACACATCCGCAACTGCATTGCCCTTGCCGGATACATAATGAATCTTGAACGTATAGTCCCCCAGGAACTCCATCCATCTCCGCTGCCTCATGTTTAGATCCTTCTGATCCAACAGGTACTTCAGGCTCTTATGGTCGGTATAAATATCGACCTTTATGCCGTACAAATAATGTCTCCACAGCTTAAGCGCAAAAATCACGGCCATCAACTCCAAGTCGTGGACCGGATAATTCCTTTCGTGCACCTTCAGCTGATGCGATCCATACGCAATAACATTTCCATACTGCAGCAGCACGCAGCCCAAACCACTACCTGAGGCATCACTATAAATCTCGAAGCCCTCGGTCCCACTCGGCGAACTTAGCACTGGCGTCGTGGTCAACCGTCCCTTCAGCTCCTCAAATGCTTGCACGCACTCCTGCGTCCACAAGAACTTCTGATCCTTCCTTGTCAACTTCGTGAGAGGTAATGCTATCCGTGAGAAGTTCTCTACGAAGCGCTTATAATAGCCGGCAAGCCCAAGAAAACTACGGACTCTCGCTACCGAAGATAACACATGCCACTCGCGTATCGCAACAATCTTCGCCGGATCCACCGTTATACCTTCCCCACTGACAATATGACCAAGGAATGCTACTGAGGGTAGCCAGAACTCGCATTTGGAGAATTTTGCATAGAGTTCATTCCTCCTCAGTGTCTCCAACACCAGATGCAGATGCTTGAAGCGATCTTCCTCGCACTGCGAGTACACCAATATGTCGTCAATGAAGACGATCACAAAATGGTCTAGGTACTCTCGGAACGTCCTGTTCATCAAATCCATAAACACCGATGGCACATTCGTCAGTCCAAACGGCATGACCGTGAACTCGAAGTGCCCATACCTTGTGCTAAACGCTGTCTTCGGGATGTCACTCTCCCTTATCCTTAGCTGGTAATAACCAGACTTCAGATCCAACTTTGAATATACCGACGATCTGACTAACTGATCGAAAAGATCATCAATACTTGGGATCGGGTATTTATTCTTCTCCGTTAGCTTGTTCAACTCTCTGTAGTCAATACACAGTCGCAAGCTTCCATCCTTCTTCTTAACAAAGAGGACCGGTGCGCTCCAAGGCGACAAGCTTGGACGTACATACCCTTGCTCCATCAACTCCTCTAGTTGAACCTTCAACTCCGCCATCTCCTTAGGCGCCAACCTATAAGGAGAACGTGACACGGGTTTGGCACCTGGCACTAGCTCGATGGTGAAATCAATCTCTCGCTGCGGTGGGGCTCCGGGAAGATCGCCCGGGAACACATCGGGGTACTCACATACCACTAGGATACTATCCAAAGTGGCCTTAGGTTTTACAGCCTCCACTAACGTGAAGAACAGCTCTGCTCCAGCACGAACCGCCTTCACCACCTGAAGAGCATACATCAGCGTCTTGCTCGACCCCTTCAATCACGCAAACGTTGTTTCCTGCCCGACACCCAGCTTGACCTCCTTACGGTTGCAATCGATACATGCCTTCTACTCCGAAAGCCAATCCATACAGAATATAATGTCGAACTCTACTAGCGGCAGCAACGACGCTAGCAAGTCGAACTCTTGGCTTCCAATATGAACCTTTACGACACATACTCTATCCGCACGCATCGAACACCCATTCGGTAGCAACACATCCAATTTGTCCTTCGCCATCGAAGAAGGGACTCTGATGCGCGTTATGTAACTTTCGGAAAAAAGGAGTGTGAAGCTCCCATATCGAAAAGTGCTCGTGCCGAACTACCGTCAATCAGAACAAAGCCTATACAAACAGTATTAAGCTAACAAGCACTAGGTAATAGTATTTAAAGCTAACCTGCTATAGATTAAACCGTACCTGTCACCACGTCGGCCTGTTTGATGGCCTCCTGCTGGCTCAAGTTATAGACTCTCGGTTGAGTCGGAGCATAGTGGGACGCGGTTGACTCCAACGCCTTGCCCTTCTCTTCATAAATGGCTCCTTGCTTTCTCTCGGACTTCGGACGTCCGTTCCAACAATCGCGGGCAAAATGCCCCATCTTTCCACAAGTATAAAAAGCGCCCGGGGTCCGGTTGGTAGTTGCCCCCGAGGCACCTGAAGAAGGGGCTGGACCCGACGTCTTAGCCTTCTTGTAGAACCTGCGATATACAGACTTCGAAGTAGTCGACACTTTAAACTCCAATTTCTTGCCACCGGGTTCCTTCTTCGCTTGAACATTCTTCATGTCCTTTTCCAAGGACCGGGCCGAGTTGACCAAGGTCATGAAACCCTGCGCCATAGGCCCCGAAAGTAACAACCTCAAATCATCTCTTAACCCTTTATAGAAACGGTTAGTCTTGCGCTCCTCATCGGCAAATGTAGTGCTTGCGTATCGTCCCAAACGAGTGAACTCGTGGAGATACTCGTCCACGGTGCTATCTCCTTGCACCAATTTTTGAAACTCATTTTACAACGCAATCCTCTGAGATGAGGGGAGGTACCGAGCCATAAACAACCTCGAAAATTCCTCCATAGAGACATCAGCCAACTGCCTTCCCCTCAGGTGGTGTAGCTCCAGCCCTTCCCTCCATAACCTCGCATCCCCGTCCAGCAAGAGCATCGCAATCGTGGTCTTCTGCCACTCTTCAATTTCCGGTTTTGTCAGCACTCTATTGTCTCTCGATAGCCAATCCTCTTCCTGAGTAGGGGTTCCCGTTCCTGAGAACACTGGTGGATGGAAACCCATCACATGCTTAAGTTGTTTCTCAGTTGCTCTCTGAGGCAACTCCGGCTCCACCATCACCTATTCCGCCCTCCTAGGCTCTACCGCTTGGAGCAGTACTTGCTCCACAGCAGGAGAAGGTTGTTGCACCTGCCTCGCAGGCTGCGCATTGATCATTGCAAATACAGCTTCCGCCACCAATCTAATGGTCTCGGCTGAAGGAGGTGTTGCAAGCGCATCATTTGGTGCGCTGCTTGCCTCAGAACCTGGCTGTTCCGACGATCCAACACCACTCCTGGTCACCTATAATCGTGCAAAACACCGATAAGCGACCAAACCATATTGCAAAAAATAATTATAGGAACACGCAGGTTCCTCAAACATATGTATTTTCATTCCTAAGTGGACATTCATGGGTTCTTTTCATGTTATAACGATGACGCACACACATGTGCTCATCACCCCTTAAAGTGAATTCGCTCACGAATTCATTCAAGCTTGACCGAAACCGAAAGTCTAATACCAAATTGTAACACCCTTATCCATTGTATAACATATAGCAGTAGGTCCGGCCGGGGCCCGACGCCATATACCATAGACAGACTGGTGGGTTACTCATTGAAATCAATCAACCAATAACAACATCTTACACAGAGCACCTAGTGGAAGCAATTTATTAAGTTGCACAGATAAAAGAACCCAGCCAAGCATGAATGTCCACTACAAAAAACCCATAGGAATGTATAATACACAAACATTGGCCTTATGGCCTTACAAAAGTTTGCTCAATAAAAGTGTCTTCCAAACCTCGGCACGCAGTCCGGTAACACATGAGTACATAAGAAAAACACTCAAAGTTAGGTCTTTGAGGGCCGGCAAAGCAACTTTGGCTTTAGCCCGCTATTTACCGCTTGGCTTCGCAGCACCTGCAAGCAACAATCCACCGCACGGTGGTAAACAAAAGCAACGGTCAGCTATGCTGACCAAATTATAACGACTTCGCCCCCAACTCGGGGCGGCGATGCTCTTCCCTGCATTTTGTTAGCATAATCAAGCAGTATAGAGTAAACACACACTTCATAACAGGTGCAAGCACGCACGGCAACACACCCCGTGCACTCAGGGCACATTCACGGCGAACCAGCCAACGTCACGACAATTTAAGCCATAGACGTTCCCGTCTCACCACCATCCCTTGGACGACCAACCTTATGAGCATTTTGTCTTCCTGGCATTGGTCACGTCAATTTAAGTCATAGACCGTCGAAGACCCTTATCTATGCCTACGGTTCCACCGAACGACATAGATCGGGTACAGTTCCGCCTGACCCGTGCTCATACCACAACGTCAATTTAAGCCATATGCACAGGTCAAGACTCCCCGAGTCCCGTTTCCATCACACAATTCACATAACCCGGTTATGTTCAAGTTGGCTCCCCGGCCACCATGTTGGCAACAACCCGCATTTACCCAGTTTTCTGGGTGCACCTTGGAGTTAGTCCCCATGGCTCCCTATTGCAATCTACCTCGTAGAAAACACGAAAAACAACCATTCACACGGAGTCTTCTCCGGTTATTATGCAATGCAACATCACCGATCTAGACCAACTTGTCTGGATAGGCTTCACACATCATGCCTATGTCCATTCTCGCATACAGACTCTATGCAAGGGGGACTTTACATATCTACCCCAAGGAATGCCTCAACTCATCGCACACTCGCGTGAGAGGGCTTCCTATGCAAAGGAAAAGAGGAATTCACATGTCCTAGGTTGAGAATCGTTACCCTAGCGTTTTTCCTTGGCACCATGGAAATCTATGCAGATGGAAAGCACCACAATCTCCTTGCCTCCGCGGATCCGAAGTCGGCTCGCGATTTGGAGCTCTGAAGCTCCGCCGGTGCCCGGATCTAGCTCTCCTTCTTCCTCCTTGCTCTCCCTTCTCTCTAGCTTTTGAGAAAGAGAATGCTCAAGTAGAATGAGGGTTTTCAAGCCCCATTCCCGAGTATATCTCCTCAGGAACAGCCCCCAGCCATTGGATCCCAAACTAAGGAAACAGACTGCCACGATTCAGCCCAAAATTAGAAATCCTGGGCCGAAGACGGGTTGCAACACGGCCATGTTCAGGGCCGTGTCACCCATTCGTCGTCGAAACCGACTCGCTCCGAAAAGAACACGGGCACCCGACACGCCCGTGTCAGGCTTGACACGCCCGTGTTAGCCAGCACACGCTCGTGTCGCTGGGCGTGTTCCCCCAATGACACAGGTCCAAAACAACCCGAGCACAACACGGCCATGTAACACGCCTGTATTACATTCCGTGTGCTAGACACGCCCTGGGATACGCCCGTGTCCCAGGCCGTGTAAATGCCTTAGCACAAAATGCCGCACGACCCGAAAAGGACACAGGCATTCGACACACCTGTGTCAAATTGCACACGCCCGTGTCGGACCCGAACACGCCTGGGCTCAGGCCATGCACCCCTCACTCAACAATCATTGAGTGTAAGGCTCTGAGTGACTGACATGCCCTGGGACACGCCCGTGTCCCAGATCGTGTTCACCCCACCTCGACAATCGTTGACTCCAAAATCGTCGACCATGCGACCAACGTCGAACCCGAGCACAACACGCCCTGGGACACGCCCGTGTCCAAGGTCGTGTCACCTCTAGCAAAACCTAGATTTTTCTCAAAATGCCACCTGTTACCCTTTCGAGTTTCGGGGCGTTACAGGTAGTCTCCAGGAAAACACCCGAGTAAGGGGAAAAACTGATAGTCTGTCCCCTACCGCGCGGTGGTAGCGCTACCGCTGGCTATAGCTTCCTGCAAGCTATGTATTGTTTGTGATGGCCTGTCTCTCAAAGACCTAGGGGCCTATTTTGTGGAGTGAGAGCTTAAATTGCTCAGTTTTGGTGGCCATGAGTGCTATCCTAGGATCCGAACAGGATTATGGATCATGAGGAAATAGTAAAGGGGATGTTGACCCGCGTTGTGGCTGTTGACCCGCGTCGTGGCTGTCGCGCCTGACGATTTGAGCACGGGAAAGGCTGAACTGTACCCTCCCCTTGTCGTACGTCTTGGAGTGAGTCATATAATGGATCTGCAGATCATTATGACTTTGTCGGAGGCTTGAGGCATTGTCTCTAGCTTAGGCCCTTGTGAGACTAAAAGGTCAAACGTTGTTGACCGTTATAGAACGGTGGTACGACCCTTGAGGTCTTGATCACCAGAGTGTGCCTGAGAGCACGGGGCGTTTGGCATTTGTGCCAACGTCTATGGCGAATTGTGCTTTAGTTGCACGTTCTTATTGCCATGTTGTGTTTTTACTAATGCCTGTAGGGAAGGAGCACCACCACCCTGGATGAGGGGTGGGGTCGTTATAATTTGGTCAGCTAATGCTGACCGTTGCTATTATTTGCCACCTTGCGGTGGAATGTGCTTCCAGGTGAGGCGGAGCAAAGCAGGATCTTGTGGGCGAAAGCCCGGGATAGCTAAGCTGGACCTTGAAGGCCAAAGCGAATACTTGTGTTATTTTGTCGTTCATGTGTGGCCGGCCTATGTGCCGAAGTATGTAACGCATTTTAATTCAAGTCGAACATTGTAAGGCCTTAAGGTCAAGACCTTATTTGTGTATTTGTATTATATTCCTAGTTACGGTAGTGGACATTCATGCTGTTGGGTTGTATTTATAACCTATAAATTACTTCCGCTAGAATGCACTATGTGTTAAGATACATATTTTGGATGATGGTTTCAATTTAGTAACTCCTTGGTCTGTCCGTAGTATATGACATCGGGCCTCGATTGGACCTTCTGTTATATGCTATGTGACGGATGGGGGTGTTACACCCACTAGACAAGAGGGCAGATTGACCTCTCAGGAGACATGTTGAAAAAAGTTATTTTGGAAAGAAGTCCCCGAGATGGTTCCGCTGTCCAGGCTCCCACTAGCCAGCAGGACAAGTTAACTATCTGGAGACATGTTGAAAAAATTTGTTTTGCAAAGAAGTCCCAAAGATGGTTCTGCTGTCCGGGCTCCCACTAGCCGACAGGGCAGATTGACCTCTCGGGAGACACATTGAAAAAAGTTACTTTGGAAAGACGTCCCCGAGATGGTTCCGCTGTCCGGGCTCCCACTAGCCGGTAGGACAGGTTGACCTCTCAAGAGATACATTGAAAAAAGTTGTTTTGGAAAGAAGTCCCCGAGATTGTTCCGCTGTTTGGGCTCCCACTAGCCGACAGGGCAGGTTGACAGCTCGGGAGACATGTTGAAAAAAGTTGTTTTAAAAAGAACTCCCCGAGATGGTTCCGCTGTTCGGGCTCCTACTGGCCGGCAGGGTAGGTTGACCTCTCGGGAGACACGTTAAAAAAAGTTGTTTTGGAAAGAAGTCCCAGAGATAGTTCTGTTGTCCGGACTCCCACTAGCTGGTAGGGCAGGTTGACCTCTTGGGAGACACGTTGAAAAAAGTTATTTTGGAAAGAATTCCCCGAGATGGTTTCGCTGTCCGGGCTCCCACTAGCCGGCAGGGCAGATTGACCTCTCGGGAGACACATTGAAAAAAGTTATTTTGGAAAAAAGTCCCCGAGATGGTTCCGCTATCCGGGCTCCCACTAGCCGGTAGGGCAGGTTGACCTCTCGGGAGACATTGAAAAACATTGTTTTGGAAAGAAGTCCCGGATATGGTTCCGCTGCCCGGGCTCCCACTAGCCGGTAGGGCATGTTGACCTTTCAGGAGACATGTTGAAAAAAGTTATTTTGGAAAGAAGTCCCCGAGATGGTTCCGCTGTTTGGGCTCCTACTAGCCGGCAGGGCAGGTTGACCTCTCAGGGACACATTGAAAAAAGTTATTTTGGAAAGAATTCCCCGAGATGGTTCAGCTGTCCAGTCTCCCACTAGCCGACAAGGCATGTTGACCTCTCGGGAGTCACGTTGAAAAAAGTTGTTTTGGAAAGAAGTCCCCGAGATGGTTCTACTGTCCGGACTCCCACTAGCATGCAGGGCAAGTTGACGTCTCGGGAGACACGTTGAAAAAAGTTGTTTTGGAAAGAATTCCCTGAGATCGTTCCGCTGTTCGGGCTCCCATTAGCCGGCATGGCAAATTGACCGCTTGGGAGACATGTTGAAAAAAGTTGTTTTAGAAAGAAGTCCCTGAGATGGTTCTGCTGTTCGGGCTCCCACTAGCCGGCATGGATGATTGACCTCTCGGGAGACATGTTGAAAAAAGTTTTTTTGGAAAGATGTCCCTGAGACGGTTCCACTGACCGGGCTCCCACTAGCCGGCATGGTAGGATGACCTCTTAGAAGGCAGGGTGAGAAATGAGTGGTCTCGGTAAACAAAGTCCCTCAAGAAGTTTTTTTCATCTCCAGTTGAGCTGGGCTCCTGGGAGGTATCGAGTTTCCTCCAACTCTAGATAGACATGAATTCTGGAGGGTGTCAAGTATTGGAGTGAGTTTTTTTTTTCAGTGCCCATCTCTCTAAACCACGGGTTCTACATTATTCTTTCTGACCTCGTGTCAAACTCGAAAAAAGCGGGGATTGTGTATATCCCATAATTTGTCGAGATCCTAAGCGATTAAGGAGAGAACTCATCAAGGGAGCACTCGTCACGAGAGCACTCGTCGGGGGAGCACTCGTCGGGGGAGCACTCGTCGGGGGAGCACTCGCCGGGGGAGCACTCGTCAGGGGAGCACTCGTCGGGGGATCACTCGCTGGGGGAGTGCTCGTCAGGGGATCACTTGTTAGCGTCCGGAGATCATTCGTCGGGGGAGCACTCGTCGAAGGAGCGCTCATCGAGGGAGCACTCATCGGGAGAGCACTCATCATAGGAGCAATCGTCGGGGGAGCACTCGTCAAGGGAGCACTCGTTAGGGGAACACTCGGCGTAGGAGCACTCGTAGGGAGAGCACTCATCGGGGGGAGGGAGGGGCACTCGTCGAGTATACTCGCAGACCCCTAGGGTCTGCAAATAATCTTTCCAGACAACAGAGTATGGTTGTTAACAGGCCAAGTTGGGGTGCATTTTGTATAATCGAAAGGAGGGATGGCGTTATTGGCAGACCTAACTTAGAATTCTATAAATAGACCATGAAGGGTACATTTGGAGGGGATCCAGTTATTTGGGTTCTTCCTCCTCTTGTCAATTTTTGTTGGCTTCAAAAGCTCTCCAAGGTGCCCAGTTTCAGCATCCTCTTGGGAGGGGAAGCGATCTAAGATCATCCGGGTGTGTGGTGGGCCCTCCATGATGCAGTCAGGGTCTGTGTCAAGTTCCAAGTTTTCAGCTTAGCGTTCTTTCTCGAAAGAAGTAGGTGTGGGCTGCCCCCTTTAGGTCTGAACTCTTCGTTGGGACAAATCTTGGTTCCAACATTTTTGTTTATAACCCATAATTTGTCGAGATCCTGAGCGATTAAGAAGAGCACTCGTCGGGGCAGCATGCGTTAGAAGAGCACTCGTTGGGGGAGCACTCGTCGGGGGAGCACTCGTCAGGAGAGCACTTGTCGGGGGGCGGGCACTCGTCGAGAGTACTCACAGGCCCCTAGGGTCAGCCAATATTCTTTTCATACAGCGGACTCTGGTTGTTGGCATACCAATTTGGGGTGCATTTAGTCAAACAAAAAGGCATGATGGCATTATTGGCAGACCAAAGTTAGAATTCTATAAATAGACTCTGAAGGGTACCTTTGGAGGGGATTCAATTTTTTGGCTTCTTCCTCCTCTGGTCAATTTTGGTTGGCTTCAAAGGCTCTCTAAGGTGCCAAGTTTCAGCATTTTCTTGGGAGGGGAAGCGATCTAAGATCTTCCGGGTGTGTGGTGGGTCCTCCGCGCTGTAGTCAGGGTCTGTGTCAAGTTCCAAGTCTTCAGCATAACATTCTTTCTCGGGAGAAGTAGGCGTGGGCTGCCCCCTTTGGGTCCGAACTCTTCGTTGGGCCAAATCTTAGTTCCAACACCGCCATCCTCTCCCCCCTCTCCCTTCTCTCCCTCTCTCCCTCTCTTTCTCTCTCTCCGATATATATAATATTAATGTTATATGTTATGACTGAATTCCTCTTTGCCGACCTCTATCCCCTCTCTCTCTCTTCCTCTCTCTCTCTCTTCCATCCCTCACCATTCCTAGGTGTAGGATATCTATGTTTTTTTGTTAAAGCGGATAAGATCGGACTGCTGCCGAAGTGGTGAGACAGATCCCATTCAGCTCCATATCCCTTTCTAAGGTTACCTCCTACCCTGGTATGGGCTACAGGTAGAGGTTCGGGTAACTTTTATTGGGCCCATTAGGATTCCGGTCCCCCAATAAAAGTCAGCATGTTACAGGGGGTAGTTGCAAAATTTTCAATTCGTCATCGTGGTTGCCCTAGTAGCTACAACACAATCTTTTTATGAACCCTCATCAGCACCTTCCACTGCATTCCTTCATCTTTCCACCAGTGCCTCAAGTCCAGCAGCAGTGGAGTCCAGGTCTGGATCCGGGGAGACCCCAAGGTGGCAAGGCAGTGTTATATCATGGCCGTCAACACTATCTCTTAGAAGGAAGACACAGAGTGAAAGTGAGGGAAAGATCTTATCTTTACTCTAAAGGGGGGGTGAATAGAGTATTAAAAAAAAATGTGTTAACTTGTTTTTATAAAGGATTAAAAGTTAGTGATATATATATAAGTATAAAGAGAATTATCACAGCACATAAGCAAAATGTAAAGGCAAACCAGACAACACAAGGAGTTTATAGTGGTTCCCCAATAAACCTGGGTACATCCACTCTTCTATCACCCTGGTAGGAATCCACTACAAGTTTTTGATCAGGTGTCTTTTAATCAGGAGACTTAACAATCAAAAGGGACTAACTTTTGAAGGGAGTTAAAACCCTGTACACAGTGAAAGAAAATAAAAATGACGTTGTCTTCTCTGTATTTAATCTATGAGAAGCCTAGTGGATTTTGTTGATGTTATCAAAGCTCCCCCTGAGTTATAGAAATCTAATCAGGAGTGGAAGCTTTGCCACAGGGTATAGGCCTTCAAAGATGAAAACTTCTTCTTCCAGTGAATGATTCTGAGAGATTGAACTTTTTGTCTAAGATTGAATATGTGTTGCTAGAAGAAAAGCTTGAAGAAGAAGAATGATGAACAAGATATTTTCTCTCTGTCTCTTGTTCTCTGTTTATTGATGTTCTCTTTCTTCTTCTCCATGCGCTTGATTACCAAAAAATATTGTGTCTTATACAATCTTCTGAAAATTTTCTTTATATATTGATTGCTGACTCAAGCACATTTGAATTTCAAATTCCTTGAAATCTTCTGCTTAATTTTTGGGATCCTGAACGGTTGATTTTTGTCTTGAATGTATTTCCCTAACTGTCCCAATAAATAAAAAGAGTAATAATTCTGTGAAAACCATAATTAATGATGCTCGGAACGGCTATATTCTTAACATTATTTAGCATTAATTATCAGAGCATTACTGTCTTAATATCTGAAATCAACTGCTTTAGTCGATCTGAGAAACTGCAAAGAAGAATAGTCGAGCAGAACATGGAAAGAGTTAGTTGAACTCTGCAATGATTTCGTCGACCTGAGCTCCAAGTTCGTCGATCTAAGAATTCTCCTTCGTCGAGCTGAGCTCTAAGATCGTCGAGCTGAAAATATACTTGCCAATCTGAGCTCCAAGTTCGTCGAGCTGAACATCTGATATAAGCTCATAGTTTGTCGATCTCAGCTGGACTATTATCGAGCTCAACTCAGAGAAGGAACTCTGAGTTCGTCTATCTGAGATCGACGATCGTCGAGCTGAGTTCGACTATCGTCGAACTAAAATTCCTGAACTTGAAATCTTCAAAGTTCAAACCCTGGAAAATCCTATGACCCTAGACTATACAAGATGGGTCAATCTAAGCATCCTAATAGTAATCCTTGCCCAAATCAGAACTAGAGTTCCAACAATCTCCCCCTATTTGGGTGAGGATACTATTTACAAAAATAGAACAAAAGGCATAAAGAAATCTGAAAGAATTATAAATCTTCAATAGATATACAAAGGTGCTTTGAGAAGGATTATAAACGACAAAGATTCAAAGTTATAAACAAAAATAGAGAATCTTTCTGAGGAGCTGTTGATGGAAGAACTGAAGATGTTTTGGTGAGAGAAAACTCTCTGATAGAATCTTCAGCTTCCCTTTTGCTCAGCTTTAGATCTTGATAACCTATAGATTTTCTGAAAAGAGGCTGTAGACACAATAACTTCTGGAGACTCTCAAATACCACTGTTCTTCTGTGGTAGGATAATTCTTTTCCTGAAAAGAAGGTTAGGTGTTCTCGACCCAGGTTACCTTGGGTCCTAATTTTCTTTCATAACAATAATTGAAAATATAAGAATACTTTGGTTGATCTTTATAACCTAGTGGATGATGTTTCCTAGGAGGGATGATCCATTGAGTAAAAGGATTTATAATTTTTTGTGTTTGATTATATTTTTGAAATGAATTAAAAATTTTGTTTTGAAAATTTGAGTTCGACGAATCATATTGATTTCGTCAATTTGAGTTCGATGAATGGAAGTGGGTTCGTCGAGCTCCATTCACAGAATAATAATAGTTGTTTTCTGTGTTCCATGTTCGTCAATCTCGGTTCGACGAATCATATGGATTTCATCGATCACAGTTTCTTTGATAATTGTATTGAAATCTAGCGTTCATAGTTCGTCGATCAGAGTTCGACGAATGATGCTGATTTCGTCGATCTTGGTTCGACGAAATATTTTGAACATAATTTTTCTGAAATTTCTTAATTGGTTTTGGTTTAATATTATGTAAAAATTCAGTTACTTTATCTAAATCTTCTAACTTTTCTTCCCTTTAGCTGGTTTTAAAGAAGCTATTTGTTCAAGATCATTTTTTAAATCTTCTTTAAGTTTTATGTTTTTAGAAGATAGATTATTTTGTTCAGTTAATTTCTCTCTGAGAAGTTTTATTTCCTTCTCAGATTGAATCAAATCTTCACATAATAATTAAAAATCTATTTTAAAATGTTCTGAAGTGAAATTAAAAGAAGAGATTACATGGTCTTCTTCAGACTCAGATTCTGAATCAGAATTGCTGCAGGATGCATTTATTATCATCAGACAAAATTATCTTGCTCTTGATTCTTCTTCATCTTCAGTTGTACAGGATGAAGTTTCTGAATCTGATTCACTCCATGTTTCAGCAACCATTACTGTGAGGGAGTCCCAAATATCCTTTGCTGAAGAGCATTCAACAACTTCCTGAAAAATGTCATCAGACATTGATTGAGCCAAAATGTTCATGGATTTGGCTCTGCAATTTTCAGCTTCTTTTGAGTATCAGTCCACTCCGGTGGTGGAACTGCACTTGTGCTTGTTGTTGTAGATGGTGTAGGGGGACCTGTCAAAATGGAATTATAGATATCTTCATCAATGAAATTCATATAAAGCTTAATCTTTGCCTTCCAAAGTGCAAACTTTTTCTGATTACACACTGGAGGTCTGGTGCTTGAAAACTCCTTATTTTGTGACAAACTAGAGTAACTAGGATCTATCAAAGATCTTTTGGTTCAGGTGTTAGCCTGTGAAACCAAACAACCTTACCCTCTGTTACCAATTGAATGTAAGGGATAGATCTTATCTTTACTCTAAGAGGGGTGAATAGAGTATTAAAAAATTTGTTAACTTATTTTTATAATGGATTAAAAATTAGTGATATATATATAAGTATAAAGAGAAATATCACAGCACACAAGCAAAAAGTAAAGGCAAACCAGACGACACAAGGATTTTATAGTGGTTCCCCAATAAACCTGGGTACATCTACTCTTCTAACACCCTGGTAGGAATTCACTACAGGTTTTTGATCAGGTGTCCTGCCACCACAGGTTTTTGCTCAGGTTCCCTGTCACCGCAAGATCTATTTTTCTAAGGGAGATCTAGCAACCCTTTGATCTTTTGATCAGGTGCCCAAAAACCAATCTAAGTCTTTTGATTAGAAGACTTAACAACCGAAACGGGCTAACTTTTAAAGGGGGTTAAAACCCTGTACATAGTGAAAGAAAATAAAAATGATGTTGTCTTCTCTGTCTCTAATCTCTGAGAAGACTAGTGGATTTTGTTTATGTTGTCAAAGCTCCCCCTGAGTTATAAAAATCTTATCAGGAGTGGAAGCTTTGCCACAGGGTGTAGGCCTTCAAAGATGAAAACTTCTTCTTCTAATGAATGATTCTGAGAGATTGAACTTTTTATCTCAGATTGAAAATGTGTTGCTGGAAGAAAAGCTTGAAGAATAAGAATGATGAACAAGATGTTTTCTGTTTGCAGATGTTGTCTTTCTTCTTCTCCTTACGCTTGATTACCAAAAAATATTGTGTTTTATGCAATCTTCTGAAAATTTTCTTTATATATTGATTGCTGACTCAAGCACATTTGAATTTCAAATCCCTTGAAATCTTTTGCATAATTTTTGGGATCCTGAACGGTTGATTTTTTTTTCTTGAATGTATTTCCCTAACTGTCCCAGTATATAAGATAGAGTAATAACTCTGTGAAAACCATAATTAATGCTGCCCAAAATGGTTATATTCTTGACAATATTTAACATTAATTATTAGAGCATTACTGTCTTAATATCTGAAATCAAACTGCTTTAGTCGATCTGAGAAACAGTAGAGAAGAATAGTCAAGCAGAACCTGGAAAGAGTTAGTCAAACTCAGCAATGATTTCGTCGACCTGAGCTCAAAGTTCATCGAGCTAAGAATTCTCCTTCGTCGAGCTAAGATCCAAGATCGTCGAGCTGAAAATATACTTGCCAATCTGAGCTCCAAGTTCGTCGAACTGAGATAGTCCTTCGTCGAGCTGAACATCTGATATAAGCTCACAGTTAGTCGATCTCAGCTGGACTTTCATCGAGCTCAACTCAGAGAAGGAACTTTGAGTTCATCGATCTGAGATCGACGATCATCGAGCTGAGTTCGACTACCGTCGAACTAAAATTCCTGAACTTGAAATCTTCAAAGTCAAAACCCTGGAAAATCCTATGACCCTAAACTATACAAGATGGGTCAATCTAAGCATCCTAATAGTAATTCTTGCCCAAATCAGAACTAGGGTTCCAACATAGAGAAAGTGGGAAAGGTGTTGGAGAGCATGATCAGGCTAGAGGTGGTAGGATAGTAGGAAGGGAGTGGCCCTAAGAAGTAAGCGTCCTAGAGGAGCCTTATCTCAGAGAGTACTTTTTTGTAATGAACTTTATCCCTGGACGGTTAGGTCAGGGCGCACTATATCAATAAACGTCCTACTAGATAGAAGTTAGAAGTTATTGACGTTGATTGAAATCCCCGAGATGGTTCCACTGTCCGGGATCCCACTAGCCGGTAGGGCAGGTTGACCTCTCGGGGGACATGTTGAAAAAAGTTATTTTGGAAAGAAGTCCCCAAAATGGTTCCGTTGTCCGGACTCCCACTAGTCGGCAGGACATGTGACCTCTCGAGAGATATATTGAAAAAAGTTATTTTGGAAAGAAGTCCCCGAGATATTTCCATTATCCGGGCTCCCACTAGCCAACAGGGCAGGTTGACCTCTCGGGTGACACGTTGAAAAAAGTTACTTTGGAAAGAAGTCCCCGAGATGGTTCTGTTGTCCGAGCTCCCACTAGATGGCAATGGAGGTTGACCTCTCAGGAGACACATTGAAAAAAGTTATTTTGGAAAGAATTCCCCGAGATGGTTCCACTATCCGGGCTCCCACTAGCCGGTAAGGCAGGTTGACCTCTCAGGAGACGCGTTGAAAAAATTGGTTTTAAAAAGAAGTCCCCGAGATGGTTCCGCTGCTCAGGATCCCACTAGCCGGTAGGGCAGGTTGACCTCTCAGGAGACACGTTGAAAAAAATTGTTTTGGGAGGAAGTCCCCGAGATGGTTCTGTTGCCCAGGCTCCTACTAGTCGGCAGGGAAGGTTAACCTCTCGGAAGACACGTTGAAAAAAAGTTGTTTTGGAAAGAAGTCCCCGAGATGGTTTCGCTGTCCGGGCTCCAACTAGCCGGCCGGGTGGGTTGACCTCTCGGGAGACATGTTGAAAAAAGTTGTTTTGGAAAGTAGTCCCTGAAATGGTTCCGCTGTCAAGGGCTACCACTACCCGGCAAGGCAGGTTGGCCTCTCGGGAGACACGTTGAAAAAAGTTATTTTGGAAAGAAGTCCCCGAGATTGTTCTGCTATCAGGGCTCCTACTAGTTGGCAGGGCAGGTTGACCTCTCTGGAGACACGTTGTAAAAAGTTATTTTGGAAAGAAGTCCCCGAGATTGTTCTGTTGTCCGGGCTCCCACTAGCCAACAGGGAAGGTTGACCTCTCGGGAGACACGTTGAAAAAAAGTTATTTTGGAAAAAAGTCCCCGATATGGTCCTACTGTCCGGGATCCCACAAGCCGGCAAGGCAGGTTGACATCTCGGGAGACATGTTGAAAAAGGTTATTTTAGAAAGAAGTCCTCAAGATGGTTTCGCTATCCGTGCTCCCACTAGCCGACATGGGAGGTCAACCTCTCGGGAGACACGTTGAAAAAAGATATTTTGGAAAGAAGTCCCCAAGATGGTTCCACTGTCCGAGCTCCCACTAGCCGACAAGGTAGGTTGACCTCACGGGAGATACGTTGAAAAAAGTTGTTTTTGAAAGAAGTCCACAAGATGGTTCAGTTGTCCGGGATCCCACTAGCCGGCAGGGCAGGTTGACCTCTCGGGAGACACGTTTAAAAAAGTTGTTTTGGAAAGAAGACCCCGAGATGGTTCCACTATCCAGGCCCCCCACTAGCCGGCAGGGCAGGTTAACCTCTCGGGAGACATGTTGGAAAATGTTTTTTTGGAAAGAAGTCCCCGAGATGGTTCCGCTGCCCGATCTCCCACTAACCGGTAGGGCCTGTTGACCTTTCAGGAGACACATTGAAAAAAAATATTTTGAAAAGAAGTCCCTGGGATGGTTTCGCTATCCGGGCTCCCACTAGCCAGCAGGGCAGGTTGACCTCTTTGAGACATGTTGAAAAAAGTTATTTTGGAAAGAATTCCCCTAGATGGTTCCGCTGTCTGGGCTCACACTAGCCGGAAGAGCTTGTTGACCTCTCGGGAGACACGTTGAAAAGGTTGTTTCGGAAAGAAGTCTCTGAGATGGTTCCGCTGTCCGGACTCCCACTAGCTGGTAAGGCAGGTTGACCTCTTGGGAGACACGTTAAAAAAAGTTGTTTTGGAAAGAAGTCCCCGAGATGGTTCTGCTGTTCTGGCTCCCATTAACTGGCAGGGCAGGTTGACCTCTCGAGAGACATGTTGAAAAAAGTTATTTTGGAAAGAAGTCCCTGAGTTGGTTCCACTATCTTGTCTCCCACTAGTCGATATGGCAGGTTGACCTCTCGGGAGACATGTTGAAAAAAGTTATTTGGGAATGATGTCCCCGAGACAGTTCCACTGATCGGGCTCCCACTAGCCGGCATGATAGGATGACCTCTGAGGAGGCAAGATGAGAAATGAGTAGTCTTGGTGAGCAAAGGCCCTTGAGAAGTTTCTACCATCTCCAGTTGAGTCAGGCTCCTGAGAGATGTCGAGTTTCCTCCACCTCTAGATAGGCATGATTTTGGACGGTGTCAAGTGTTGGAGTGACTTTTTTTCCAGTGTCCATCTCTCCGATCCACGGGTTCTACATTATTCTTTCTGACCCCGTATCAAACTCGAAAAAAGTGGTGATTGTGTATAACCCATAATTCGTCGAGTTCCTAAGTGATTAAGAAGAGCACTCGTCGAGGGAGCACTCGTTAGGAGAGCACTTATTGGGGGAGCATTCATCGGGAGAGCACTCGTCGGGGGAGCACTCGTCTAGGGAGCACTCGTCTGGAGAGCACTCATCTAGAGAGCACTCGTCAGTGTCCGAAGAGAACTCGTCGGGGGAGCACTCGTCGGGGGAGCACTCGTCGGGGGAGCATGCGTCGGGGAGCACTCGCCAGGAGAGCACTCATCGGGGGGCACTCATCAAGAGTACTCGCAGGCCCCTAGGGTCTGCCAATAGTCTTTCTAAACAGCGGATTCTGGTTATTAGCAGGCCAATTTGGGGTGCATTTAATAAAACCGAAAGGAAGGATGACGCTATTGGCAGACCAAGCTTAGAATTTTATAAATAGACCATGAAGGGTACCTTTGGAGGGGATCTGATTTTTTGGCTTATTCCTCCTCTGGTCAATTTTAGTTGGCTTCAAAAGCTCTCCAAGGTGCCTAGTTTCAGGATTGGCTTAGGAGAAGAAGTGATCTAATATCTTCCGGGTGTGTGGTGGGTCCTCCGCACTACAGCCAGGGTTTGTGTCAAGTTCCAAGTCTTTAGCTTGACGTTCTTTCTCGAGAGAAGTAGGTGTGGGTTGCCCCCTTTGGGTCCAAACTCTCATTGGGCCAAATCTTGGTTCCAAAATTTTTGTGTATAACCCGTAATTCGTCGAGATCCTAAGGGATTTAGGAGAGAACTCATCGGGGGAGCACTCGTCAGGAAAGCACTTGTCGGGGGATCACTTGTCGGGGGAGCACTCGTCAGGAGAGCACTTGTCGGGGGGAGGGAGGCACTCGTCGAGAGTACTCGTAGACCCCTAGGGTCTGCCAATACTCTTTCTAGACAGAGGACTCTGATTGTTGGCAGGCCAATTTGGGGTGCATTTAGTAAAACACAAGGCAGGATTGCATTATTCTCAGACTAAACTTAGAATTCTATAAATAGACTCTGAAGGGTACCTTTGGAGGGGATTCAGTTGTTGGGTATTATATCCAAAATAACCCTGATTTGAAGAAGGGTCACATTAAGCTAAGATGAATTGAGACTGTATTTGATGTTGTGTTTTTCATTTATGTACTTGCAGGTCTACATTTGTAAGTACACAACAATGTTAGGTTATAGTGAGTCAATAAACACAGGACTATACAATGTAATCCTTCATTGTGTAGGGCAATCTGTTGACTCATGTGTAATCTCTCTATTATAGTGTACTTATATCCCAAGTGCATGAGAAGGATCAAGGAAGGACAAAGACTTGGAATCAGAAGAACAAATATTTTACCCAGCAAAATTCGTCGAGTATCGTAAATGATATTCGTCGAATTCGTCGAGTATAGTCATCGATACTCACCGAATTTGTCGTATATACTTACTGGCACTCGTCGAATTCATCACATTGTACTTATGATAAAATCTCTGAGAGTTGGAAAATCAGCTAAGTAAAAATCGTCGAGTATTCCAATGTATACTCGTCGAATTTGTCGAATATACCTAACAATACTCGCTGAATTCGTCGAATATACTAGTCAATACCTAACAAATTCGTCAAGATAATACAACGTTACTTCTCTGGATTTTCTTAGTCAGATTCGTCGATTATCACTTAGCTAGGCGTCGAATGCGTCCATATGCAGTAAATACAAACTCCTAGAGGAATCTTTTTCAGAAATCCCGTTAAAGGTAGCCCTTGACTGCTTACCCATCTGGCATGCGTAACATGGACTCTCTTTGAGACACTTAATGATGGGGGGATCGCGCACTAAGTTGTGAAAAAATAGCATATTTATTATTTTTAAATTAATATGTGCTAATCTCTTATGTCATTGGTTACAGAGAGATGCACTAACTTTTGCCAAAAAGCACACTGGTGTAGAATTGTCTAAACATAGAAAATTTTATGAGACAAGCATGCTTCATAGATGCTTGTCTAGTGTTGTTGGTGTAGATGCAGGTATCAATTTCAAGGATCTAAGCTTGGAAGAATCCATCAAGTAAGATACTCCAAGTTCAGCCAAGGTCGTAGATCCAAGTATGGTGGATGAAGAACGACTAGATGAAGAACAACCTCAACCTATAGAAGATGTTATAGATGTGGCAGAACCTGCAGGTGGGCGAGGAAGAAATCTAGCATTCAAACACCTGAGAGATCACCCAGTTGACCAGATCGTTGGAAGGTGACGGTGTTAGAACCAGAAGAGGTATAACTAACTAGATATTGCATCTTAGGTTTTTGTCTCAGGTTGAGCCAAAGAAATTTGAATAAGAAAACAAGGATGTCTCTTGGATATTGACAATACAATAGGAGCTCAATCAGTTTGAAAGATGTAAATTCTGGGAGTTGGTGCCCAGGCCCAAGGGACAGAACGTGATTGTAGCAAATGGATCTTCAGAAACAAGCTGGACGAGAATGACGGAATCATAAAGAACAAAGTCAGTCTTGTAGCGCAAGGATATAGACAAGAAGAAGGGATCGACTTCGATTAGACATTTGCTCTAGTGGCTCGACTCGAAGCGATAAGGTTGTTTCTGGTGTATGTTTCTCACAAAGGCTTCAAAGTTTATCAATTGGACGCGAAGTCAGCATTTCTCAATGGAGATCTAAAAGATAAAGTATACATTGCACAACCCCCAGGTTTTGTCATCTCTACTTTTCCTGACTATGTTTATTTTCTCAATAAAGCTCTTTACGGTTTAAAGTAAGCTCCCCGAGCTTGGTATGAGACGTTGTCTAGCTTTCTTCATAAGAACAAGTTCACAAGAGGAAAGATAGACAAGACATTATTTCTTAGGGAAGTAAAAGGCAAGATTTTGCTAGTGCAAAATCTATATCGATGATATTATTTTTGGCTCTACGAAAGATAACTTTTGCAAGAAATTTTCTAAACTTATGCAAGGGAAGTTTAAAATGAGCAGTATGGGAGAGCTGAAGTATTTCTTAGGACTTCAGGTGAAATAATCTGAAGATGGAATTTTCATCTCACAGACGAAGTTCACTAAGGAGTTACTTAAGAAATTTGAAATGGAAAACGCAACCTCGATGAGAAATCCAATGGGTTCAACTATGTCTCTAGATAAGGATTAGAAAGGGAAACTTTTTGATGAAACAAAATACAGAAGTATCATTGGATCATTGCTCTATCTTACTACCAGTAGACCTAACATAATTTTCTCAATATGTGTATGTACAACCTCGGGCTCGCATGAGGAGGACTCGGAGAGGAGGGGACTAGAAGGACCCCAGGAGCAAATAAGGCGCTAGGCGAGACAGACCCAAGAGAGGATCCATTCGCGCTAGGCGAGACGGACCCAAGGGAGGATCAACTCGCGCTAGGCGAGACGGGCCCAAGAGAGGATCCATTCGCGCTAGGCGAGACAAACCCAAGTGGTGCTCTCGCCCGCGGGGCGGCGCTCTCGCCGAGCACCAGTTCGACAGGAAAATGGAGGACCAGTTCAGTTAATGGGCAAAGACCTGTTCAGGTGGCAAACGGTTCTTTTTTCCCAGCTTCAGAGGTTTTACTCCTTTACCCTTGGTGGTCTGCTCATAGCCCTTCAGAACAGCGGAGTTTGGCTGTTGGCAGACCCGACCCAGGGTATTCTAGTAATTTCATGAGTGGTTCGATTTGATTATTTGTAGTTCAAATCTTGAGGCCTATAAATAGACCGGTAAGGTGTCTGAGAGAGAGGCATTGAAATCCTTCTTTTTCTCTCTCCCTCAGACACCTAGCTCAGCATTGGCTAGGGAGGGGAAGAACCATAAGTTCTTCCGGGTAAGAGGTGAGACCTCTGAGCTGAAGCCCTCGGTCTGTTTTTCCAAGAATCCTATTGGGAGCGTGGTCCAAAGAGAGTAGGTATATGCTGCAACCTTAGATCCGAGCTTCAGGAGGAGCCGGCTTTGTTGGTTCCAACATTTTTGGTGCGGTGAGCGTGGATCGCAGCCTATGCAGAAGAACTTTGGATCACCTCATGGCAGTAGACCAGGGAGGAGAAGACGAGGGTGGGTCCCAGAACCTGGGGGGATACGTTGGGAGAACGGAGTTCATGGCGTCCATTGGAGGTATTATGGACATGTTTCAGCAGATCTCGCAGCGAGGTAATTGCGTGACCCCCCTCCCTCAGGCGCCGGGCCTTTCGCCTCAAGAGGGAATCGTCTCGGCAAGGGTCGGCGAGGATACGCCAGGAGGGCGGCCTGGGAAAGAGAGCCGTCGAAGGAAGCGGGCGAGACTTGGCAGGGAGGGAGCTGTTCCCCATCCCGACGAGTGCCGTCTCGCCAGGGGACGTCGTCGCGCGAGTAGAGGTGGCGAGACCCCTGGTGAGAGGATCGCCTTTTTGTGAATTGATTCTTTCGGCTCCCGTCCCGGAGGGGTTCCGCGAGCCTGAGATGACCTATTACGTGGGAAAGGACGACCCTCTCCAGCATCTGCAGTGGTTTGAGGACGCGGTCTCCATCAGACCAATGACAGACGCGTTCAAGTGCCGCCTTTTCGCCATCACATTGAAGGACAAAGCCCGGGACTGGTTTAATCAACTCCCGGCGGGGTCGATCTACGGTTTCGAGGACTTGAGAAGGAGTTTCCAATTACGCTTTTCGACCTCTAAGAAGAGGAAGAAAAACCCGGAGTCCATTTTCTTGATTAAGCAGAAGGCCGAGGAGTCCTTGGCCCAGTACGTGGATCGTTTCCAAGAAGAAATCCTAGACATCAAGGAGGTGTCGGGATTTGCTCTCCAGATGGCCTTTACGGTGGGACTAAAGGAAGGCTTCTTTAAGATGAGCCTGACCAGGAAGGCGTCGTTATCATTCGAAGGGTTGATGGAAAAGGCAGCAAAGGAGATAGCGATGGAGGTCGCAAACCCGACATTTGCTAAAAAATTGGCAAGGTTGACAGAAGTGGAGTCGAGATAATCATGAGGAGCGAGGCAGCAGGAAGGAAGGAGGAGGGAGGAGCCAAGGGGGCCGACGCATCAGGAGTTGGGTTGGAGGCAACTCGGAGGCCCTGTTCAGGGGCAAGGAAGAGGTTTTCCTCCGGGAGGAAGGAACTACTACCAGGGAGGACCAGGACGATTACACAAACCAGGGTGGGGATATGGTCCAAGACCACTCCCACCCTCGCCTCAGCAAGCTATGGCCATAGGACGGGGCGGGGAAGAGGAACAGAGCGAGGGAGAGCAGGAGCAGGAGCAGGGAGAAGGAGGAACCCCCAAGAAGGGAGGCAGGAGGGAGAGGTATTCGTGCCATTCTGTGACTTCCACGAGGAGGAGGGCCACCCGACGGCTACCTGTCCAGAATTTCTAGAATTAAAAGGAAGGAGAAGAGCGGGCGAGCAGCAGCTACCAGAGCGGATAGTAGAGATGACTAGAACGGGGGAGGAGGACCGATGCGTTGACCGATCATACGTGGGGGATCGAGGGGGGATCGGGGTGATCCATGGGGGTGGGGATTGAAGCTACCCGCAAGGCCAGCCTTCATACCATGTATCGTTGGGGAGTTGCTTCGACGTCGCAAGCCCTGCCCCCGGACGAGAAGATCACTTTTTATAGGAAGGACTTGCCGGATCACGAATATCCATTCTGCGATGCCTTGGTAATCCGGACCGCAATCGAAAACTTCACGGTGTCGAGGATCTTGGTAGATAATGGGAGATCGGTAAATGTCATTTTCAAGAAGGCATTCAACGAGATGAGGGTAGAGGCCAGGAGAGTGTTGGCAGCAGATGGACCATTGTTCGGATTATCAAGAGAAAGGAAGGAGGTCGAGGGTGGAGTAGTACTCCAGGTGACTCTGGGAGGGCTGTCCAGAAATTTCCGCTTTGTGATAGTGGATGCCCCCAACAGTTACAACGCTATCTTTGGGCGCCCTTTAATCAGCGCTTTCAGATGCGTGCCATCATCTTTCCATCAGTGCTTAAAGCTTAATTCAGGGGGAACGCAGATCAGGGTGCGGGGAGACCCGAAGGCAGCCCGAGAGTGCTATGTGATGGCAGTAAACACCATCTCATGGAAGGGTGATGCAGAAGAGCTAGAGAGGAGGATGGCGGGAGAGCGGGTGGATGGAGAGGAGCAGGAGAGGAGAGAGCAGGATGGAGTAGAGAGAGGCATTGTAGTGGATCCAGAGATGGCGAGAGAGCAGATGGATGGAGAGGAGCAGGTGGATGGAGAGGAGCAGGAGAGGAGAGAGGAGGCTGGAGTAGAGAGAGGCATTACAGTGGAGCCAGAGATGGCGGGAGAGCAGGTGGATGGAGAGTAGCAGGTGGATGGAGAGGAGCAGGAGAGGAGAGAGGAGGCTGGAGTAGAGAGAGGCATTGCGGTGGAACCAGCAAGGGCACGAGAACAGGAAGCCAGAAGAGAGGTGGAGGAAGTTGGAGGGAAGAAAAGAAAGATAAGAGACGTGGAGGAGCCATTCGAGATGGAGGCTCAGCCAGAGGGGCGGAGAGGATCATTGCTGGGAAGAGGTCTTGGGCAGGAGGGGGAAAAGTTCGCAGGGGAAGCGGTGGCGGTCGTGGAGGAATGAGAACCCAAAGAACAAGAGGAGAGTCTGAGGGATCAGGAGGGAGAAGAGGAGCCCTCGAGGCTGAGGGAAGCAGTTGAAGTACGGGAAATGGACATCTATACGAAGGAGGGGAGAAAGGAGAAGATCAAGGTCAGTGGAGAGCTCAGCTTAGAAGACCAGGAAGAAATCCGAAAATACGTGCAGGAAAATATCGACATCTTTGCTTGGAGTGCAGCTGACATGCCGGGGATTGACGCGGACGTGGCGTGCCATTGTCTCAACCTTGACCCCAAGGTTCGCCCCGTCCAGCAAAAGAAGAGGGCCATCGCTTCTCGGATGGATATACCTATCAGAGAGGAGGTGGAAAAGCTACTCCAGGCGGGATTCAAATCTGCCAACAAATATCCGGGGTGGGTGAGTAATGTTGTGATGGTAAAAAAGGGGGAGGGGAAGTGGAGGATGTGTATCGACTTCTCCCTTTTAAATAAAGCATGCCCCAAGGATTGTTATCCCTTGCCTCGAATCGACGCGCTGGTTGATTCAGCCATCGGTTTTTCACTAATGAGTTTTCTAGATGCCTTTTCAGGATATCATCAAATACGCATGCACCCTCCAGACATCAAGGATGTCACCTTTATCACCGAAGATGGATGCTTCATCTACAACATGATGCCCTTCAGGTTGAAGAATGCGGGGGCAACCTACCAACGAATGATGGATCGGATCTTCCGAAAACAAAAGGGACGAAACCTTGAAGTTTACGTAGATGACTTGATGATCAAGAGCCAAGACCTCAAGTCCCATGTTGTGGATCTAGAAGAAACCTTTGCGACCATAAGGAAGTACAAAATGAGACTCAATCCTCTAAAATGCGTATTCGGGGCCAGTAGGGGAAATTTCTTAGGACATCTCTTCACCCCATCAGGAGTAGAGCCTAACCCGGACAAAGTCAAGGCAATCCTAGAACTGGAATCTCCAAAGAGTACCAAAGAGGTCCAGCGTCTCACTGGCAAGTTGTCTGGGTTAAGCAGGTTTCTTTCCAGAGCAGGAGAAAGGTGCTCACCTTTCTTTCGAACGTTGAGAGGGGGAAAGAAATTTGAGTGGACCTTAGATTGTGAAAATGCCTTTTTAGCCCTGAAGCAACAACTCACCAAAGCACCGCTACTCCAAGGACCACGGGAGGGAGAGATTTTGTCTTTGTACCTGGGAGTGGGGGCAGGAGCGGTGAGTTCGGTCCTCGTACGGGAAGAAGGTAAGAAGCAGTTCCCAATCTATTACGTGAGTAGGGTCCTCAAAGAGGCAGAACTAAAATACCCTATCCTAGAGAAACTAGCCTTTGCCCTTGTCATCTCAGCCCGGAAACTCAGGCCGTACTTCCAGGCCCACTCCATCCAGGTCGTGACAGACCACCCTCTCTTCCGTATTCTGGAGGGGGTGGAGCACTCTGGGAGGTTAGCCAAATGGTCAATAGAACTCAGTGAGTTCGATCTTGTTTTCGTTCCTCGGGTGGCCATCAAGGCGCAAGCAGTGGCGGATTTCTTGGTAGATTACGTGGTGGAAGTCAAGGAGGCCGAGGTATCTCCTGTAGTGGCTTGGGAGATGCTCGTGGACGGGGCCTCGGGAAGGAGCTCTTTTGGGGGTGGGATAATTTTGGTAAGTCCCGAGGGAACCCGGATCGAACAGGCCCTGAAGATTCATTTCCCTCTCACCAAAAATCAGGCCGAATACAAAGCCATCATAGCAGGGTTGAGGTTGACCCGTGAGATCGACATACAAGACATCAAAGTCTCTACTGATTCTATTTTAGTTGCAGGACACATCAAGGGGGAATTTGAAGTAAGAGAACCCACCCTCCAATCGTACTTAATGAAGGTAAAAAGTATCATCGGACAATTCTGCGGCTTCTCAGTTCAACACGCCCCTAGGGAAGAAAATACTCGGGCAGATTTGCTCGCTAAGCACGGTCTTCGGGCCGGAGGAACCATGACAGAACTCTTCAGGCTTTCCATAGAAGAGGGGGAATTGATGGAAGTTGACCAGCAGGGGTCCTGGATGGACCCATTTATCGTCTTCTTGACAACCGGACGATTACCGGGGGGAGACCTTGAGAAAAAGCAGGTCAGATACAAATCGGCATATTACCTGGTGAAAGAGGGAACTTTATACCGTAAGACACTGTCAGGTCTGCTGGCACGGTGTGTGTCTGAAAAGTAGGTCGCAAGAGTGCTGTAGGAGATTCACTCGGGGGAGTGTGGCAGCCATTCCGGGAGTCGGACCTTGGAAAGCAGGGTGCTGAGGCAGGGCTATTTTTGGCCCACTCTTAGGAAGGATGCTGAGGAATTCGCAAAAAGATACAGGAAGTGCCAGGAATTTGCTCCTCTTCAACTCCTCCTGGCCCAAAGATTGCGCACGATTACAGCTCCCTGGCCTTTCGCCATATGGGGGCTAGATCTGGTTGGCCAATTTCCCCAAGCTAGTGGCTAGAGGAGGTTCCTGCTGGTCATGGTGGACTATTTTTCAAAGTGGCTGGAGGTGAAGGCGTTGGCAAAAGTGACGTCTCAGGTGGTCAAAAGCTTCGTATGGGGGAGATCGTCTGCAGGCATGGACTCCCTTTGGCCATTGTCACGAATAATGGACCGCAGTTTGCCAGTAGAGAATTCGTGGACTTTTGTGTCCGGCTAGGTATAGACCTTCGGTTCGCCTCGGTGCATCGCCCTCGAAGTAATGGGCAGGTGGAAGCCGCAAACAAGATCATCGTGAATCTCTTGAAGAAGAAGGTAGAAAACCTAAGGGGAAGTTGGGTGGAGCAGATCCCCTCCGTCCTCTGGGCCTTGAGGACTACGCCGAGTACCGCCACAGGAGAGACACCATTTAAACTTTCCCATAGCTCAGAGGCCGTCATACCAGTTGAATTCGAGGTTGAGTCACCTAGGGTGGCAGTGACGAGAAAGGGAAATGAAGAATGGGAGGCAGACAACGGGGAGGAGCAAAGGCTCTCTCTTGACTTGGTGGAAGAACTTAGAGAGCTAGTGTCCATCCGGCAGGAGGAGTTCAAGCGCCGGATGTCAAGATATTTTGACAAGCACGTTAGAGTCAAGCAATTCGAGAAGGGAGACTTAGTCCTTAAGAAAGTGGATGCGGCGGGTAGAGGGGCCTTCGTGGGGAAGCTCAACCCCAACTGGGAAGGCCCTTTTATAATAAAGGAGGTCTTAAAGTCAGGAGGGTACCACCTCCAGGATGTGGACAGGGTATCCCTCGATCGCGCCCGAAGCAGCGATGATCTAAAGTGATTTTACCCTTGATGCTGTCTTTTTCATATCTATGGTTTATTTCTCCCGAGATGGAATACTTTCGTTTTTATATATATATATACCTGTGAACTTGGCACGATTTTTAAATACAATACAAGTTCAGATATCCGTTTCGCGTAACGAGATTACTTTTGTTTGGAGGGGAGACCCCGAGCAGACCCTTTGAACAGGCTCTCATCAAGCTGGCAGGGTTGTAGGCTCACTCGGTGGTTGGAGGTTGTTTGGAGAGGAGACCCCGAGCAGACCCGCTGACCAGGCTCTCATCAAGCTGGCAGGGTTGTAGGCTCACTCGGTGGTTGGAGGTTGTTTGGAGAAGAGACCCTGAGCAGACCCGCTGACCAGGCTCTCATCAAGCTGGCAGGGTTGTAGGCTCACTCGGTGGTTGGAGGTTGTTTGGAGAGGAGACCCCGAGCAGGCCCGCTGAACAGGCTCTCATTAAGCTGGCAGGGTTGTAGGCTCACTCGATGGTTGGAGGTTGTTTGGAGAGGAGACCCCGAGCAGACCCGCTGACCAGGCTCTCATCAAGCTAGCAGGGATGTAGGCTCACTCGGTGGTTGGAGGTTGTTTAGAGAGGAGACCCCGAGCAGACCCGCTGACCAGGCTCTCATCAAGCTGGCAGGGTTGTAGGCTCACTCGGTGGTTGGAGGTTGTTTGGAGAGGAGACCCCGAGCAGACCCGCTGATCAGGCTCTCATCAAGCTGGCAGGGCTGTAGGTTCACTCGGTGGTTGGAGGTTGTTTGGAGGGGATACCCCGAGCAGACCCGCTGACCAGGCTCTCATCAAGCTGGCAGGGCTATAGGCTCACTCGGTGGTTGGAGGTTGTTTGGAGAGGAGACCCCGAGCAGACCCGCTGACCAGGATCTCATCAAGATGGCAGGGTTGTAGACTCACTCGGTGGTTGGAGGTTGTTTAGAGGGGAGACCTCGAGCAGACCCGCTGACCAGGCTCTCATCAAGCTGGCAGGGATGTAGGCTCACTCGATGGTTGGAGGTTGTTTGGAGAGGAGACCCCAAGCAGACCCGCTGATTAGGCTCTCATCAAGCTGGCAGGGCTGTAGGCTCACTCGGTGGTTGGAGGTTGTTTGGAGAGGAGACCCTGAGCAGACCCGCTGACCAGGCTCTCATCAAGCTGACAGGGCTGTAGACTCACTCGGTGTTGGAAAGAGAAAACAAGTATATGGGAAAAACAAAAGAGTGCCGAGACGACTCACGTATAAAGAAACATGACCAAGCGTTAAGGTCTAACTTGTCCGGAAGGGCTCCTTTTACAAAAATGATAAAATGTCTTAATACAAAAATGTCTTAATACAAAATGTGTATACAAAAAAAAGGAGTTGAAAGACGATCCTAGGCTTTTCTCCAGATATCTCCTACTCTTTCGCGCTTGATGACGAGTCATCTCCCTCCTCGCCGTAAACCTCCGGCACGAGGTCGCGAGCGGTGACATCCTCACAGCCCTCCGTAATGACCCCCATTTCTTTCATCATCTTCATAATCAGTTCAGCCGTTCTAATGTTGGCGTCTTTGCAGAGTTCCTCGACCTCCTCATGAGAATAATGGGGAGGATAAGGTTGGGGAATCGTCACGCGTGAAGGCGAGAGGGCAGCAGTCTGAAGCCGGGTGACTTGTGATTCTAGGCCCTTAACCTCTGCCTCCAAGGTTGTTATGCGCGAGTGCATCCTATCAGCCGTCTCGGCATCCTGCAAGAGGTCTATTCATTAGATGAGATTTGGGATATGTAAAACATAAGCTAAGGGTGGGGAAGAACTCACCACACTGCCCCGAGCCTTGGCGAGAAGGTTCTCCGCCACGACCAACCTCTTTTCAAGATCCCGAGACTTATCGCGCTCCGCCGCCAGCTTCGCCTCAGATTCCTTCCAACTTTGATTATTGTAAATCAGGCGGCGCGAGAGTCGGTGTGAGAGCTACAGGGAGCGCAGTTGCGAGTGCGCTGCCCTCAGGATTAAGTCTCAAGAAGGAGGCTCGTCGGCGGGGTCTGGCTCTGAACCACCGTATAGGCCAAAGCCCAGGGAGAAGGCATGGCCAATAGGCTTGCCCTGCTCCGTCCAGGGGGAAGGAGGGTCGAGATGGAGACGCGGTTTGCCCCCTTATCCCATATTAGAGTCGAGTCATTGGCAGCATCCAAGACCACCGGACCCATGTTGAAATTTTGATGGGCAGAAGGGTCAGGGCGATTGGAAGAGTCCACCTCGCGAGAGGGGGATTTAGATGATTGAGGGAGGGTGTCAGTAGGCCGGACAGACCGACTCGTCTCGCCAGTTAGCGAGACGGCACACTGAGAAGGAAACCGAGGAGGTGACCCGGGAGACTGAGACCCCAGGGAAATAGGTGTCAGGGATTCTGGCGCCTCCACCTGCTCGATGTAGACTTGTTTCGCTTTTCCGGCGGGAAAGGGCACAACTTTTTTAGTCTTTAACTTTTTTGTGGGGCTCAGGCAAGGCTAGGCAGAGCCTTCGGCAGGCCTCTTCTTGAGGGAGGGGATCAAAGCTTCCTTCGTCGCCTCAGCCGCCATGGTGGCAAGAGCGACATCCTTAGATGGCTTGATGCTACTTTTGTAGGGTGGGCGAATGGGAACATTCCTCTCTCCTATAATAGGCGAGACGAGACGTTACAAATAAGTAAAAGTGAAGACGAAAACAAAGGGGGCGAGAGCTTACCTTCGCCAGGGAGTACAGGAAGAAGGGAGTCGAGGCCACGTCTCAAGAATTGGACCTCGAAGTTCTTGCCGGTGAAGAAGTCGCAGAGGAGTTTATCTGTACCCCCAACTTGGGGAGTCGCATAGAATGTTTCAGCGGGCGACACGGGATCCAGCGGGATGCCTCTGAAATTGCCGCGAATGAAGGCGAAGCGGGTGAGCCAATGATGATTTTTGTTGGGCATCTCGCAAACCTTGTGACCTTGCCCCGTGAAGTAAGACACTCCGTCGTGATTTGCATGGTAGATAAACAGCTTGCGGAAGATGGTCAGACTAAACTCGATGCGCTCCCGGCGCATGTAGCTGGTGAAGGCGACAAGCACCGAGATGGCGTTAGGGTTCAGTTGCGCAGGGACTACTCCAAAGTATTTTAGGACCTGTTTTACCTCCGGCCATAGGGGCAGTCTCAACCCCGCCTCGAAGTGCGAGACGGGGAAGGCGAGTTCTCCGAGGTAGAAGGTGTTGATAGACTCGCCCACTTTAGGAGGCCGTGAATCAAACCCCTCGGGCAAGAAATCACGGGTGAAGGCGTTGTACTCCTCCTCAGAGATGTGGCCGGGAGGAAAATAATGATCAGCAAATCGCCTCCCGCACCGGCTGCGCCCTTCCCCCTCTTCAACTTTCTTCTTCCCCATTTCCAACCAAGAAGGCGAAAGAGAGATGCGAGAGGAGTAGGCGAGACAGGATAAAGGCGTGAGCAGCACGCGAGGTCAGGAAGAAAGGAGGATAAGTATTAGGGCACTGGAACATAAAAGAAGAGAGAGCGTGACCCTGACCCAGGGTATGGGGATGTATTTATAGCAGGTGGGATGAATATGAATGGGTGGGAAAAATCATGCAGAGGAAGGGGAAGAGGCGACCGACCTTTTTCTCTCTCCAGACCTTGATTGGCGCAGTCCAACATGAGCTCCCAGCCGGGAGGCGGTGCGAGGCAAAAAATAAAAAACAGATTATCAGATAAAGCTCTGTTAACTAAATGTGTGACACTAATAAGAGCCATGTATCCTAATTGATTAAGGCGAAGAAAATAAAGCAGATAAATCATTGAAACAGGAAATTATCAAAACAGATAATTATTAAAATATTCCCTCCCGCGCGAGGCGTGCGGCACATTCGCAGGATGCGGAAGTTTTAGCGAGAGCACCACTTGAGTTATTATTACAGAGCCTGGAATAAAAAGGAAGCGGGACGCGAGACTAAACAGGAACTCTTCAATTCTAATGCCATCTCCAGCGTCCGCCGCCGCGAGATCTCGCGCAAGGAGGCCGGTTGGGGAGATCAAAGGCGCGAGCCGCGTCTACACCGCGACGCGCGAGACGAAGTTGCTGGTCGACCTTGCTCAGGATCGTCTGGGGATCGATCTCGTCTATCTCAATGTCCGCATCAATTTCAGAAATCAGGCGAGCACATTCCACCTCCAGCCAGTCGATCCGCCGATCAGCTGCGTGCTTATCTTTCTCCAACTCTTGGATCATGAGCGTTTGCTTCCGGAACATCTCGGCCACTCTACGCTTCATCTCCAGCGGATCCATGGGATCACCCAGATAGTCTTCGATCTCGCCTATAGGAGGAAAAGGCGAGAAGACTACCTGCCTTGAGCGCTCCTCAGCAGGTGAGTCAACCCGTATATCTGCAAAGCAAAGAACAGGATAAAGAGGGGCCTTCAAGGGAATGTTGACAGCGAGCGGGGGGGAGGCCCAAGGCAGTGGGGCGCTTACCAGAGTGGCGAGAGGTCCCGGCGACATGGGAAGGGTCGCCTTTCTTCGCTTCAGGAGTAGAAGGAGGGGTGGACGGTGGAGGTGAGACAGAGTCTGGGCGGTGGTCTGCGAGACGAATTCGGGTGCTGCCAGGACGATGAAGGGGCTCAGAGATTTTCTGAAAGTAAATGAAAAAGAACGCAATGAGGAGAGGATAAAGAAGAAGAAAGGTAAGCGAAAGTTTCACCTCCTTTTCTCGGGGATAGGAAGAAGTAGGAGGGATGCGCTTCTCCGGAGGGTCGCGAGAGGGCTCCTCCACTAAAGGGAGAAAGGTCAATTTTTCGCGCCTTCTTCGGATTGGAGGAAGAGGGCGGTAGGGAGGAGGAAGTGCGCATGGGAATTAAGTTCAGGGCCGCAGCGCTAGCCTTGTTTCTTTGGCGCACCAGCGCGATGCGATCGCGAAAGCTCTTACTAATAGACATGACAGTGGAAATGGATGGGATGAAATATGGAAAGAAGAGATTCTCTGCATACAGGAAGGAACCCCATATTTATAGACTTAAGGGGGGGAGGGACCCCCACCAGAAAAAGATTTCATCATAAAGTTGCTATGGTGATACGAGCCTCGGTTGGACATTCTTTTCGAGCTTAGACAACCTCGAAAAGAGCGGGGATTGTATACAACCTCGAGCTCGCACGAGGAGGACTCGGAGAGGAGGGGACTAGAAGGACCCCAGGAGCAGATAAGGCGCTAGGAGAGACGGACCCAAGAGAGGATCCGTTCGCGCTAGGCGAGACGGACCCAAGGGAGGATCCACTCGCGCTAGGCGAGACGGGCCCAAGAGAGGATCCATTCGCGCTAGGCGAGACAAACCCAAGTGGTGCTCTCGCCCGCGGGGCGGCGCTCTCGTCGAGCACCGGTTTGACAGGAAAATGGAGGACCGATTCATTTAATGGGCAAAGACCTGTTCAGGTGGCAAACGGTTCTTTTTTCCCAGCTTCAGAGGTTTGTACTCCTTTACCCTTGGTGGTCTGCCCATAGCCCTTCAGAACAACGGAGTTTGGCTATTGGCAGACCCAACCCAGGGTATTCTGGTAATTTCATGAGTGGTTCGATTTGGTTATTTGTAGTTCAAATCTTGAGGCCTATAAATATACCGGTAAGGTGTCTGAGAGAGAGGCATTGGAATCCTTCTTTTTCTCTCTCCCTCAGGCACCTAGCTCAGCATTGGCTAGGGAGGGGAAGAATCACAAGTTCTTCCGGGTAAGAGGTGGGACCTCCGATCTGAAGCCCTCGATCTGTTATTCCAAGAATCCTATTGGGAGCGTGGTCTAAAGAGACTAAGTGTAGGCTGCAACCTTTGATCCGAGCTTTAGGAGGAGCCGACTTTGTTTGTTCCAACAGTGTATACGCTAGATTTCAGGTGAACTCTAAGAAATCTCATTACGTCGCCGCAAAGCAAATTTTAAGACACCAAATCTTGGTTTATGGTACCCAAGAAGAAATGATGTCGAGCTAATTGGTTTGTCAAATGTAGATTTTGCAGGTAGCAGGGACGATAGGAAAAGCACTTCCGGGACGTGCCAATTCCTCGGAAGAAGGCTCATCTCATGGAGCAGCAAGAAACAAAATTGTGTGGTAACATCAACTGCCGAGTCAAAGTACATCTCTGCTGGTTGTTATTGCGCGCATCTTCTTTGGATTAGGAATCAACTCGAGGATTACAACCTGAAGTTTAAAAAGATTCTGACATTCTGCGACTCCTCCAATGCTATAGCAATCGAGAATAATCCAGTCTCTCACAGTCGGACAAAGCACATCGAATTATGCTATCATTTCATCCAGGAACATATGGAGAACAAAGATATATCCCTCAGCTATGTCCCAAAGGATAAGCAGGTCGTAGATATATTCATGAAGCCACTAGACAAGGCCAAGTTCTCATTTTTCAAAACAGAACTGGGCATGCTAAACAAGGACTCGTGATGATGGCTAAGAAGACAGGAAGTCACTCGGGAAATCCACCAAAGCATAAAAATTTGTCCAACGCAAATTCGTCGAATATCAGTCAGTGGAACTCGACGATTCGTCGGATATTCACGTCGAAACTCAATGAATTTGACTATGCGTCCGATGAATTTCAACGAATTCCACTTAGGTCAAAATTTGCTCTCTTATATTGGATCCGAAGAGTCACAATTCAGGTACGTGTCATTCCCATTGTCAAATTTAAATATATATATAATAAAGGGTAAGGGGCAAACCATTCCATTTTGTCGAGACCAACAAGCCGACTCCGCCAATTTTCTCTCAATGATTCATCTGTCACAGATAGTTCGTCATCGTCTTCCCTGGCGAGCCGAATATGCAGGATCCATTCCTTCTAGGTCAATAGTGATAACAGAATTTCTAGTCAGCAAAAGCTCTATCGGTCACCAACAAGGTCGTTTTGAGAAGCCATCGGTTTTCAATCCATCCAGAGTTTCAGGTTCAACAGTTCTTCCATTCGATTCCTAAGTTCTCAATTTACTGATTCTCCATGGCTCCTCGAAGTACAAGTGGACTGCTAGGAGGTGGAGAACTCGTTCGAACCGGGTTTACATCAGCGTCAGACGAGTTCAGGGATGTTATCCTTATGTTGGAGTCTGCTGGCCTCTCCTTCATCTTAGAACACCCATACAAAGTATTGGATAAAGAAGTCCTGGAGTTTTATCAAAATGCAAAGCTACGCAAGGAGGATACTGTTATCCAAAGCAAGGTTCGTCGTACCAAGATTAAGGTGAAGGCTTCTCTCCTAAGCCGGCTTCTGAGGCTTCCAACCTGTGACGAAGCCGACCACCTGGAAGAGGAGGACTTCACAAGAGCTCTAATATTTTGTGGACTACCTAGAGGCACCAAAGCCGTCAAGAGAAAAGGCATGAACGAGGAAGGCAAGTTGCTATCATACATCATTGGCAAGGTGCTGCTATGCAAGACAAGATCTCATGACTACCTCTCTTCTGAGATGTTCAAGCTCCTGGTGGCCATCATCTGCAGGAAGAAATTGGATTGGGGTGCAGTTTTGTTTGAAAAGAACAAGGACAGTCTCCGCACTCCCCATTTTGGATGAATTCTAAGTCTATATCTTAATCAGCTGGACAGAGATAAGTTTGATATGAACAAGGGTGTCCCCATCCATCACCTGAAGAAGATCGAATCCTCCATCTTCTCGAAGTGGGATAGAAGGATCCAACGGCCAGGGGGAGTTAAAGATGTTCCATATGTAGAGGAAGAGGAAGTACCTGAGGACAGGCTTCCTTCTTACACCCCCAGGAAAACTCCTGATAGATTGAGTGCAGGAGTTGAGGGGGAGACAGTCTATGCACAAGTGGCTACTGAGTTAGTGCCCTTGATTGTTTCTACTTCTATAGTTCCAGGTTCAGTGCCAGTCCCAGCTGTAGAGGTTCCAGTTTCAGTGTCAGTTCCAGCTGCTACAGTTATAGATGAAGAGACAGTTGGTCTGCTCTCTGAGATTGCTACTATAGGCCAGGCTGCAGCTGCTGAGATAGTGGTTGATGTGCCTTAGGATAAGACTGTTGATGATGTTTCGGCCTCCTATGATCTTGAGATTGATGATACTGTTTCTAATGAGGATGATTTCATTGCTGATGAGGTTATGGACGTTGTTGATGAGTCCAAATCCGTTGATAATGCTAATGAAGGTTCTGAGCAAGATTTAACAGAGAACATGATAGTACCCATCCCAGAGATTCTTCCTGCTTCAGCTTTTGAGGGGGAGACAACTCAGTCCTTGATCTCTGTCTCTACTCAGGTTGACAGGTTTATCCGTAACCTTGAGAAAAGGATTGGCAAGATGTCAGGTGCCCCTCCAATTGTTCTAGAGTACGTAGTCACTATTTCTAATGAGGAATGAGCTGTAGAGGAGTATACTCCTCTCATACCTGCTGAAGATCTCAATTTGAAGGCTAAGGCTTGTTTATCTCCAATAGATGAGTCCTTCAGTGATTCAAAAATCCATGCAGATCTTCCCACTCTTCCCAGTGTTCCTACTGAAGATGTTCCCAGTTCCAGTTTAGATAGTTCCATTCTGAAGACGATATAAGCCATGTTGGCTAAACAGTAAGCACATTTTGACTCCTCAATACAGAAAGTTCAGAAAAAGACAAGGAGACTGAGAAAGATTTGAACAACGGCCTTGCAGCTGTCAAGGTGCCTTTTGACAAATTAGATGCAAGGTTGGATACTTAGTTCATCTAGGGTAGACAAGCTCTAGTTCATACCATGGCTGGGCTCAAAAGTAATTTGGACGTTCTTGTGAATGTTGATAAGAATGCACTGACCATGATTGATAATCACAATAGATCAATGGATCATTTTGACAAGACGATGGAATCTTATGCCAATGCTATAGTTATTGAAGTTAGAAAGGGGGAGGATGCCCCGAAAGCTAAGGTAGATGATGTTGAGGTTGTCATGGTTGGAAACTTCAAAGGAGTCAATGAGTACAGTTATGACAACCTCTCTTGGCTACATAATGAGATTTTTGGCAGACCAGGTCAAGTTGATGCAAGTTTTCCGGTACCTATTGGGCATGCACCAGTAGATGTTGAAGTTCATCCTGCTCAGGATTACTCGCAATACTGGTCAGACACTCAGGATTTTTCACACAACAGACCTGTTGTTGCTGCTCCTGATATTCCAAATGCTCGAGTGGTTGAAGACATTCCTTCACCAGTTTACAAAAGAAGAAAAATATGGTGAAGGCTCATCTGTTATGAGATCAGAGACTGCCAGATAAATTCCCAACAAAGAAATGGCAAATCGAGAAATGGCTGAGGTTTGGAGTCCAATTTCAAGAGGCGCCATCTTAGACTCATTCACATTGGTTGATGTTGGAGGAGAAAACAGGTGGAACCACTATGATCGAGAGGAGTGGCATAAGTATGATGTGTCCAGTGCAAAGAGAAGAATTCATTTTCAGTAATCACGGACATGATGATCCAACGACACCTCCAGCTCTACCGAGATATTATCCGAAGCCCAAGGCTTATTTTGTCAGGCAACGTCAGAAGAGCCAGGGCAGGCAGGGCTGATGTTCTTATATTGTTTTGAGTAATATGTTTATTTGCTGGTTGCCACAAACTTAAAACTCTTATATTTATATTTATATTTATAATTTAATGCTTTGACTAGGAAAGTGCTCTTTGTTTCATTTTATATATCTTTTCAGTTTTATGCTTTATTATTATCGCTTGTGCAATTCACCTTAGCTTGTAGGATTCTGATTTCTTCAAATAGGGGAAGATTGATGGATATTGTATCCACAATAATCCTGATTTGAAACTGTATTTGATGTTGTTTTTTCAATTATGTACTTGCAGATCTACATTGCTAAGTACACACCATTGCCAGGTTACAGTGAGTCAGTAAACACGAGATTATACAATGTAATCATTCATTGTGTAGGACAATGTGTTGACTCACGTATAATCTTTTTATTGGCGTGTACTTCTATCCCAAGTACATGAGAATGATCAAGGAAGGACAAGAACTTGGAATCAGAAGAACAGAAATTTTACCCAAGTAAAATTCATCGAGTATCGTAAAGGATATTCGTCGAATTCGTCGAGTATAGTTGTTGAAACCGAAAAACCAGTCTCTGTGGAGTTCGACCCTTGGGGAAGGGGTGACCTCACACCTACTACACTCAGAAGAATGTCACGGACCAGAGACTTGGGAAACTAGGAACAGACCCTCGGCTCTAGCGCGGAGGTCCCACCACACACCCGGAAGGTTACAAGAACTCTTCCCCTCCCTTACCAAGGAGCTAGGCTTGGGCGCCTTGGAGAGCTCTCTCTACTCTACCAAGAAGATGCTAAGGGAGGAGGAGGCAAGAAAACTCATGCCCTCCAAAGGCACCCAAGGGTGTCTATTTATAGTTTTTCCAAGTCCTGAGGGTAAAATGACAAAAATGCCCTTACGACCAATTGGCCTTGAGCCAATGACAAACCTCCACACCGGGGGGTAGAGAGGTAACTTCCACCCCGGGGGCACAACGGTAAAAATACGACCCAAAGGGATTCGGGGGCCGAGCCATGCTCCCCACCCCTCGGGCGAGCAGCAGGCCACGGGCCTAGCTCCCCCGCAAGGGCTGGCCGCCCGGGGCGAGCAGGCCGCAGGCCTGGCTCGCCCGCAAGGGCTGGCCGCCCGGGGCGAGCGGGCCGCAAGCCTGGCTCGCCCGCAAGGGCTGGCCACCCGGGGCGAGCTGGCCGCAGGCCTGGCTTGCCCGCAAGGGCTGGCCGCCCGGGGCGAGCAGGCCGCAGGCCTGGCTCGCCCGCAAGGGCTGGCCGCCCGGGGCGAGCAGGCCGCAGGCCTGGCTCGCCCGCAAGGGCTGGCTGCCCGGGGCGAGCAGGCCGCAGGCCTGGCTCGCCCGCAAGGGCTGGACGCCCGGGGCGAGTAGGCCGCAGGCCTGGCTCGCCCGCAAGGGCTGGCCGCTCGGGGCAAGCCGCAGGCCACGGGGCCTGGCTCGCCGCTCCCAAAGGCTAAAAACTGGTCCTACGCACGCCGGGGGACCCTACTCTGCGAATACGGGGTTGTACACAATCCCCGCTCTTTTCGAGGTTGGCACAAGCTCGGAAAGAAACATCCAACCCCACGTATTCGTTGAGTGGACTTTTCTTGCGTGGTCGAGAAAATACTTAGCCTCTCCGAGAGGTCAACCTGTCACGCCAGCTGATGGGAGCCTGGGTGACGAGACAGCCTTGGGGTGAAAATTCTTGGGTATCTATGAGAGGTACGCCGGACCTGCCAGCTAGTGAGAGCCTGACAGCGGGACCATCATCGGAGCAATGGGACTCGGCTTCCACGAGAGGTACGCCTGACCTGCCAGCTAGTGAGAGCCTGACAGCGGGACCGTCATCGGAGCAAATGAACTCGGCTTCCACGAGAGGTACGCCTGACCTGCCAGCTAGTGAGAGCCTGACAGCGGGACCATCATCGGAGTAAAGGAACTTGGCTTCCACGAGAGGTACGCCTGACCTGCCAGCTAGTGAGAGCCTGACAGCGGGACCGTCATCGGAGCAAAGGAACTCGGCTTCCACGAGAGGTACGCCTGACCTGCCAGCTAGTGAGAGCCTGACAGCGGGACCGTCATCGGAGCAAAGGAACTTGGGGCTTCCACGAGAGGTACGCCTGACCTGCCAGCTAGTGAGAGCCTGACAGCGGGACCATCATCGGAGCTAAGGACTTGGGGCTTCCACTAGAGGTACGCCTGACCTGCCAGCTAGTGAGAGCCTGACAGCGGGACCGTCATCGGAGCAAAGGAACTCGGCTTCCACGAGAGGTACGCCTGACCTGCCAGCTAGTGAGAGCCTGACAGCGGGACCGTCATCGGAGCAAAGGAACTCGGCTTCCACGAGAGGTACGCCTAACCTGCCAGCTAGTGAGAGCCTGACAGCGGGACCGTCGTCGGAGCAAAGGAACTTGGCTTCCATGAGAGGTACGCCTGACCTGCCAGCTAGTGAGAGCCTGACAGCGGGACCGTCATCGGAGCAAAGGAACTTGGCTTCCACGAGAGGTACGCCTGACCTGCCAGCTAGTGAGAGCCTGACAGCGGGACCATCATCGGAGCTAAGGACTTGGGGCTTCCACGAGAGGTATGCCTGACCTGCCAGCTAGTGAGAGCCTGACAGCGGGACCGTCATCGGAGCAAAGGAACTTGGATTCCACGAGAGGTACGCCTGACCTGCCAGCTAGTGAGAGCCTGACAGCGGGACCATCATCGGAGCTAAGGACTTGGGGCTTCCACGAGAGGTACGCCTGACCTGCAAGCTAGTGAGAGCCTGACAGCGGGACCGTCATCGGAGCAAAGGAACTTGGCTTCCACGAGAGGTACGCCTGACCTGCCAGCTAGTGAGAGACTGACAGCGGGACCGTCATCGGAGCAAAGGAACTTGGCTTCCACGAGAGGTACGCCTGACCTGCCAGCTAGTGAGAGCCTGACAGCGGGACCATCATCGGAGCTAAGGACTTGGGGCTTCCACGAGAGGTACGCCTGACCTGCCAGCTAGTGAGAGCCTGACAGCGGGACCATCATCGGAGCTAAGGACTTGGGGCTTCCACGAGAGGTACGCCTGACCTGCCAGCTAGTGAGAGCCTGACAGCGGGACCATCATCGGAGCTAAGGACTTGGGGCTTCCACGAGAGGTACGCCTGACCTGCCAGCTAGTGAGAGCCTGACAGCGGGACCATCATCGGAAGGCGGGACTAGGCGTCTCAACAAAACCTTGCCAAATTCAACATCCTCAAATGGGGAAGAAAGATGGGTTACATGACCTCTCCCGACTCAGTGAGTCGGGGGCTAGACTCAGTACAACATAATAAAAAAAATACAAGATCCTATTGAGGCGAGGCTCCTTCGCCTCTTGCATCAACCGATCCTTCCCCGGGTGCCCACGTCGACCCGATCATCACATCTGTCTTCCTCCCTGGCTTGGGGCGGGGCTTCGATCTGCCTCGGGGGTGGTTGCTGGGCTTGACCTCTCGCTCCTCTCACCTCCAGGAATTCGGGGCAGGTAGCCGTCGCGTGCCCCTCCACCTGGTGGTAGTCACAGTACGGCAATGCTTCTTCTACCAGCCTCCTTCGGCGGACTCGGCGATCTCTCATGTTGCCTCTTCTTCCTTCGCCTATTGCCAAGGCTTGCTGCGGTGGGGGTAGGAGTTGCCTTGGAGCTTGCCTTTGGTAGTTGAACCTCCCTTGACCCCCCATGAAAGTTCCCCCCATCCTGGATGAGAGCTCTTCCTGGACCATGGGCGTGTCCTCCCTGCTGTCTCCAGCCTGGCTCCGGACCCTCCTGTCTCTGGAACCCCTGGGCTCTCTGCTCCTCTCTCCGCCTTCCTTCCTGGTGCCTTGAGCCACCTTGCTCTTTCGACTCCACCTCCGTCAACTTAGCCAACTTTTTTACAAAGGCCGGGTTGGCTGCCTCCATGGCTATCTCCTCTGCCGCCCTTTCCATCAGCTCCTCGAAGGAAAGAGGGGTCTTCCGGGTCAAGCTCATCTTGAAGAACCCTTCACGCAACCCCACCGTGAATGCCATCTGGAGGGCATACCCTGGCACCTCTTGGATGTCAAGGACCTCCTCCTGGAACCTGTCAACGTAATGGGCCAGCGACTCCTCGGCCCTTTGCTTTATCAGGAAGAGGGACTCAAGACCTTTCTTCCTCTTCTTGGAGGTGGAGAAGCGAAGCTGAAAGCTCCGGCTCAAGTCTTCGAACCCGAAGATGGACCTTGGAGGGAGTTGATGGAACCAGTCCCTTGCCTTCTCCTTCAACGTGATCGCAAAGAGGCGACACTTGAAGGCATCCGTTATTGATATGATGGAGACGGCATCCTCGAACCACTGTAAGTGCTGGATGGGGTCGTCCTTCCCGGTGTAGTATGCCTTGTCAAGTTCCCTGAACCCCTCGGGAACGGGAGCTGAGATGATCAGCTCGCTGAAGGGTGACCCCCTAAGGGGAGCTCTCGCCACCGCCACTCGCGTGACCTGCTCGCATGGGGGGCTAGCTCTCGCCGGGCTGGGGAATAGCTCCCGGCCTGAGAGGTCCCGCTCAACCCCTTCTACCATCCTCTCCTTCCCAGGCCTCCTATCCGGCATACTCACTTCTCCCCCTGCTGGGGTGATCTCGCCTTGCCCCCTGGGAGCCAGCTCGCCGAGACCACTCTGGGTTGGCTCGCCGAGACCCCTGGGAGCTAGTCCCTGGGGGGTGGGGGTTGAGCTGTCAGCCCGAGGGGCAATGCTTCTAAGCATCCCCATGATGCCTTCGATAGAAGCCATGAACTCCTCCCTTCCTACAAAGGGTCCTAGGTGGGGGAGACCACCGAGGTCATCACTACCTCCCTGATCCCCAGCCATGACACTCTCCCGAGATCTTCTGTGCTGGTCACTTTCCACGCTCACCGCACCAAAATGTTGAAACCGAAAAACCGGTCTCTGTGGAGTTCGACCCTTGGGGAAGGGGTGACCTCACACCTACTACACTCAGAAGAATGTCACGGACCAGAGACTTGGGAAACTAGGAACAGACCCTCGGCTCTAGCGCGGAGGTCCCACCACACACCCGGAAGGTTACAAGAACTCTTCCCCTCCCTTACCAAGGAGCTAGGCTTGGGCGCCTTGGAGAGCTCTCTCTACTCTACCAAGAAGATGCTAAGGGAGGAGGAGGCAAGAAAACTCATGCCCTCCAAAGGCACCCAAGGGGGTCTATTTATAGTTTTTCCAAGTCCTGAGGGTAAAATGACAAAAATGCCCTTACGACCAATTGGCCTTGAGCCAATGGCAAACCTCCACACCGGGGGGTAGAGAGGTAACTTCCACCCCGGGGGCACAACGGTAAAAATACAACCCAAAGGGATTCGGGGGCCGAGCCATGCTCCCCACCCCTCGGGCGAGCAGCAGGCCACGGGCCTAGCTCCCCCGCAAGGGCTGGCCGCCCGGGGCGAGCGGGCCGCAGGCCTGGCTCGCCCGCAAGGGCTGGCCGCCCGGGGCGAGCGGGCCGCAGGCCTGGCTCGCCCGCAAGGGCTGGCCACCCGGGGCGAGCTGGCCGCAGGCCTGGCTTGCCCGCAAGGGCTGGCCGCCTGGGGCGAGCAGGCCGCAGGCCTGGCTCGCCCGCAAGGGCTGGCCGCCCGGGGCAAGCAGGCCGCAGGCCTGGCTCGCCCGCAAGGGCTGGCCGCCCGGGGCGAGCAGGCCGCAGGCCTGGCTCGCCCGCAAGGGCTGGCCGCCCGGGGCGAGCAGGCCGCAGGCCTGGCTCGCCCGCAAGGGCTGGCCGCCCGGGGCGAGCAGGCCGCAGGCCTGGCTCGCCCGCAAGGGCTGGACGCCCGGGGCGAGCAGGCCGCAGGCCTGGCTCGCCCGCAAGGGCTGGCCGCCCGGGGCAAGCCGCAGACCACGGGGCCTGGCTCGCCGCTCCCAAAGGCTAAAAACTGGTCCTACGCACGCCGGGGGACCCTACTCTGCGAATACGGGGTTGTACAATAGTCATCGATACTCGCCTAATTTATCGTATATACTTACTGACACTCGTCGAATTCATCAAATTATACTTGCGATAAAATCTCCGAGAGTTGGAAAATCAGCTAAGTAAAAATCGTCGAGTATTCCTGTGTATACTCGTCGAATTCGTCAAATGTATCTAACGATACTTGTCGAATTCGTCGAATATACCAGTCAATACTCGACGAATTTGTCGAGTTAATACGACGTTACTTCTCTGGATTTTCTTAGTCAGATTCGTCGATTATCACTTTGCTAGGCGTCGAGCATATTTGACGATACTCGTCGAATTCATCGAGTATACTAGCTGATACTCGTCTAATTCGTCGAGTATGTTTTTTGTCTGAGGTCGAGTGACAAGTTTCTCCAAGTACATTTCATCGAGAATCATTGCAGTTCAGCGAGTATACTCAACCATACTCGACGATACTCGACGATACTCGACGAAAATGACTTCGGGTATTTTCTTCTGGTTTTTCAAACTTTGGCTCGGGTTGAACGATACGCCATGTACAGTGATTTCAGAGGTCTTGATTTGGAATTTCTTTTGTAGTTGTTGTCAAGGAGGATCTCTATAAATACCTAGGGTGGATTTTTCATCAACCCTAATCATGTTAATCGTGCTCAAAATGAAAACTTTCCGGATCGAGATTTTCTGTCGGCTCCCGTACGTTCGTGAATACCATCGGCTGAAGCAAGCAAATTGCACGATTCAATCTTCCTCACCTTATTCGACTGGGTCGTTGTTCTCTGATGATCTCTATTCCCTCAAATCTAGTCGATTCGAGATCCAAGTCTTCAAAGCTTTCAGATCTTCAGTGTTCTCCAAGATTATTCAAGTTCAACTTATTCGAAGAACGATTGAGTGAAGACTTAGATCTAAATAGTATTACTTGTAATCTTTATTGTGTAAATCTTCTTTTACATTTGTAGGAGGTTTTCCCTCCAAGTAGTAGATCCGTTTTTTTGATAGAGTTGTAGATTCGGTTTTGGATCGAGTTGTAGGAAAGATGTTCTCTGAGTGGTAAGAGCGTGTCTCCGAGTTGTAGGAGTTGAGGCTCCGAGGTGTAAAATTTGTTGAAATTTGAGAAAGGTGAAGTAGCCGAATCTAGCCCTTCGTGGTAGATAGGTGAGGAGGGACTGTGAACGTACCCAACTCGGGGAACCACTATAGATTTTTGTGTTCTGTGTGTTCTCATTTTTAAGTTATTTTTATTCCGCGAAAAGACACAGACATCACCTATTCACCCCCTCTAGGTGATTTAGGTAGACACTAGATACTTTCTTCAGATTTTTGGCATCTTCCTCCTCTAGTCAATTTTTTGTTGTCTTCCAAGGCTCTCTAAGGTGGTCAATTTCAGCATTGTCTTGGGAGGGGAAGCGATCTAACATCTTCCGTGTGTGTGGTGGGTCCTCCGCACTGCAGTCAAGGTTTGTATCAAGTTCCAAGTCTTCAGCTTAGCATTCTTTCTCTAGAGAAGTAGGTGTGGGCTGCCCCCTTTGGGTCCGAACTCTTCATTGGGCCAAATCTTGGTTCCAACACCGCCATCCTCTCCCCCCTCTCCCCTCTCTCCCTCTCTTTCTCTCTCTCTCTGATATATATAATATTAATATTATATGTAATGACTGAATGCATCTTCGCCGCCCTCTGTCCCCCTCTCTCTTCTCTCTCTCTCTCTTTCTTTCTCTCTCCCACTCTTTCTCTCTCTCTTCGATCCCTCACCATCCGTAAGTGTAGGATATCTATGTTTTTTTATTAAAGCAAATAAGATCGGACGGCTGTCGAAGTAGTGAGACAGATCCAATGGCTGATATTAAGTTTATGAATTTATATTTCATGGCAGAAGTATTTTTTTATGTATGGTGTGTGTGTGTGTGTCTTGATGGGGTTGACCCCATTTTATAGAAAAGCGGGTTGTGAATAACAGGGCTCCCTACTCACCCCACTTACGCAATGGGGATTACGGACGTAACTACCGCACGCGTGATCGGCACACCCGATCGATGCGATAAACACATGTGCGCGAGATCGACACACCCGATCGGTGCAATAACCACCTATGCACGAGATACCAACCGCCACGCGAGATCCCGTGTGTCGGCCGCTCTGCCTCCATTTGGCAGCCCCAGGAAGGTAGACCGCCTCCTCCCTTTGCTGGTCGTGATGGGCTTCCACGGTCGGCCCCGCGAGGGCCAACCACCCCTTTCACCGCCCGATATGGGCAACCTCGGCAGTAGTTGGACCTGCATGGCCCGATCACCCACTCGGCGACAACCTTAGTCGTGGCCGCCCCTACGAGGGACGGCCGCCCCATGGCCGCTTGTCCACAGCGGGCCTCGGCCACAACTGGCCCTGCAAGGGCCGACCTACCCTTTTGCCTCTCGGTTGTGGGCGGCCTTGTTCGCGCCAGACCAACAAGGGCAGACCTCCTCTTTGGCTGCCCGATTGTAGGAGACCAAGGTCACGACCGGTGCCCTGCAAGGGTCGGCTTCCCCTTTTCCACCTAGACGTGGGAGGCCTTGGCCTCGACCGGCCCTGCATGGGTCGGCCGCTTCTAAGCTGTCCTACCACGGGCGGACTCGACCGGCCCCAAAAGGGTCGACCGCCCCTTTGGTCCGCCCAGTCATGCGAGGCCTTGGTCTCGGCCAGCTCCCGCAAGGTCAGGCCACTCCTAGGCTGCCCAGCCACGGGCGGCCTCGGTTGTGGCCGACCCTGTGAGGGGCGGTCGCTCCCTCGGTCGCCCGACCATAGGCGGCCTCGGCAATGGCCGACCTCAACGGGGTCGGCTGCCCCTTGGACGACTCTGCCAAGGCCGGCCGCCCACTCCTGGCCGCTCGACTGGGTGGGGTGGGGGCGGCTGCCACCTTGGCTGTCGTTCGTGAGCCGCCCGTTTTACTGCGCGGAACCTTTTTTCAGCCCAGGGGCAGAGCCATCATTTCTCTAAAAATGGTCATTTGTGTGCCCAAATCCGGACGATTCTATTGGTCGTTCGTGAGACGCCCTTTTTAAAGTCTATAAATAGACCTGTTATCCTTGGTGGAAATTATGCAGAGAGAAAGGAGAAAGTGTAGAGAGAGAGAGACAGGTTGTGATGAAAGAGAGAGAGAGAGAGTTTAGAGACTGGCGCGGAAAAAGGATCCAAATAAAGTAGAGAACGAGTCTATATAAACTTTTAAAAGGGTGTCCCGGTAATTTCGCCAAATAACTGTCCGACCAAACCATTAGAATCATTCGATTTTGGGCACGTGGATCGCCATTTTTAGATAAGGGGAAATGAGAACTATGATTACAGGAGATGTTTAAACTGCTGCCACCAACCAAAAGGTTAATAATTATTCCGAATAACAGTGCTATATATGCACAGAATGCACCGAATTGATGTCCTATAACCAACCCGTTTAGTAGCATCGACCGGAGCGTTGCTATAGAGAAATTATTAGGTGTATTTTTGCCATTTAAGATCACCGTGCTCGTGCACATCGAACTGTTGGTTCCTACCAAAATAACATGATTGATTGGAATACGGATAATATTTTTAGAATACTGCAGTATTTCACGAAAATAATCCCGCCGTACGTACGTAGGATATCAAGTCATATGACTCTATTTAATCCCACACATAAAATAAGGTGGGAGAAATACATTTAAAATGTTTTCATTGCTATATAATCTATTGCTATTTAGGGATAAAAAATCAATAATTCACTCGCAGTGACGAATAAATTAGCCGCCGGTCGCACGAAAGATGTGGTGGGGGGGCGGGGCAGGCAAAATACGCAAGTCCCCCGTCAAATCTCTGCTCAAAGGAGAAACTGAGAAGACGTAGGAGTAAAAGGATGTGAGGTGGTAAAGCTACAATAATTGCGCGCAACCAGCCCGGCCTCCATAAAGATAGATAGCATGTGATGGAGGGTGGGATGGTTTTGAAGGAATAGTGGTAGTGGTTGGGTTGGGGGCAGGCATGCATGCATGGCAGCATGGGGAGAAAGAATTGAATTATATATATGGCTGCTGGTCTCGATCTCACCCTAGCTCACATGGGGTGTCTCCCCCACCTTGTTTGGTTTACAGGTCACTTTGTCGCTCTCTCCCAGGCAGATTGCTGAGTGAATGTTGGTGCCACTGGGGAGCGAGCGACGAAGTTTAATAACTTTATCATTAATATATTGTTTGTTTGACAGTTTAATAACATTATCATTAATTACTGAGTGTCTCTCTCGCTGCCTTTTATCATACATTTTGTAACATCCTGAATCCTATGCATAGGATAGTAATGTCCTGTTGGGAAAGAGAGCGTGCAATCCCTGACCAGGACACCTGTTGCAATTCGAGCAAGCGCAACACCACAAAAATAATGCAGAAAAATAATAAAGCACACAGAGAATTTTTACGTGGAAAACCCAACTTGGGCGAAAAACCACGGGACGATCGGAGTCCAACCCGGAAAGCCTCCACTAAAAAGGTGTGAAAAACACACGCACGGAATACAGGCTTTCCCTCCACTGATCCACACAGGATCTCCACTCCTCCACCACAAACGCGATCCACAAAGGATCTACACCACTTCTCTTCCAAACACACAATCACTAATTTGACAAAAGAGAAAATACAAGAACAAGTTGAGGAGTCGTTACCCGGACGGATTGAACAATCCGTCCCAACGTCAAGAATGACGTTCACCAAAACACGAAGGAGGACGGCTAAACAAAGCCCCTTCCAACTTCACCTTCAACCTCCAAGCCACGAACGAGTCCGGCAACAAAACCGGCCGGCAACAAAAACTGGACAGCGGCGACGGCAACGTCTTCACACGACGGCGGCGGCGGCGTCTCCACACAGCGGCGGCGGCGGCGGCTTCACGCAGCGGCGGCGGCGGCCCTTCCTCCAAGCAGCGGCGGCGGTCTCCCTTCACACAAAGGCGGCGGCGGCGGCGGCTCTCACGCACAGCAGCGGCGGCAGCCCCTCCACACACAGCAGCAACGGCGCTCTCCTCCGTGAGAGACAACGAGAGAGAGAGATAGAGAGGGAGAGCCGCACAAAATTGAGAGAGGGTGTGAAGCAGTTACGGGGAGATGATCCGCCTATATCCTGCTAGGGCTTTTGGTTTTTTTCTTTTTATATATATAATAATAACCCAAATAAAAAAAAACCGGTTCAGAATTAATAATAGAGACAAGGCAGTAAAAAGGAAGTTGCAACCTGCTTTTCCGAGGTTGCAACCTTCCTGCAGGAAATTAATAATTGCAGGAATTCGCCCTTATAAATTCCTTGCGCGCCCGGAGGTAGAATCACGAGCCGCACCTAGCGCGCCCGGTGGTTTTTACCGACTCGGATGGGAACCACTCCCAACAAATCTCCCCCTTCACATCGAGGCGGAAGAAACCGCCATCCCGGCGATTCTAACGCAATGCTCGAACTTCCCCCTTGGCACGACCTTGGTCAGCATGTCTGCCCCGTTATCATCAGTGTGCACCTTCAGAAGATCAAGCTCCTTCTGCTCCAGGACATCGCGTATCCAATGATACCGCGTGTCGATGTGCTTCGACCTCGAGTGAAACGTGGGGTTCTTCCCCAGGTGAATAGCGCTCTGACTGTCACACAAGAGGGTGTATCGGTCCTGAGTGAAACCAAGTTCTTTGATGAATCTCTTCATCCAAAGCAACTCCTTCCCTGCCTCAGTAACCGCAATGAACTCAGCCTCCGTGGTGGACAGTGCAACGCACTTCTGTAGTCTCGACGCCCACGAGACAGCTCCCCCTGCAAACAGAATCATATATCCGGACGTCGACCTCCTGGAGTCTACATCTCCAGCCATGTCAGCATCAGTGTAGCCCAACAGCTCGGGCTCACTGTCTCCAAATCTCAGCGTCAAGTCGGACGTCCCCTGCAGGTATCTCAGTATCCACTTCACTGCGCTCCAATGCTCTCTCCCAGGATTGGAGAGAAATCTACTGACAGTCCCAACGGCATGCGCAATGTCTGGACGAGTACACACCATCGCATACATGAGACTCCCAACTGCAGAAGCATACGGGACCTTCTGCATAGCCTCTATCTCCTCGGGTGTGCTGGGGCATTGATCAGCGGTAAGCCTGAAGTGAGCTGCAAGCGGCACGCTCACCTTCTTCGCCTGATCCATATCAAATCTCTGCAGCACCTTGCGGATGTACCGCTCCTGTGATAACCAAAGCAGTTTGGCTCCCCTATCTCTGCGAATGTGCATACCCAGAATTGTCCTCGCAGCGCCCAGATCCTTCATCTCAAAGGTGGAACTCAACTGCCGCTTCAACTCAGCAATGCGCGCAGTGTTCCTCCCGACGATCAACATATCGTCCACGTACAGAAGCAAAATGATAAAGTCCTCTGGAGCATACTGCTTGACAAACACGCAGTGGTCAAGGGTGGTCCTCCTGAAGTCGATCTCCCCCATGAAAGAGTCAAACTTCCTATACCATTGCCGCGGGGCCTGCTTCAGGCCATATAAACTCTTCTGCAAGCGGCACATCAGACCTTCCTTTCCCCTGACACTAAAGCCCTCAGGCTGCTCCATGTAAAGCTCCTCGTCAAGATCGCCATGCAGAAAGGCGGTCTTCACATCCATCTGCTCTAACTCCAAGTCGAGCCTCGCAGCGAGACCAATAACAACCCGAATGGATGACATCTTCACCACGGGTGAGAAAATCTCATCAAAATCAATACCCTGTCGTTGTCCAAAACCCTTCACCACCAACCTAGCCTTATATCTAGGAGGTGTGGATGAGTCTCCCTGCTTCACCCTGAAGATCCAGCGATTCTTCAAGGCCTTCTTGCCCTTAGGCAATCTCACCAGGTCATATGTGTGGTTCTTTTGCAGCGACTGCATCTCCTCCTGCATAGCATCTGTCCACAGACGCTTCTCAGTGCTCTCCACAGCCTCATCATAACTCTCAGGCTCCCCCGCATCAGTCAGCAAAATGAACTCTGATGTAGAATATCTAGCGGGTTGATGCCTGGCTCGATCAGACCTCCGCAGGGTCGGCTCCGGGGCCGGTGCAGGTACATCATCAGCAATATCCTCAGCAACTACCGGTTCACCATCAGTGGTGATATCATGATCTGGAAGGGTATCAGTACCCTGTGCTGGCTCAGGCTTAGCAGCCTCCTCAATATCATCAACTCCAATTGTAGGCGACTCTGCAGCAGTACGAGAGTCAACCTCAAAATCACCAGTCTCCTCAGAATCACCAACGGTCTGATCCTCACTGAAAACAGCATCACGACTACGTACAAGCTTCTTCTCAACTGGATCAAAGAACCTGTACCCAAACTCTCCACTGTAGCCGTACCCCAAGAAAATGCACTGCCGGGTCTTCGAATCCAACTTCGATCTCTCATCCCTAGGGACGTGCACAAAGGCTTTGCAGCCAAATACCCGCAAGTGACTGTAAGAGGGGTCTTTCCCATACCAAACCCTATCTGGGACATCCTCCTGCAAAGCATAACTCGGCGAGAGGTTGATGACATGCGCTGCAGTAAGAAGAGCCTCGCCCCAAAACATCCCTGGCAGCTTTGACTCAGACAGCATGCACCGAATCCTCTCTATCAGTGTCCGATTCATCCTTTCAGCTACGCCATTCAACTGTGGCGTCTTCGGCGGGGTCTTCTCGTGTCTAATACCATGGTCCATGCAGTACTCGTCAAACGGACCAATGTACTCTCCCCCGTTGTCGGACCTGATGCATCTGAGCTTCCTCCCAGACTGTCTTTCCACCTCAGCGTGGAATCTTTTGAAAGTATCGAGGACCTGATCTTTGGTCTTAATAGCATAGACCCAAAGCTTTCTCGAATAATCATCAATAAAGGTCACAAAGTAAGAAGCTCCCCCTCTCGTCTGGACCTTCAGAGGTCCGCAGACGTCCGTGTGTACAAGCTCCAAAGGCTCCGATCTCCTGGTGGACACATGACTGTGGAACGAAACTCGGTTCTGCTTCCCAGCCATACAATGGTCGCACCGCTCCAAGTGATCATCAGACAGATCACTAATCAGCTTCTTCTTCGCCAAGCATCCCAATCCCTTCTGGCTGATGTGTGCCAGTCTTCTGTGCCATAGGGAAGTGGAAGCCCCGTCTCTGACGGAGTTGACCTGAGCAGCTTCAGGCCTCCCCTCCATATAGTACAAACCAGAATCTCTGTAACCTCTGGCCATCACAAGTGATCCCCTGATCAGCTTCCAGAAGTCTCCTCCAAAGACACTCAGGTGTCCTTCGTCTCCCAGCCTGCCAACGGATATCAAATTGAAGCGAATGTCTGGCACATGTCGCACATCCCTCAGAACAAGAAGGGCTCCAGTGCTCGTCTTCAAGTGCATGTCTCCACGCCCAAGTACCTTGGACGTATCTCCATTGCCCATCCTCAACACCCCACAGTCATGAGTGGTGTAAGTGGCAAATAACTCCTTGTTGTGGGAGACATGCGCAGAAGCTCCAGAATTGACGATCCAGCATCGATCATCACACGAAAGTGCAGCTGTGACGTCGTCGCCAACAATAATGACGTCGTCCTCCTCAGTCGAAACGGTGGCTGCCGTGTGACCCTCATCTTTGCCCTCAGTGGCAATCCCCTTCTTCTTTTGGTCATTCTTCAAAGAATAGCAAAACTTCTTGATGTGCCCCTTCTTGTGGCAGTAGTGACATTCCATGTTCTGATAGCGTGTCTTCGACTTGCCCCTACTCTGACTCCTGTCCTCCTTCCTTCCTCGACTCTTACTCCTTCCTCTCCCCCTGGACTCAGTAAAGAGAACATCGGCTCGTGAAGAAGAGCCCGAAATCCCTTGAGACTTTCGTCTCACCTCCTCATTCAAGATCCCACTCTTGGCGATCTCCATGGACACAATCCCCTGGGGGGAAGAATTGATCAGAGAAACTCTGACCATCTCCCACGAGTCTGGAAGTGACTTGAGTAGCCACAAAGCATTCACCTCATCTTCAAATGTCACCTTCATGGCAGTCAAACGATCAATGATCCCCTGAAACTCGTTGACATGATCCAAAATAGGTGAGCCCTCCCGGTATCTGAACTCTCCAAGCTTCTTCAGTAAGTACAGCTTGTTGATGCCCGTGCTCTTGGCATACAACGTCTCGAGAGTCTTCCACAGATCCTTTGCATCATTGATGCTAGCCACATGGTTGTAGACGTTCGGCTCCACGAACCGTCTGATGAACCCACACAGCTTCCGATGCTCCACCTTCTATTTTGCTTCATCAGTATCCTTTGGCATCTCCTCAAAGATAGGAGCATGCCAACCCTTCACATAAATCAAATCCTCCATCAGTAGGTGCCACTGGTGATAGTTGGCACCATTCAACTTTACCATCTGATCTGAACCAGAACCTGATGTGGACTCCATCTCGCTCTGCCAACTGGCCGGACCGACCACTGATCTTTGAGTCGACTATCTCAAAGTATACAACTGGAGAGGGTAGCCAGCAGGCCAATGGTCGTAAACTACCACTCCCAATTATACACCTGAGATCCCGATCGACTCGTCCTGAAACCCCAATAGGTCAGCCCGGTAACTGCCCTGTCACTGAAACGGCTCTGTCACTGAATCAACCTGCCTCTGATACCACTTGTTGGGAAAGAGAGCGTGCAATCCCTGACCAGGACACCTGTTGCAATTCGAGCAAGCGCAACACCACAAAAATAATGCAGAAAAATAATAAAGCACACAGAGAATTTTTACGTGGAAAACCCAACTTGGGCGAAAAACCACGGGACGATCGGAGTCCAACCCGGAAAGCCTCCACTAAAAAGGTGTGAAAAACACACGCACGGAATACAGGCTTTCCCTCCACTGATCCACACAGGATCTCCACTCCTCCACCACAAACGCGATCCACAAAGGATCTACACCACTTCTCTTCCAAACACACAATCACTAGTTTGACAAAAGAGAAAATACATGAACAAGTTGAGGAGTCGTTACCCGGACGGATTGAACAATCCGTCCCAACGTCAAGAATGACGTTCACCAAAACACGAAGGAGGACGGCTAAACAAAGCCCCTTCCAACTTCACCTTCAACCTCCAAGCCACGAACGAGTCCGGCAACAAAACCGGCCGGCAACAAAAACTGGACAGCGACGACGGCAACGTCTTCACACGACGGCGGCGGCGGCGTCTCCACACAGCGGCGGCGGCGGCGGCTTCACACAGCGGCGGCGGCGGCCCTTCCTCCAAGCAGCGGCGGCGGTCTCCCTTCACACAAAGGCGGCGGCGGCGGCGGCTCTCACGCACAGCAGCGGCGGCAGCCCCTCCACACACAGCAGCAACGGCGCTCTCCTCCGTGAGAGACAACGAGAGAGAGAGATAGAGAGGGAGAGCCGCACAAAATTGAGAGAGGGTGTGAAGCAGTTACGGGGAGATGATCCGCCTATATCCTGCTAGGGCTTTTGGTTTTTTTCTTTTTATATATATAATAATAACCCAAATAAAAAAAAAACCGGTTCAGAATTAATAATAGAGACAAGGCAGTAAAAAGGAAGTTGCAACCTGCTTTTCCGAGGTTGCAACCTTCCTGCAGGAAATTAATAATTGCAGGAATTCGCCCTTATAAATTCCTTGCGCGCCCGGAGGTAGAATCACGAGCCGCACCTAGCGCGCCCGGTGGTTTTTACCGACTCGGATGGGAACCACTCCCAACATGTCCTTGGGGAGATTTTCATTGCAGGAGATGGTGTTATATATTATGTTATTAAGTGAGTTTAAACCATGGTTTTGTTAGGTTGCTCGAAACATTTCGGGTGGTGGTCAAGGTGGAACTCTCTCCCCGTTGCCCCCAGCTTGGGTTTTATAGGCAAACCCTAGGTTTAATACGGCTATCAGATATCCCAGTATCCGAGTCAAACCCGTTAAATTTCCGAGCCCGTTATACAAACAAATTAATTTGCATTAACAGGTTTTTATTCGGTCTATTACTGATCATTTGGTTTAAATTTTATATTATTATCACGGTTCATATGATATTCAGTAATTATCAAACCATAAAGAAAATATTGTGAGCTGGAAATGGCAATAATGTGTATTTCTGAGCCTGGAACTTGGAGCCAGACTTATGTATTAATTAAGTTTTTAATATTTATTTTTGCTATCTCTGCGGCTTCTGGTTTTATGGAGTTATCAATTTAAATTAATTGTATTTTTTTAGGTAATCTCATTTCTGTGAGTATATATTGAGATTAAAATCTCACTGATTGGAAATGACAGTTCCATGCATTTGATGATTAAATGCTAGTTTAATTATTCTATAATATTACAAATTAATGATTTTGTTATGAATTTATTACCTTAAGATCGATGTTTCTCTAGATATTGATGTTATTTAGTTCTTGTGAGAGGTGCCATAAGAAAGTTGAATTTCATCTTTAAGTTTGATTAATGTCTTTAAAACTTAACGAAATATGATGCTATACTGCGATCGAACATGTATTAGCTGAAGCAAAGAATTTGACTTAGGCTCTGTTTGGGGGGACTTATTTTCACCGGTCAAGCGGTTGCGAGCGCATGAATCGGGACTTAATTAAGATCCGGTTCATGCGGTCGCAACCGCTTGACCGGTGAAAATAAGTCCCCTCAAACAGTGCCTTAATAGTTCGGACTTGGAAATGGGTAGATGTTATCTAGCCTTTAAAATAGAAATCACAGACGAGGAATGATGAAGAAGAAGAGAAATAGACACAGCTCAGGTCCCACCTCACACGAAGAACAATAAAGGAACTTTCACTCTCAAAACAAATGATGGGCTAGGGGAGGGGGCACTAGAGAACTCGTGAGTTCTAGCCTAGGTCCCCTGTAGGTCGATGTCACTGCCGCTGACTCGCTACTCACAAAAATCAGACTTACCACGAACGGTGGCTTGCTTTGTAAATAATCTCTCAAAACTCACTCTGATGATATATAAACTAGTACACTTTAATTTCCTACAGCTAATCCCTAAAGATCCACAAATATGCCATCACTCAAAAGGCCAATATATTTAATACAATGCATTCCACTTGAGTTCCTTTTCAAAGATCAAATACATGCGGATAACCAACCCTTTAAACATTGGCTTGATATGTTAGATAACTTAGATTTAGGTATTTTTGCATAAGTTTTAATGCAATTTAGGGTCAATATATATATAAGACCTAATTCTATCAACGCATCCAATTTTAATGATTGAATGAAGTGATTCATTTGATTACCAACGAATCCTACACACAAATATATATAGGCTGTGCTTGGCATACCATTAATTGCGCCCCGGCAGAGGCTGGGCCAAACAACAGGTTGATCGTGTTGAAAATCCACCGTTCACATGAGTGAATCAAGGCGAGATGCACGAGCTCCAGCTGTCGATTTATTGGATAAATTTGAAGCCCTAAATCCTAAACTTCTAAATCCTAAACACTAAACTCTCCGGAACTCAAGTCTTGAATTTGCTTGAAGACGCAGCCGCGTGGATTCTTCAGGGTGGTTGTTGGCAGCTCTGGTCAATGGTCAATGCCAACTTTGGACTTTGTCCTCCTTTGAACCGTCAAACTGCATCACGCCAAAGAAGAACCATTCCTTCATTATTTTTTAGGCAGCCTTTAAATTTAGGATAAATTTCATCCAATATTTCTGTTTATTTATTTATTTATAGACTAAAAGCATTTAGCAAAAACAGGGTTACAGGGGTAATTTTTTAAATCTCTATATTAAAGAAATGTCTGTTAAAATGCATTCAAGCGGTCTTGTGATGGTGCATCGGCGTCTCCTATGTAATAATGCCTTGAGACTACTGATATAGTAATTGAGGAGGGCACAAGAACGATAAGGAAGATGAACAAAGTAAAAGTACTCTATGTAACTATTTGATTAACGATGTTGTTATCTGTAACATGATTTTCGGGAGTCTTCTATCTCCACGTCAAGTCCACAATATACCTATGGTAGAAATCGAGGTGAGGGTTACCAATACTATACATATTGATTAAGTGGTTACATCTCTCCCTTTGAGTCCCTTTTGTGCTCAAGGGAGGCAGTAAATATCTCGCAGTAAGTGTTAATATGGTGCAATATGTAAGACCGCTCCCCTTACCAAGGAGTTTATCTGGTTTTATGCCCAGAACCGCCGCCTTACGGTAACACTAACACACGGGTTAGTCGCCACCGCATGACGTCGATCCTGTCGGCTATTACGATCATTTAACTTGTTGGTCAATTTGAGAATAGAAGCAAATAACAATTACATAGCAAGTCCACATGTCACAGAGCATCGTCATATATAAATAATGAAAAGTACAGTTCTCAAAGAGTACAAAATGAGAGTAAGGGCTTATGTCTGGTACATGCCAAGATAGAACAAATCACTCTCACACAACACTAAGTAGCAGCTGAACTAACACTCATCATCACCTGACGCTGAACCAAGTAATAATGCTGGTGCCACCATGTCCTATTGGTCGTGCTGGTGCTCCAATCTCCTCGAGCTCCTAAAATGATACGGTCACAACCGACCGTTAGTCATAAAGACTAGGCCATTTTTTCCTCGCCTCACCCCCGCGACTCCTAGGCACCGTGCGGGAGGACGAAAGCGGAGGACAACAACGGGTAGAATCAAAATAGCAGGTGACAGTGAAACTATTCTATCATGAGTAAGCATCTAACATTTAAATTACTATGCTAGCAGTTGTAAATGAATAACAATAGTAAAAAAAATAAAGTAGTCAAAGAAGCAGTAGTACTGAAACGAGAAGCAGTAAAGTAAGAAGTGCGCAGAAAGGTAAACATATACAACTATACTATCAGCACAGGAGTACCTTAACTTATATGAATGCATATACAAACTTATAAGTTTAGGTTTTATGTAATATAATTTATCATATAAAAAGAGCTCATATTAGTTTATATGATAAAGATCTGCAGTATGAATGTCCTAAGTATGTATGTATGTTATGATATGATATGCATGATATGATTCACACAAGTGTAACTTACTCGCACGACTCCGTGATCACAGAACTTTAGTTCCCACTTTTTGGAGTTAGCTAAACTCTCTGGTACCATCGTTGTGGATAAGACAGCAGTGGAGCGGGCGTCTCGACTCCTAGGCGGGTATACACACTACTAGGCATAAACCTCTCATACGCCTATATATACGTCTTAGATGCACTCTAAAGTCTCTGCGTACTATTTGCTGGCTATCCCACCAGTCTTTTTAGTCGAGTGTACGTTTTCGGAGATCGTCCTACATACCGCAGTATAAAACAACTACTGGCCCCTCAAACCCTCACACCTCGCCAGGGTCAACATATTGCAGTCGGTGTGACGATTGGTCCAATACCAAATGACCCGCCACTGATTTATTTCTATGCATATGCAAGTTATTTCAGCCTGAACCTCCATCTCGTAGGACTAACTCGGCCTGGTGTCAAACTCCCGGGTCTCCAGCTCGTAGGACTAACTCGTCTTGAATCCCTCCAACCCAATAAGGGTGAGAATTCTATAAAAACTCTCGAGCCTCCAACTCGCAGGACTAACCCGTCATGTATCCCTCCAACCCTACATGGGTGAGATTGCTACATTATTCCTTTAACCCTAACCTATTAAACTACTCTTGTCTAACTTTTATTTATACTTAGAGACTTAGGGTTAATCCTGGACTTTCCGAGATCTACCTGGTGAAGGGCTCGCAACTGTACTTGGGAATACGATGTGCTGAATCCCAAATACCCCTTTCTAGGACACTTATTATTATTGGTGACTACCCGATATTAATATCCCACTCTTATTGTTTCTGTTGAGTAACCCTAAAGAATTAAAGTACTTCGTAGGAGATCGACGATCGTTCGTCGGACTCCGATCTAGCTGTTCTCTTAAGTGACTATGCACACTAGCGCTTGACACTAAGTAGTGGCATAGCCTAGGATTCTAACCAGGGTTTCATTGCCTCCCAAACATATCTTAAATTCAATTATAATCCATTACCCTGAATGTCCTACCTTGCCCACCCTTATGCATTCGTTGCATAGACGGTGCGAACTCGAAAACCCTTAAGTGTGGTGCAAACCTACTTATTGATCTTCATGAACTAGAAACACTCCTAATGATGCACCAAGACTTTAATCATGACTTTAGGTGACTGGGTAACATTTTCATATGATTTGAATAACCTGACACTATATGTTATTGTTTTACTAAATACGGCCCAAGGCCTATCTTTAGCCCATGTGGGTTGAATTCCAATTCCTTAAGCTTAAGATGTCTAAATTTTTATTATAGGTTCATCATATGATAATCAGTGGTAAATAAGAAATTCATAATTTTTCTAATCATTTTGGGCCATAATTAAAATAATTTAATTACGTGACCTAAGTCATATTGAACAAGAACTATCAAAACCAGAGGTCCTCAAAATCTAATTATTTTATCTGATGTTAATCCTAGTATAAAATATCCGTGTACAAAATATCCAAGTTTTACAGAGTTCTTTGACCCATGTTTTCTATTTACGACTAATATTACAAAATTGCCCCTTTACAAATGAAGTACCACAAATAATTATCCAAAAATTCAGAGAAAATTTCCAGATGTTAGGATCATCATGTTAGTGGATTAAAAAAAATTTCATAATTTTCCAGGAAGGTTTGACTTATGATTACCACAACTCAAGATATTTACAAAAATGCCCTTATTATTATAAATATCATAACCAATCATCCAAACAAATTTTAATAAAAATTACAGAGGTACAAAGTATTGAAATGATGGTCTAGAAAAATTTTCATAATTTTCCAAGTATTATTTCTCCCACATTTAGTCAAAATCAAATAAGGGTATAATTGGAATTTGTACTATTTACTTATAAAATAAATCCCAAAAATTTCAATAAATTTTCCAGTGAAATAAAATAGTATTTTAAGGCTTGTGGCAGAGATTTAGAATTTTCTAAGTTCATATGTCCTAATTGCCTATCATGATATATAAGTGTGCTAATTTTAAAATAAATTTAAAAATTGGGATTTTTGATTCCAAAAAATCCCAATTTTCCCATGAAAGGAGTATTTAACCTCCATAAACCCCTAGCCAAAATTTCATTGAAATGCAGTGTACAACCCTGTATTCGCAGAGTAGGGTCCTCCCGGCAGGTGAAGGACCAACTATAAGTTTTTAAGCTTTTGAGAGATTTCGCACTCTTGGTTGCCAATTTTGGCTTGGCCTTGGAAATATACTAGTAAGGAGAGGAAATATTTGTCTCCCCCAGGCCCCTTTATGGGGCCGTCCCGGCCAGTACCTGCCTAGCCGCAGCTCGTCCTAGTCGTCAGCTCGCAGGCCGCCTGGCCGCTCGTCTCGCCAGACCGCTCGTCTCGCTAGACCGTTCTCGCCTAGACCGCTCTCGCCAGACCGCCGGTATTGCCCTAGCCGCCAGCTCACAGTCCACCGTATCTCCCTAGCCGTCAGCTCGCAGACCGCGTTCCCGCCTAGCCGCAGCTCGCCCTAGTTGCCAGCTCGCAGGCCGCTTGGCCGCTCGTCTCGCCAGACCGCTCATCTCGCTAGACCGTTCTCGCCTAGACCGCTCTCGCCAGACCGTCGGTCTCTCCCTAGCCGTCAGCTCGCAGGCCTCCATCCCGCCCTAGTCGTCAGCTCGCAGGCCGCCTTCCCGCCTAGCCGCAGCTCGCACAGGTCGCCAGCTCACAGGCCGCCTAGCCGCTCGTCTCGCCAGACCGTCGGTCTCGCCCTAGTCGCCAGCTCGCAGGCCTTCTTCTCGCCTAGCCAGCTCGCAGGCCGCCAGCTCGCCAGTCTGCCTTCTCGTCTTGCCCTTGCTCGCCCGACCTGTGCTCGCTCAGCCTGTTTTTACCGTTGCCCCCCCCCGGGGCAGAATTACTTCTCTACCCCCGGTGTGGAGGTTTGCTATTGTCTTGAGGCATATTTGCCCTAGGGGAATTTTGGTCATTTTAACCTCAGGACTTGGAAAATCTATAAATTGACCCTTGAGGGTGCCTTGGAGAGCATTGCTCCTTAGCCACTTAAATCCCCTTGGCTTTCTTCCTCCAAGGCACCTAGCTCAAACATTGGCTAGGGAGGGGGAGACCTCAAAGGTCTTCCGGGTGCGAGGTGGGACCTCCACGCTAGGGTCGAGGGTCTGTTCCTAGCTCCCAGGTATTAGGTTCGTGACATTCCTCCAAGTGTAGTAAGTGTGAGGTCACCCCTCTTTTGGGACCCCGAACTCCACGAGAGGTCAATTTTGGCTTCAACATTTTGGTGCGGTGAGCGTGGAGAGTGACCAGCACAGAAAATCTCGGGAGAGAGTCATGGCTGGAGATCAGGGAGGTTGTGATGATCTCGGCGAGTTACCCAACCACGGACCCTTCGTAGGAAGGGAGGAGTTCATGGCCTCCATCCAAGGCATCATGGAGATGCTGAGAGGCATTGTCCCTCGGGCTGACAGCTCAACCACCGCCCCCCCAGGGACTAGCTCCCAGGGGTCTCGACGAGCTGACGCAGAGTGGTTTAGGCGAGCTACCTCCCAGGAGCATAGGCGAGATGACCCCAGCAGGGGGAGAAGGAAGTGTACCAGGTAGACGACCTGGGAAGGAAAGGATAGGAGAGGGGGTCGAGCGGGACCTCCCCGGCCGGGAGCTGTTACCCAGCCCGGCAAGTGCTATCTCTCGAGGAGAGCAGGTCGCGCGAGTAGAGGTTGTGAGACCACCCCTCAGGGGGTCACCCTTCAGCGAGCTGATCATCTCAGATCCCATTCCCGAGGGGTTCAGAGAGTCTGACATGGTTTACTATACCGGGAAGGATGACCCCGTCCAGCACCTGCAGTGGTTCGAGGATGTCGTCTCCATCAGGCCGATGACGGATGCCTTCAAGTGTCGTCTCTTTGCGATCATGTTGAAGGAGAAAGAAAGGGACTGGTTTCATCAACTCCCTCCGAGGTCAATCTATGGGTTCGAGGACTTGAGCCGGAGCTTTCAGCTTCGCTTCTCCACCTCCAAGAAGAGGAAGAAAAGTCCTGAGTCCATCTTTCTGATAAGACAGGGGGTCGAGGAGTCGTTGGCCCACTACGTTGACAGGTTCCAAGAAGAGATCCTGGATATCTAGGAGATGTCGGGGTATGACCTCCAGATGGCATTCACGGTAGGGTTGTGCGAGGGGTTCTTCACGATGAGCTTGACCCAAAGGGACCCCCTTTCCTTCAAGAAGCTAATGGAAAGGACGGCAGGGGAGATAACCATGGAGGCAACCAACCCAGCATTTGTCAAGAAGTTGTCAAAGCTAACAGAGTCGGAGTCAAAGGAGCAAGGTGGCTCAAGGCATCAGGAAGGAAGAAGGAGAGAGGAGTAGAGAGCTCAGGGGTTCCAAGGACAGGAGGGTCCGGAACCAGGCTAGAGGCAGCAGGGAGGACCTGCCAAGGGTCCAGGAAGAGCTCTTATCCAGGGTGGGGGAAACTTTCACGGGGGTCAAGGGAGGTTCAACTTCCAAAGGCAAGCCCCAAGGCAGCTCCTGCCCCCACCCCAGCAAGCCTTGGCAATAGGTGGAGGAGGAAGAGGCAACGGGAGAGACCGTCGAGCCCGTTGAAGGAGCGGAGAAGGAGCATTGCCATACTGCGACTTCCAACAGGCGGAGGGTCACGCCACAGTTACATACCCTGAGTTCCTAAAAGTAAGGGGGGGGTAGAGGCCCTGCCCAGTCTCAGCCGCCGGCCCAGGTTAAGGGGTTCTACCCAGAGTCGGGGTAGAAGACATATGTGAGGACCGGGTTGATGTGGGAACCTGGGGGACCTTGTGAGTGATCCACGATGAAGTGGAGTGGAGATCAAGCCCAGGCCCTCTGAAGAAGCCTCGCCTCGGCAGAGTCTTGTATTTTTTCATATGATGTAATGAGTTCAGCCCCCGACCAGTTGAGTCGGGGGGGTCATATAACCCATCATGTTTTCCCCTTTGGAGGATGTTGGATTTGGTAAGGTTTGGTTGAGATGCTTAGTCCCCCCTCCCCAAGAGAACCTCCCCATATCAGGCTCTCACTGGATGGATGGGTTGAGGATACCTTGAGGAAGCCAAGTTCCCTTGCTCCGATGACGGTCCCGCTGTCAGGCTCTCACAGCTGGCAGGGCAGGCGTACCTCTCGTGGAAGCCCAAGTCCTCTTTGCTCCGATGACGGTCCCGCTATCAGGCTCTCACTAGTTGGCAGGGCAGGCGTATCTCTCGTGGAAGCCTAAATTCCTTTGCTCCGATGACGGTCCCGCTGTCAGGCTCTTACTAGCTGGCATGGCAGGCGTACCTCTTGTGGTAGCCCAAGTCCTCTTTGCTCCGATGACGGTCCCGATGTCAGTCTCTCACTAGCTAGAAGGGTAGGCGTACCTCTCGTGGAAGCCCAAGTTCCTTTACTCTGATGACGGTACCGCTGTCAGGCTCTCACTAGCTGGCAGGGTAGGCGTACCTCTCGTGGAATCCCAAGTCCTCTTTTCTCCGATGACGGTCCCACTGTCAGGCTCTCACTAGCTGGCAGGGAAGGCGTACCTCTTGTGGAAGCCCAAGTCCTCTTTGCTCCGATGATGGTCCCGCTGTCAGGCTCTCACTAGCTGGCAGGGCAGGCGTACCTCTTGTGGAAGCCCAAGTTCCCTTCTCTGATGACGGTCCCGCTGTCGGGCTCTCACTAGCTGGCAGGGCAGGCGTACCTCTCGTGGAAGCCCAAGTCCTCTTTGCTCCGATGATGGTCCCGTTGTCAGGCTCTCACTAGCTGGCAAGGCAGGCGTACCTCTAGTAGATGCCCATTTCTTTTCATTCAGAGGATGTCTCGCCACCCAGGCTCCCATCAAGCTGGCATGGAAGGTTGACCCCTCCAGGAGTTTAAGTGTTTTTTGCCCGGAGGAGGTCTCGCCACCCGGGCTCCCATCAAGCTGGCATGGCAGGTTGATCCCTCCCGGAGGTTAAGTGTTTTTTGCCCGGAGGAGGTCTCACCACTTAGGCTCCCATCAAGCTGGTGTGGCAGGTTGACCCCTCCAGGAGGTTAAGTGTTTTTTGCCCGGAGGAGGTCTCACCACCCAAGCTCCCATCAAACTGGCGTGGCAGGTTGACCCCTCCGGGAGGTTAAGTGTTTTTTGGCCGGAGGAGGTCTCGCCACCCAGGCTCCCATCAAGCTGGCGTGGCAAGTTGACCCCTCCGGGAGGTTAAGTGTTTTTTTCCCGGAGGAGGTCTCGCCACCCAGGCTCCCATCAAGCTGGCGTGGCAGGTTGACCCCTCCGGGAGGTTAAGTGTTTTTTACCCACAGGAGGTCTCGCCACCCAGGCTCCCATCAAGCTGGCATGGCAGTTTGACCCCTCCGGGAGGTTAAGTGTTTTTATCTCGAAGGAGGTCTCGCCACCCAGGCTCCCATCAAGCTGGCATGGCAAGTTGACCCCTCCGGGAGGTTAAGTGTTTTTTGCCCGGTGGAGGTCTCGCCACCCAGGCTCCCATCAAGCTGGCATGGCAGGTTGACCCCTCCGGGAGGTTAAGTGTTTTTTGCCCGGAGGAGGTCTCGCCACCAGGGCTCCCATCAAGCTGGCGTGGCAGGTTGACCCCTCCAGAAGGTTAAATGTTTTTTTGCCCGGAGGAGGTCTCGCCACCCGGGCTCCCATCAAGCTGGCGTGACAGGTAGACCCCTCGGGGAGGTTAAGTGTTTTTTGCCCGGAGGAGGTCTCGCCACCCAGGCTCACATCAAGCTGGCGTGGATCGTTGACCCCTCCGGGAGGTTAAGTGTTTTTTGCCCGGAGGAGGTCTCGCCACCCAGGCTCCCATCAAGTTGGCGTGACAGGTTTACCCCTCCGGGAGGTTAAGTGTTTTTTGCCCGGAGGAGGTCTCGCCACCCAGGCTCCCATCAAGCTGGCATGGCAGTTTGACCCCTCCGGGAGGTTAAGTGTTTTTAGCTCGGAGGAGGTCTCGCCACCCAGGCTCCCATCAAGCTGGCATGTCAAGTTGACCCCTCCGGGAGGTTAAGTGTTTTTTGCCCGGAGGAGGTCTCGCCACCCAGGCTCCCATCAAGCTGGCATTCCAGGTTGACCCCTCCGGGAGGTTAAGTGTTTTTTGCTCGGAGGAGGTCTCTCCACCAGGGCTCCCATCAAGCTGGCGTGGCAGGTTGACCACTCCAGGAGGTTAAATGTTTTTTGCCCGGAGGAGGTCTCGCCACCCGGGCTCCCATCAAGCTGGCGTGGCAGGTAGAACCCTCCGGGAGGTTAAGTGTTTTTTGCCCGGAGGAGGTCTCGCCACCCAGGCTCCCATCAAGCTGGCGTGGATGGTTGACCCCCTCCGGGAGGTTAAGTGTTTTTTGCCCGGAGGAGGTCTCGCCACCCAGGCTCCCATCAAGCTGGCGTGGCAGGTTGACCCCTCCAGGAGGTTAAGTGTTTTTTGCCCGGAGGAGGTCTCGCCACCCAGGCTCCCATCAAGCTGACATAGCAGGTTGACCCCTCCGGGAGGTTAAGTTTTTTTTTTCCCGGAGGAGGTCTCGCCACCCAGGCTCCCATCAAGCTGGCATGGCTGGTTGACCCCTCCGGGAGGTTAAGTGTTTTTGCCCTGAGGAGTTCTCGCCACCCAGGCTCCCATTAAGCTAGCATGGCAGGTTGAACCCTCCGGGAGGTTAAGTGTTTTTTGCCCGGAGGAGGTCTCTCCACCGAGGCTCCCATTAAGATGGCGTGGCAGGTTGACCCCTTCGGAAGGTTAAGTTTTTTTTGCCCGAAGGAGGTCTCGCCACCGAGGCTTCCATCAAGCTGGCGTTGCAGGTTGACCCCTTCGAGAGGTTGTGATTTTTGCCCGGAGGAGGTCTCGCCACCCAGGCTCCCATCAAGCTGGCGTGGCAGGTTGACCCCTCCGGGAGGTTAAGTGTTTTTTGCCCGGAGGAGGTCTCGCCACCCAGGCTCCCATCAAGCTTGCATGGCAGGTTGACCCCTCCGGGAGGTTAAGTGTTTTTTTGCACGGAGGTGGTCTCGCCACCCAGGCTCCCATCAAGCTGGCATGGCAGGTTGACCCCTCCGGGAGGTTAAGTGTTTTTTGCCCGGAGGAGGTCTCGCCACCCAGGATCCCATCAAGCTGGCATGGCAGGTTGACCCCTCTGGGAGATTAAGTGTTTTTTGCCCGGTGGAGGTCTCGCCACCCAGTCTCCCATCAGCTGGCATGGCAGGTTGACCCCTTGGAGAGACCTTATAATCTTTCAAACCGCGGGAAGAGGCCACTCAACGAATACATTGGGTTGGATGTTTCTTTCCAAGCTTGTGCCAACCTCGAAAAGAGCGGGGATTGTGTACAATCCCGTATTCGCAGAGTAGGGCCCTCCCGGCAGGTGCAGGACCAACTATAAGTTTTTAGGCTATTGAGAGATTTCACACTCTTGGTGGCCAATTTTGTCTTGGCCTTGGAAATATACTAGTAGGGGGAGGAAATATTTGTCTCCCCCCAGCCACTTTAAGGGGCCGTCCCGACCAGTACCCGCCTAGCCGCAGCTCGCCCTAGTCATCAGCTCGCAGGCTGCCAGACCGCTCGTCTCGCCAGACCACTCTCTCCAGACCGCTCTCGCCAGACCGCCGGTCTCGCCCTAGCCGCCAGCTCGCAGGCTGCTGTCTCGCCCTAGTCCCCAGCTCGCAGGCCTCCCTCCCGCCTAGCCGCAGCTCGCCCTAGTCGCCAGCTCGCAGGCCTCCTGGCCGCTCTTCTTGCCAGACCGCTCGTCTCGCCAGACCGTTCTCGCCTATACCGCTCTCTTCAGACCGTCGGTCTCGCCCTAGCTGCCAACTCGCAGGCTGCCTTCCCGCCTAGCCGCAGCTCGCCCAGGTCTCCAACTCGCTAGTCGCCTAGCCGCTCGTCTCGCCAGACCATTTTCGCCTAGACCTATCTTGCCAGACCGTCGGTCTCGCCCTAGCCGCCAGCTCGCAGGCCGCCTTCTCGCCTAGCCAGCTCGCAGGCCACCAACTCGCTAGGCCGTCTTCTCGCCTTGCCCCAGCTCGCCCGGCCTGTGCTCGCTCAGCCTGTTTTTACCGTTGCGCCCTCGAGGCGGAATTACTTCTCTACCCCCAGTGTGGAGGTTTGCTATTGGCTTTAGGCATATTTTCCTTAGGGGCATTTTGGTCATTTTAACCTCAAGACTTGGAAAATCTATAAATAGACCCTTGAGGGTGCCTTGGAGAGCATTGCTCCTTAGCCACTTAAATCCCCTTAGCTTTCTTCCTCCAAGGCACCTAGCTCAATCATTGGCTAGGGAGGGGGAGACCTCAAAGGTCTTCCGGGTGCGAGGTGGGACCTCCACGCTAGAGTCGAGGGTCTGTTCCTAGCTCCCAGGTCTTAGGTCTGTGACGTTCCTCCGAGTGTAGTAGGTGTAAGGTCACCCCTATTTTGGGACCCCGAACTCCACGAGAGGTCAATTTTGGCTTCAACACGCAGTGAGTCAAAAAGAAATAATTCCCATTTTTACCCTTTTTACTATTGGCACACCATACTCATCAATACTACCTTCACCATACAAGTTGGATCCTCTAACATTCAGAGGTCCAAATTACTCTAAATTTTTACCATGGTACTAAATTGACATTAGAGTCATGCCTCCCAAATTTGGGGGCATTTGAAATTGAAAGTCTCCATAAATTGCCTTTTTTTATAAATCAAATTATAGACTAAAACTATAGAGAAATATCCTCCAAAAATTCTGATTTTTGGGTACAGTCTAAGTATAGTATATACACATGCATGATCCAAATTTTAATGCATTTGGAATTGTATTTTAGCATGGGCATTAATTTTAATTTATGACCTAGGCTAGGAGCAGTCTTAGGAGAATGACTCTACAAGGAGCTACAGTGCTCCAAATGGCTTGATTAAGGTGTCAAATTAAAGTTAAGACACATGACTACATTTTATATGTTTAAAATTTTTCCAAATCTATCTCTAAGGGCCCTAAATTATCCCGTAAAGTACTGTAATAAGTGTGACAGAATACTATAATTTAATGTCAATATACAACCCGAATCTCAAATCAATAACGGATGGCATCCATTCATCTTCCTCCTCCAGCCAAGGCCGAGATTTTCCCGACCTGGAGCCTCTTCAAACCTCATTTCCAATCCACCCCTTGGCCTCCACGACCGGCTACCACCACCACCTCCGTTAAGGTGGTGGTCATCATTTGGCGACGAAATAGTGGTCGGAAACCACCTCTCTGACGATCCCGAGCAAGCTCAAAAGCTTGAGATTTTCTCTCACACCTCACATGAATACAAGCTCAATTGAGCTCGATGTCTCTTCTAAATGATCTAAGAAGCTAACACAGAGGGAGAGGAGTAGAAACGAGCCTTGATTGGGGCCCGACGACGGCGATGGCGGCGGTTGGCCATAAAAATCTCCCTCTCCGACGAGCTTGCCCGATTTCCCAATTCTCTACCAAAACCTTTGATCCAGATATTGATTTCAACTCCTTTGGACCTTCTGAAGCTAATGGGATTGTTGAAATGAGGTGTGGAAGGTTGCATAATGAGATGCCATTAAGGGGATTTCGGCCACCACCTTGGATGCTCCTCCTTGGCTCCAAGTGGCACCTCCACTACTGGAATTCTACTAGGAATCCATTTATGAGCTCAGAAATGAGTTTAGGAAGGGCGGAGGAGGGCCACATGGCCTCCATCCCTCATTTCCATCTTTTCTCTCTCTTGATTTTGGGGTAAATGACCAAAATACCTTCATGCATGTCTTCTCTCTCCAAATTAATAGAGCATGGATGGTCATTGGGTTAATGGGCTGCTAATAGGCCATGATTCAATGCCTTAGCCCATTGGGCATGGGCTTGGTTCTTTAATTTCCCCATTTAGGCCTAAGGTTGACCAAGTTTGACTTTAGGGTTGACTTTAATAACTTGATGAGTGGGCTGGCCCCACTTGATGGTCATGGACCCTAAGATACAACCCAACATAGGTTGGGTCATGGTTCAAGGCCTTAGCCCATTAGGAATTGGCTTGGTTCTTAAATTCCTTATTTAGGCCTAAAGTTGATCAAGTTTGACTTTGGGGTTGACTTGGTGTAACACCCCAAATCCCAAATCTGAGTTCAGGCTGGGCAACACGGCCTGGGACACGAGCGTGTCCCAGGGCGTGCCCTGCTCTATTTGATCGAGTGTGATTTTTGGTCTCAAGAGTGTCTCGAGTGAGGCACACAGCCTGGGACACGGGTGTGTCCCAAGCTGTGTCCTTCTCTGTGTCGTCTCGAGTACTCGACGAAATGCACTCGACGTTTGTCGAGAGGGTACACAGCCTGAGACACGGGCGTGTCATAGGTCGTGTCCTCCTCGGGTTTTGGCTAGGTTTGTGCGGCCTATTGAACACGGCTGGGCACATGCGTGTTTGCAGTTGTGTCTAGGCACACAGCCTGTGACACGGGCGTGTCACAGGGTTGTGTCCTTCTCTGGTTTTGGCCAGGCATTGAGGCCTGGTGAACACGGGCTAGACATGGGCGTGTTTGAAGCCGTGTCAGTGCACACGGCCTGTGACACGGGCATGTGTCACGACCCGCATTTCCTCATCAATAAAATTATATCAGAGTAGGGGAAAATACGCGCTGTGATGCCACGCCATGCAGGGGATAACTGCAGACGCTCAGGCAAAACTCCAGACTCAAGGTTTAACAGAAAATCATAATTTATTTTGAAAGAAATCCAATTAAGTTGGATGGTTGTATCCCACGGCACAGTGGATCAACTAGTCCACAAGTACAAATATATTTATACGCTGCGGAAAATACCTTGGTTAAGGTAATTTGACATCCTACATGAGCGTAAACGTCCCCGAAGGACAACTTATGAAGTGTAGGACTCTAAATTTAGTATAATATGAAAATAGTCTTTACGTTACTTTGGAAAATAGTACTTTAGGTTTAGAAATATGGCATGTATGAAGTACATATAGTAATGCTTCTATAAGTTAAAATACCTAACATGCATCATAGCATAAAGCATTCCCAAAGATCAAGTAAACAACCTTCATAAAGGCAAAAATAGCAGTTTAAGTTACATACTTAGCATCACCAAAGAAAACCACCAGTGGGCGTCAACAACCTAACACGAACCCACTGGTGAGTATGCATGTCTATACAGAAGGAAACAAGAAAAGATCAACCTCACAAACTGAGGAAGAGGAATCTCAACAACCCAGGAGATCACTAGTAAGCCCCCAAAAGAAAACTAGTCGTTCAACCGGCTACTACTCTGAACCTGGGGCATTCAAAGAAAGAACACCTCAGCAAGAATATAATCAGATAGAAATGGAGCATTAGATCATAAACAATAAAATGGAAGGGGTTTACCAAATCCTACAATAGAATGCTATCAAACTCAGTTAAAGGAAATAAACGAGACAGCAAAAGTAAGACACTGTCCAAGGAATAATCAAAGCACCAAGTGCGAGAAAGTAACAACATTCCCTGCTAAAAACCTGCAGCAGCAACAAGGCAAAAAATGCCAAAATAGTAATTTTAAAAAGAAAAAGGAACTAACACTCCTAACTTGTGAATTATTAGAGTCGTAAAACCATGGATCTGGGTTAATGACCAAAAACAGCACTCATCCAAACAACCAGATCCAAATAACTCAAGGGTCACCGGTGCAGCCTTGGGGTCCAACACACCGGCCCAAACCGGGGCTAAATCAGTGGTGGTCACGGCTCTATACCCAAACATCCCTGTCAAGAAAACCAGAGTAACCACCTGCCATTATTCACGATTCGTCCTTCAAAACTAGCCGAAAACATCACCAAACCGAAATAAAACCCACACTAACAAACTCGGGAGAAAACACCAGCCTAAGGAAAAAAGCGTCGAGTCCACTCGACACTGCATTGAGTGAGTACCATTCACTTAACGCCAAACACTAAGCAGGGAAGGCGTCGAGTTTACTCGACGCCGCGTTGACTGAGCTCCACTCACTCAACGTCAAAAGACTTAGCCGTAAAATCTCTCACTGGTCCCTTAAGGGTAATTTAGGGCAAAAGAGTATTTTGGGCATGGAGGGGCCAATTCTCACCCAAAGGGGTTGGGACTTTGGCCAGATCCCCAAGGATAGTTTAAACACCCCCTCATGTAGTTTGAGATGGTTAGGGGTGGACTTGCCCTAGGTCCCTAGTTCAAACCCTAAGGTTGAACTTTAGGTGTTTGTGAAGGACATTGTGTGATATATCCATGAATGAACTTGGGGTTTAGTACATGTAGTCATAGGATGGTAAATAGCCCTAGGAAGGGTTTTTGTGACATTTAGATTTAGGCATACAACTTAAATCAATTGGGAATTATTTAGGCCTATACATTTATTAGAAAATTTGAAGGGTCATATGACCTTGGATCTTCATGAAATTTTGGTAGAAGAGTTTTTATAACAATATGAGTCTCTGGAATTTATTGTAGGATGTTTGAAAGACATTAGCTCATACTTGTAGTTATAACCTTTATGTTGCTCCTATGAAAGATTTTGATAAAATTATGGTTAAACTAACTGATAATATTATGAAACTTAGTCAGTGATGATTTATGATCATATTAAAGCCCTGATAATTTTTGGATAATATATTGTGGTACTTATCTCTTTAATTCTATTTATTATATTTATCTTGAATTAATTATTTAGGAGTTAATACTTTTATGAAAGTTTGTAAAACTTGGTATTCTCTGTTATTTTGACATCATATAGTGATCATAATTTTTGGAAGGCCATAACGTTAGTAAATCTAGTACTTCATGTTCAAAATAACCCGTGGCCTAATTTTTGGGGAAATTAAATAAATGTCAAATTAATTAAGAAAATTACAAGTTCCTGGATTTAGACTAAGTATGTCATGATAGACCCTCATTAATTATCTTAGGGTTTTTTGATGAAAATTTAGAGTACTTCCTATCATGTACATTATATAGTTTAGATTGGTTTGCATATAGTAAAACTGCAGAAATTGCAATAGCATGTGGATTAGACATAGGGAGATGAGTTAATGGTATACTGATTTTTGGGAAGTGAAATTAGTTCACCGTTAGGAATCATCATGGGGAGGAGTGATGGGTTGACTAGTGTAAGTGGTGCTTGGGATCGACGAAGGATCGGCTTTCCTATGGAGAGAGAAAGAGTCAAATGCACTAGGGCTAGATCAAGTATAACATTAAATGGGATTGGGACCTGGGTAGATATCAATAATAGTAAGTGTCTTGCGAAAGGGAACGATGGGCTTCAGCTACCATCATAGTTCCTAGTGCCCCTGAGAGCCCTTCACCGGGCATGCCCTGGGCAATACAAGGCTAACCTAAGCCGTAAGAATAATTACTAAAGAACAACTAGTATAAACTAGGGCTTCACCTTCACACACCCTGATGGCTCGGGAGCTTAGTTTGGTTGTGGAAATGGGCAGGTTAGCCCGGTAAGCCGAGGGCCCGGAAGGTAGTTGTGACGGACAGGTTAGTCCGGGGAGCCGATGGCTCGGGGATTCATGGTTGCATGTGCATAAAGGTGGTGGGTATTCGGTATTGTACGGCCGATCGCGCCGGGGTCGATACGTCGACTCGGCTAGTATGGTTCTCACTTAGCCCAAAGGAAGACTGGTGGATATGGTCAGCACTAGTACGTGGAGACTCTAGTTGTGTCTTTTAGAGGCGTACGGAAGGGCTAGGCCTGGTAGTGCGGTTACCCTCCTAGGAGTGGGGGGCCCGACCCACAGTCTCCGTTGACCACAACGGGGGTTCCTGGGAGTGATGCTAGCTTCCAAATAGGGGGAACTAAAGGTATGTGCGCATAGAGTCGTGTGTGTGTGTTGCACTTGCATGAATCATGACATAACATATCACTACACACATACCAGCATATAACCTGACACCCTATCGTATAAACTAGAATGAGATAGCTTATACGATGGGAGCTTTGCAAAAGATCCCTTAATTATAAGTTTGTATGGACATTCATATAAGTTAAGGTTACTTATTCCTTAGTTTACTTTACATGTTCTTACTTTCTACTTTACTTGTTTACATTACTGCCTTTTGTTATAGTTCTTTTATACATACACCTGTTAGGGTAGTAATCACCTGTTTGGTCCACTCTGCTTTGTTGTCCTCAAGTTTCATCCTCCCCGCACGGTGCCTAGGAGTCGCGGGGGTGAGGCGAGGATGATAGTGACTTAGTCTTTATGACTAACGGTCGGTGACCACATCATTTTAGGGGACCGAGCAGTAGGAGCATCAACACCTGAAGGACAAGGAGCCAGGACACGAGGAGCAGTTGTAGCGCACTACCACTACTACACGACGATGGGTCGAGGATGGATTTCAGTTTGCTACCGCTTAGATGTTGAGAGTTGCGAGAGTGTTTTAGTGAGGACTTGATGTACCGGGCTTAAGCCCGTTTATATTTTCATTTGCCTTTCGGCTTCAACACTTTTTATCATGTGGACATTGTTGTGATTTCTATTTCATATTATATATGATATGTGGACTTGAACTTATTTGTATACTTATCTTTCTTTGGTGATCGTTATGGCCGATAGAATCGGCGTTTTGTAGTGACGACCCACCCGAGCGTCGGTGTCACCGCAAAACGACGATTATGGGCATAAGACCCGGTGGTTTAAAAGAAAAAAAATGGGGACTTAAACTGCTGGTGTGAACCATTCCATCCGCTTGCCTGCTCGTCCATCCGCTCTGTGAAGTAGTGCATAACATTCAGCGTAGTCTCCATCCCGTCAAGCAATGCAGAGCATAGTGGCCTGCACAATAGTTGTTTATTTTATTTTATTTTTTCGCAATCCAAATCAAATACCCTGTCATAACCCCAACCTAAGAACTTCATTCTCGAGTCCTCCTCGATAGTTACTTCACCTTATTGTGTCCCTTGTGAGTTCGATACTTTGGAAAATTTGCTCATTTTATATTACTTGTGTGACCGATACACTTATCGTAATAGCATCAGGCGGTCGTTGTCGCCCCTGCAAGGGGTGGCCGTACCGCACCTGCTAGGGGCAACCGCCGCAGTCCCCGCTAGGGGCGGTCGGTCGGCCACCCGTGAGCCTTCAATAGCGGCCCCTTTCCATCGCTCGATCCTCCCGTCGCGATCACCGCCGTCCGTTACACGGGTAACCATCCACGTAAGCACTCACTAACCATAATGGTTAGTGGGGAACATTATTTATTTAATTAATGACCAACACATAACAAATATAATGTCAATAATTTATATTCGAAACTATGCAAAATGTGGTTTGCACCCAGTAATTTGACTGATTGTGTTGTGCGGATAGCCGCGTAACCACCGCAACCACCCTATAGAGCCTATAAAAGGTCTCAGTACCCCTCTCATTTCTAACTTTTTCTTCACCCAGCTTTCGCCTTCCTCAGGTTGGATCTCTACCGAAATCCTCCTACGAGCCTCCTTCTCCCGTCAAGCCACCCGAAAATTCGTCTAAGTGCACAACGCTTCGAGGAAGAAGATGATCGCTAGTCAGCCACTCCAAGAAATCTCCTACGTGCGCAACATACCGCAAGTCTCTAACAATGCATCTTTGCACGCCTCGCAGCCGTGTTTTCGTGCTCAACATACGAGCGACATCCATGAGTATCCGTCATAGCCAGAAAGTGATAAAAAACAAGCTTCGTGTGAGGCAGTCTGTCGCCCTTCGATCGCACCTGCAATCTCTCTCACCTCCAAGTTGTAATGAGGAGCGGTCTGTCGCCCTCGATACCCTTTATAATCTGTAAACTGACGTCAATAGTGAAGTTTGACTGGCACCATTTCATTCATGTTCTTTTTTATCATGTTGAGGGATTTTTCTATGTTAAAATCGTTGTGTTCAACTCTATTTATTTTGTGACTGCGTGCACGCTTGACCGCTCCACGGACTAAGACGATCTATTTTAATCTGGTCTGCCTAAAGGGTTAAGTTGGCCGCAACAAAACCTTCATTTTTTTGAGTTAAAATATTATTTATCATAGATATTCTAAATGGATTCAAATAGATGATTGTTATTAGCACCGCAGTTTTAGCAAGTCGCATCACACTTTCTCCTAATTTTTTGTGTCTTTTGGAAATACGTCTTGTACAAAGTTGTGGATCTCGACGAGATCTACAACTTTCGTGTTGAACACTTTTCCTAAAAATGCATGTACAAGACGTATTTCTAAAAGGCGCGAAACGTGTGCATATTTCCAAAGGATGCCTTAAAAAATGCATGTACAAGACGTATTTATAAAAAACAGAAAAAATTAGAAAAAAATACGATCCGACTAGCCAAAACTGCGGTGCTAATAACAAGCACCTTCAAATAAAGCTCTAAGCCTAAAGAAACTATAGAATCCACAGTTTGGAGAATAGAAAAAAAATAGCAGGTGAGCAGGCCCCACAATAACCTGGGATACCTTCTCTATGTAGTATCACCGCCGGTGAATTTTGCTTCCACTCCTTAATCTTCTCCTCCTATGACTATTCAATGTCTTATTGTCTCCTGCTCATCTAATTACTTTTTGCATCCATCGTGCATAAAAACAGAAACACACACTCTCTCTCCCTCCGTATCCGTGCTGACGCTGCTCGGAGAAACCATAGAGAAGTAGAAAAGAGCCAGCAAAAGCTGTATCCGATTCAGGACGGTGACGATGCCGGATCCAATTCCTTCTTGCTTCAGGGGCAGCGCTGCTGGCGTACCGCCGGCGTCGACTGTGGCAGGCCCGAGCCTCACGACATCAGTATTTGAAACGAATCTGGGGCTGGCCTCCTTCAGTTGGTCCCGCACCGTCCTCGGCCTCTCCCTACGGGCAGACCTCCGTCTCTCCCCAGCTTCCTCCTCCGGCAACGAAGACAAGGACAAGGACGACGAGCCCTTCCGTTTCCGAATTCGCCCTTGGCTTTTCTGGAAGCGGAAGGGCACTCGCCGGTTCCACCTGGAGGAAGGCGCACTCGGGCGCCACCGCGTCATCGAAATCGCCTGGGACCTCACCCGCGCAAGATTCCCATCCACGGGCGGCCCCGAGCCCTCCTCCAACTTCTACGTTGCCGTGTCTGTCGATGGTGAGATGCTACTCGTCGCTGGTGATATGGAGGAGGAGGCACATCGAAAAATGAAGGCGAGTAAGCGAAAGCCGGCGATGCCGATTTCGAAGAGAGAGCATGTCTTGCTGAAGGCGGATCCGGATACCGGCGGTCGGAGGTCGTACCGGACGTTGGCTAGGGTAATGGGAAGGGAGCGTGAAATAACTATTGGGATCGGCGGGAAGGAGAAGGACTCGTCGGGGATGTACGTCGCTGTGGACGGGACCAAGATTCTTCAGGTGAGGAGGCTTCGATGGAAGTTCCGGGGCAGCGAGCGGGTAGAGATCGATGGCAATGGCGGCGGAAGGGTCCAGATCTCATGGGATTTACACAGCTGGCTCTTCCCGTCCAAGGAAGACGCCATTCCCGCCTCAGTTGCCAGCGCTGCGATGTGCGAGATCGGTCAGGCTGTGTTCGTCTTCCGTTTCGATAGTCACGAGGCGGATAAGAGGGAGGATTGGATTTCCGGAGAAACGGAAACGGGCTATCCCGGCGGCGGAAGCAGCGACCAGCTGAACATGGGCTTGATCCCGGGGTATTTGGGGAAAGATCGGAATTGGAACGAGAGCAGCGGCGGCGTTGGTGAGAGAAGAAAGGGGAAGAAGAAGAGCTTATTGAAGACGAGCTCATCGTCTTCTTCATCGTCGTCGTCGTCTGCGGGGAGTTCGTCGGTGATGGAGTGGGTGAGCCGGGAGGAAGCGGAGCTGCGCGGCGTTGACGGTTATACCCTCGTTGTTTACGCGTGGAAGAGTTAATTAGTGTAGCTGCATCTGACCAATCAGATTACTTTTTATTTTCTCTCTCTCTTCTATTATTTGTATCAAATTTAATTTAATTTAATTTTTCCTGAGTATTGCATTTGTTGGCTTGGCGCGTAATAATCATCTGTTCTCATAATTAAAAAATAATAATATAATACAGAAAACTCAAAACTGTTGATCCGAAAAGATCAGGGCAGAAAAGCCTGACCATCTTTTCTTATTTTAATAATATATTACTAGTGACAAGCTGCACCTCTGTGGCCCACCGCAGTAGTACCTCCATCTTGATATTACAATAGGTGGGCCCCCAAGGCTCTGTGCAACAATACTTCGGACATGGCATTGCAACCATATGATTGTGCTCCCGCCCCTCGCAAACCCCTCGAACCTATACTCCGTTCTCGTTTTTTTCTTGTGTATAGGGAGGTGAGAGCATATTATTTAGGTGATTGTTATGGGTAAATCGATTTCGGATAGTGACAAATCAATTATGCAGACAAATCAAGAAATTATACGTGCAAATCAATTATGCTGGCAAACCAAATTGTTGACGCTGCCTTCCTAGCCCCCAGATCTCCACTGCCAACACAGTACACGCTCCACAACAAGCTCACAACCGCCTCTTTCCCCTCATTTCCTATCTGCATCATCCACCCACCACCGCATCCACGCAACTCACTGCCTCGGCACAGATCGCCTCATTCCCCTCGTTGTAACCCGTCGCAGTGTCAAGGACTTGTCCCGTGCAGCCTTAGCTCCTCCTTGCCACTCCGCGTAGCCAAGCTAAGTCAGTCTCTTCTTGCAAGAACTAGGTGGTGATGACAAAACAAGAGGGGAAACAACTCAAGAGAATGCTCACTTATGAAAGATCTCAAGAACGCTTTATTGCTTGTCCAAATCTGAGGTGAATACAAATGAAGAGTGTTTTCCCCTTTTATAGGCCCTAAGGAGATTTCTCTCCAAAGTACAGAACATTCTAGATCCCTATTATTCTAGATTATTTTTTATATCTCTATGGTGTACATGATGCAAAAATTCTCTAGAAAGATCAAGACTTCTCTTATGTACATAACTATAGATTTCTCTATAATTCTCTTGAGAATTAACCCCGAAGTGCAAGTCCGCAACATCCTCCCCCACCTATCCTGGTGACGTCCTCGTTGCCTCGTACTGCTAAAGGATGTCCTTGAATTGTCATAAGTCTTCTAATGTTTCCCACGTAGTCTCGGACTCCGACAATCCCTTCCATTTGATCAAGTGTTGTGTGCATGGTTTCACACCTCTTCTTCGAGCAACTCTTTTTGTGAGCACATCTTCAACTTCTTTGTCGAAGGACTTCGTCATCACAGGAGGTGCCCTATGAGATTACCTCTTTGAAGATCTTTGTTATCTCCATGGTATGGTTGAGCATACTTGCATGAAACAACAGGTGTATTTTCAAGGAGCTCGGTAAGTCAAGGCGATAAGAAACTTTACTCACTTTCCCTATGAATGGAAATGGACCTTCATACCTCTGCACTAAACCTTTGTGGACACTACGCAAGGCCTTGAACTGTTGTGGTATGAGCTTTACCATCACTTTATCTCCAACAGAGTATTCTGTTGGTCGCCTCTTCGCATCAGCCCACTTCTTCATCCTCTTACGAGCCTTCTCCAAACATGATCTTGCTAAGTCGGTGTGTTCCTCCCATGACTTGGCCATCTTCCATGCTCCTGGGCTCTTTCTATCTTCTGTCGTGGCTGCCAAAATATGCGGTGTGAGTGGTTGTCTCCCAATAGCAAGTTCGATGGGACTATAACCCGTAGCCTCACTCCGCTTTAAGTTGTAGGAGAATTGTGCCACATCCATAAGTTTTGCCCAATCCCTTTGATTATCACTCACAAAGTGTAACGGCCTCCCCAACACCACGCTCACAAGGACGGCCGCCGGCACCCCCAGCACCACGCTCGAAAGGGTTCAGCCTAGCCAGGTCTGCAGACCATGTACCTCAACCTAAATCACCTAGAGGGGGGGTGAATAGGTATGGTTTGCGTCTTTTTGCGGAATAAAAAATTGAAAGAACGAAGCGCATAAAATAAACACACAAATCACAGAGTACAGCAGATCTATAGTGATTCCCCAATCTTGGGTACGTCTACTCTCCACCTCACCGATCTAGCAACACGCAAGACTCGGCTACTTCACTATTACATTGGATTAAAAACCAATCCTACAACTCGGAGCAACGCCCCTACAACTCGATCCACAAAACGGATCTACACTCGGAAGAAATACTTCCCAAAACACTCGGAGATAAAATCTCCTACAAGATAAAGATTTTGTAAATAAAATTATACAAACAGAATATCTCAGATTTGAATCTTCAGTCTTTCTTCTTTCTTGAAACTTTGAAGCTTTCTTAGAAATAGGTTGAAGAAGACAAGCTGAAAACTATTCTGGATCTGAAAACCTAGACCAGCACGATCAAGATGAGGATCTGTGAGAATAAGAATGCATTGATCTGTTGATCTAATCTTGCTCTGAATATCTGGAATCATAGGAGCAGCGACGAGATCGTCGATGAAGAGCGGCGACGGCTTCCCGATTTTGATTGAAGAAAATCGATTCAGAAAACTTTATCTCTCTCTCTATTAGGGTTAGTCAAATATGATAAGACCTTTTATAGGAATAGTCTAATGGTCATAATCATAAATGACATAACACGTGGACCAATAGTCATGGTGATTAATTTAAAATCGGGTTCCGTCAGACTTAACGAAATTTCAGAAAAATTGCATGCATTACTCGAGTGGAATATGACTACTCGAGTAATCACTTTGACTTCTCGAGAAAAGGATGTAAAGTTCTCGAGAACAATCCTTAGATAAAATCTAGAAATTAACTTCTGGCTACTCGAGTAATAGAAGCTGACTTCTCGAGAAGTAGTTGGACTTCTCGAGTACTAATGCTTCACTACTCGAGAACTAGATGCACTTCTCGAGTACTCGATTTCTGTTACTCGAGACAAAGTCTTGTATTACTCGAGTAATAGCCTTAGCTACTCGAGTATTAGACTTAGAAGAATTTCTGAGTTAGATGTTTCAGATAACTCGAGAACAAGTAGAGATGTACTTGAGTACTAAGCAGCTTCTCGAGAACTAACTTCAAATCTTCTCGAGAATTACTTCAGTTACTCGAGTGCTAGACTTAGCTTACTCAAGAACTAACTATAATTCTACTCGAGTACTAAAATTGTTTCTCGAGTAAAATACTTAGAAAAATTTTGCTTCCTAAAAATTTTATTTCTTCAAGGAAATCAACAACTAGTCTTTCTCCTACAAGTTTAGTGCTTGAAAATGAAGTGTATCCCAATAGAGAGGCTACACATGAGTCAACACCATGGATCACACAATGAGGGATTACATTGTACGGTCCTATGTTTGGTAACTCATTGTAGACTGACATTGGTCTACACTTGATAATTAAATCCTGCAAACACATAACTCAAACAAGACATCAAATACAACTTAATTCATCTTAGTTTAAGGGTGACTTCATACAAATCTAAGTTATTGTGGATACAATACCCAACAATCTCCCCCTATTTGTAAAGTCAGAACCCTCTAAACTAAGGTGAATTATATCAAGATAAACAAATAAAGTGACTAGCTACCACAGTGATAATAGAAAATAAAGTGCTAAGTAATTAAGAGAAAATCAGATCATCAAAAATTAAAGATTTATATTTATATAGAATTGTCCACGAAATCCATTTCAACACAATCTCATAACACAGTCTATATCATTTGCCATTCCTTGCTCTGTTGTTGTTGTTGTTGTTGTCTTTCCTTTTTCTCTTGCTGTCTCCTTTGATAGATGAAGGGTTTAGGGTAATACTTTGGGGGTATAGGAGGAGCATTTGGATTGTTCCTTCGATACTCTCTATCATAAATTCTTCTCTTAGTTAAGGATTTCTCATACAGTTCCCACTTAGAGGAGCTATAATGAATAGTCCTGCTTTTATTGTAGTTCATGACTAATTTGAGAGTATCAAGGATTAAAGATTTAGAAGTAGGGCTCCAAATTTCAGCAAATTCTTGTGCTCTCCTCTTTTCAGCTTCTGGATTGGGAATGGACTTGCTTGCAGATGCTACATCACCATACTTTCTTCTTTTAGGGATATGAATTTCAGGAGGTGCTTGATGGAGTACATTTGTCTGATCAGTTTCCTAAACCTGAGCATAAGTGTCTGGAGGTGGTGCTTCTGAGCCTTCAGGCCTTGGAGAAAAAGTTGGCTGTTGAGCTGGAGGTTGCTGAGCAGTGGGATTTAAATGATATCAGCTTGGAAATCAGGGAATATTTGATTATGCATTCACACAGCTGTATCATAAGTATGAAACTTTACACCATCTATTTGATTTTGGACAACAACATGTATTTCCTTCAATTTTTCTTCCCATAGAGTTTTCATGTTTGCGTCTGATTTCTCTAAGTATTCTTTCACTAAGCTCTCCCCCTTTCTGACTTCTACAGATAGGGTGGTAATATCAGCTTCTTTGAAGGTACCAACTTCTTCACAAGTTTTGAAGTTATGTTCTTAGGCTTTCTTTTCTAACTGGATTTGATTATTAGCAAGAGTTACTGATTGGTCCATCACCTAACCAATGTTGGTTATGGTGTGGTCCAGAGCTTTCCTACCTATTTGGAAGAGGTGTTTCAGCTCATCAGTATTATGTTCGATCTCTACAAATCCTCTGCTCATCTCTTTTCCAGAGCAGTTACTTTTTCAGTCACAACTTTGAGAGATTCATCAAACTACTTTCTCTGTTGTGCTAGCATTAATTCTATCTTACCCAAAATATCATTAGCAGCATGAGTTTGAACTTGAGGAGCTGGAGGAGGAGGAGCAGTCCATGGAACAATTTCTTCAATTACAACTGAACTCTTGACTCTTATAGTTTGAATCAAAATATTACCTTCCTCATCAAAAATGGTGGGAAGTGAGAAATCCAAGCTCTTGAGAGGAGCCTCAGCTAGTTCTGGAGTAGCTTCTTTCTCATCAGAAATAAGAACTGTTTCTTCCTCTTGAATGTCTGCAGCAGGGGACTGAAGTAGAGGTTCTTGTTCAGAGTGATGGTGAGAAGGAGATGGCTCTTGAGATGGCTCTGGAGAGGGAGACTTCTATGTATGAAAAGGGAAAATAGGCTCTTTTGAAGTCAATTCCTCAATCATTTGAGTTATGTCTTCCTCTGTGGATAGAATGTTTGCTTGTACTTGGGCATCTGAGAGTGGCTCTTCTGGGGTAGCAGGATGGAGTGCAGCAGCTAGAGGAGGGGTAGAAACTCTTTCTTCTTGAATTGAAGGAGCAGGCTCCCCTCAGCAGATACACCAGATGTTCCAGCTACTTGAGGTAGAGGAGGAGATGGAGTCATGTCCTCATCTTCTGGGTGTTCATGTTCCTTAGCAGCTTGGGCATGGTTCTTGAGTTTAAGATCCCATCTTTGTATAGAAGATATAGAGACTTTCTTCATATGGTGAAGGGTTGTACCTTTGGATAGGTCAAAAATCTCTGGCTTGAATTCATGTAGAAGTAGAGAAATAATCATTGCATAGTTTGGGGCTTTGATGCTTTCCTTTATCTTATCAAAGATCATCATTCCAAAGTGAAATTTCTTCCTATAGATGACTGTTGTCACAATGTAAAATAAGTCGGCAATGATGAAGCTTATAGAAGTAGTCTTGCATAAAAGTACTTTGCCAAGAATATCAACTAGAAGTTTGCTCTCTGCATTTAGGTCAGGTCGACGAATGGAAGTTACACCAAATGAAATACACAGAAAATACAAGCTCTGTCATAGTCCTCATCGGTTAGGTCATCTTCTTCTTCAATCACGGGCAGTCAGAGAAGTTTAGAAACAACAGGAGTGGATAACTTGATCTTAACCCCATGAACTCTTGTCTTAAGAATTTTTCCATTTCTCCTTACTTTGACATTCTGAAAGAACTCTTCAACCTCTGGAAATAAAATTTTGCACGGTTACTCTAAAACGAAAGACAATCCGGCGGTTTCTAGAAGTAGAAGAAGATTCTGAAAATCAACCGAAATCTCTGCAATTCGTGTCGAAACAAGTTCGCTTCTGATCCCTATCTTGGATGGAGGAGCCATCGATCCAGAGAAGAACGAAAATTGACTATGGGGAGAGAAGGGACTGAATCGGCGGTAAGCTCTGCGGCGGCGGCGGGAAGACGAAAAGTTTCCTCTTTTCTCTCGAGACATGGTTTAGAGATCGAGTGATTTGGAATTTCCAGACTTTTCTATTCATATAAGTCTTAATTTATGATAATTAAGGAATTAATATAACATACCTAAGAGTATGGCGGCATAACATCTGAGTGTGAATATCAGAAATTTGAACTTGAAATGAAAAGTTGCTTCAGATTTCTCGAGTGGACATGCATTACTTGAGTGAAGAGAAAGCAATTCTCGAGTAGTAACTAGAAGTTCTCGAGAAGTGTCTTATTACTCGAGAAGCAGTTCTCGAGAGGCAGACTTATTTCTCGAGTGGACCAATTTAGTACTCGAGTAGTAAGGGTCTTACTCGAGAAATGAAGTCCAAACTTAAGAAATTCTGAATTTTTGAAGTGTTGCCTGATCCTTGAGCTTTGTTGTGAGTTCTCCTTCTTTATTCTTCTTTGTTGAGCATGCCAAGTTCTGTTTTGAAGAACGAGAACTTGGTCTCATCGAGCAGCTTTGTGAAAATGTCTGCAACCTGCCTGTCAGTTAGGACAAACTGGAGGTTGATGTCTCTATGCTCCACATACTCCCTAATGAAGTGATACCTCAGCTCTATGTGCTTTGTCCGACTGTGAGAGACTGGGTTGTTGGTGATTGCAATTGCGCTGGAAGAGTCGCAAAACATTGGAATGTTCTGGAACTTCATGTTGTAATCTTCAAACTGATTTTTGATCCATAACAGTTGTGCACAACAACTGCCTGCAGAGATATACTCTGACTCGACTGTTGAAATTGCGACACAATTTTGCTTCTTGCTACTCCAGGAAATGAGCCTTCTTCCAAGGAATTGACAAGTTCCGGAAGTGTTCTTCCTGTCATCTTTGCTACCTGCAAAATCTGCATCTAAAAAACCAATTAGTTCGTTATAATTACTTCTTGGGTAGCATAAGTCAAGATTTGGTGTACCTTTAAGGTATCTCAAAATCCGCTTTGCAGCAGCGTAGTGAGATTTCTTACAGTTCACTTGAAATCTAGCACACACACATGTTGAAAATATTATGTCTGGTCTACTAGCAGTAAGATAGAGCAAGGATCCAATTATGCTTCTGTACTTGGTTTCATCAAAAGGTTTTCCTTTTTCATCCTTTTCCAGATACATAGATGAACCCATTAGAGTCCTCATAGAGGTTGCGTTCTTCATTTCAAATTTCTTAATTAACTCCTTGGTGAACTTCGTCTGAGAGATGAAATTTTTATCTTCAGATTATTTCACCTGAAGTCCTAAGAAATACTTCAGCTCTCTCATACTGCTCATTTCAAACTTCTCTTACATAAGTTTTGAAAATTTCTTGCTGAGGTTCTCGTCGGTAGAGAAAAAAATAATGTCATCGGCATAGATTTGCACTAGCAAAATCTTGCCTTTTATTTCCCTAAGAAATAATGACTTATCTATCTTTCCTCTTGTGAACTTGTTCTCAAGAAGAAAGGTAGACAACGTCTCATACTAAGCTCGAAGAGCTTGTTTCAAACCATATAATGCCTTAAATAAAAGATAAACCTGATCAGAAAAGTTAGAATCAGCGAAACCTGAAGATTATTCCACATACACTTCTTCCTTTATGTCACCATTAAGTAAGGCCGACTTCACGTCCATCTGATAGACAGTGAAGCCTCACCTCCCGACCGCATTCATCCATGATCAAGTTGTCCAATTCACTAGCCATTTAGACTTCTTGTCTAATTCACGTCTATCTTTCCCCTTGTGAACTTGTTCTCAAGAAGAAGGCTTCTCTTCTTTCTTTCAGTTTGTTGCCTCACCTCCCGACAACATTCATCCATGTTCAAGTTATCCAATTCACTAGCCATTTAGCCTTCTTGTGCATTAACTAGGTACTTGAGCGAACCTGGCTCTGATATCAAATGGTCACAGACATGTCTTCTTATAATATGCTATGCGGTCTTAGCTCATCCTTGCCACTCCACACAGCCAAGCTAAGTCAGCCTCTCCTTACAAGAATTAGGTGGTGATAGCAAAACAAGAGTGGACACAACTCAAGAGAATGCTCACTTATGAAAGATCTCAAGAACTTTCTATTGCTTGCCCAAATCTGAGGTGAATACAAATGAGGAGGGCAATCCCCTTTTTATAATTCCTAAGGAGATTTTCCTTCAAAGTACTGAATATTATAGATCCCTATTATTCTAGATTATTCTATGCATATCTAGGGTGTGCATGATAAAATAATTCTCTAGAAAGATGAGGACTTATCTTATGTACATGATTCCAGATTTCTCTAGAAATCTCTTGAGAATTAACCCCGGAATGCAGGTCCGTGACAACAGGCTCCATCACATGCATCGCTTTTTCTACAACTGTCGTTGATACCCCATCCCTCTCTCTTGCCATCACAGTCATAAGCATATTAGTGGCACCCGCCCTGACAATTTTTACCCTCATTATCCTCACCAATGAAGGCGGCGACAACGAAATGCATAAATCCTCGCCAATGAGCCTCATCAAGCATCACAATCCCGCATCCATCACCTTTGTTTCTCTTTCCCCAATTAACCTCACCAGTTCCGTTATCAAATCCGGCTTCCCGACCATCACCATCCTCACCTTCGAATTCGGAAAAGTGGATGTCGAGAGATTATTTTTCAAAACTATAGTTGTCACAATCCAACATGATGAGAATCGCCCGCTCCCTTGAGAACCGTTGCCGGAGAAGGTGGCGTCTGTATCTGACAATAGAGCAATGACCAATGCTCGTTTGTGCTCCCCATCGACAAGAGCGGACAAAGTGATCCTGATTCTCCCCGATCTATTTCACATCGTAAAAAGATTACTTCTTTAATTTTTTTTTTATTTTAAAATTTGGATTGCCCATATCCAAAATAGGTTTGCCCATAATAATGACCATTTTTATTGTAGGTAAGAGATTTTGATAATATAAGAGCACATATTTTAAAATTAACCAAAAAGTACATTGTTGTGGTCTGCCCGAGACTCTAAGTAGATTGAACTAACTGAATCGCATTAGCTCGAACAACGGCCGAGCATGCAAACAGTCTTAGAGAAAAAATCTAACAAGAGAATTTTTTAACATGGAAAACCCATGAACAAGGTAAAAACTGTTGCGAGTCACCTGGTTTTTCCTCGGTCCCGAGAATCAAACCGTCTTAGCTCGGAATTGGACCGGACATGCAAACAATCAAAGAAAAATGGAAGCAAATGTCAAAAGCCTTTTTTTGACGTGGAAAACCCAGATAGGGTAAAAAAGCACAAGACTGGATCTGTGATAAGCCAAAATTCACTATTTTGTTGGAATTTACAAGAATTTGATATGATCTCCGGAAGGCGATAGACCACCTCTCTGTTACAAGCATAAAGTATTGTTGGGGTCCGTGCACCGCTCTTGGTAGACCGAGCCTTTTGAACCGTCTTATCCCGCGGAGTGGTCGAGCGTACCAACAATTAAAGATTCACCGAGTGTTGAATCAGAGGCTTGATGACGTGGAAAACTCGTAATCGGGGTAAACACTATGCGGTCGGTTTGGTGCCAACCTAACTTCCACTATCACAGAGTCTATTACAGAGTTTTCGGAGGGGAGCGAGCGCGACAGGCTGCGCCTCGTTACACTTGATGAGATGGGGAGAATAGATGTCGAGTGTTGCTGGTAGACGTTCTGTTCTCGAGGCCCTCCGTTGGTCGCTTCTTGTGGAAGTGGGCGTGGCTTTTTTCCTTCTGATTCGACTTGACATGATGGTGGGGATAGCTCTGAGCGTCCCATCTTCGTCTTGCTTTTTCTCCAAGCTTGTCTTGTCTTTGCGACCATGACAGAACCTTGCAGAAAAGAACTTGGGTGGAAATTCTGTAGAGGGGAAAGAGAGGGGAAAGAAGGAGGGAAGTCGCAGTTCCCCAAAAAGACTGTTATAAGTGAAAATTAGCATATTTATACGATTTTAAGAGGGAAGATCTGGTAATTTCGCTTAATTATTTCCAGATCGGCCAATAGGATTGCACGAAACGAAGCACGCAGATCGTCATTTTTTAAAAATGATGATCCTGCCCTTGGGCCAAAGGAAGGCCCGCCCGCCAAAACTGGAGGCCCGAAGAAGACGGTGGGGGCAGCAGCCACCACCCACACACCTGGAGAGTGGCCTAGGGGAGTCCCTCAGTTAGGCCGCTCAGATCCGGCGGCCTCGGCCGACCCTCATGAGTACTGGCTACGACGAGGCCGCCCAGGGTCAACGTCCTCGTTTGTCCCATGCAGGGCCGGCCATGGCGGGGTCAACCTAGGTCGGGGGGCCTCGGTTGGCCCTCGCGGGGCCGGCCGCGGCGAGGCTGCCTTGGGTCGGGCGGCCTCGGCTGGTCCTCGCGGGGGCCGGCCCCGAAGAGGCCGCCCAAATTCGGGCTCTCCCGACCAGCCCTTGCAAGGGCTGGCCGCGGGAAGGCCGCCCGGGGGTTGGAGGACTTTGCCGGCCCGCACGAGGGCCGGCCGCGGTGAGGCCTCCCGGGAACATGCAGCCTTGGATAGCCCTTGCGGGAGTAGGGCGTAGCGAGGCTGCCCACGGTAAGGCATCCTGAGCTCGGTTGGCTCTGGCTAGCCCTTGCGGTGCCGGTAGCGGCAAGGCCACCCATATCTGGACAGTCCCAGCTTGCCCTTGCGGGGGCTGGCCACAGAGAGGCCGCCCTGGGTCAGGCATCTTAATTTGACCGGACCCAAGTGGTCCGGCTGCGACGAGGCTGCCCGGGAACATGCGGCCAAGGAGAGGGCATATGTTTTAGAGCCTCCAGTCGGCATCGGGTGCACCACATTTGGGATTCGGTGTGCGGTGGTTACTGCAAGAATCAGGTGTGCGAATCGCGCGTGCGATGGTTACATGTACAACTTCCCACGACGCTAGTAGGGGGAGAGGGTAAATCGGTTATGTGCCGCCCTATTTTCCTATAAATTGGGGGATAACCCCATCATTTTCCCCCCAAAGCACTCGGAGTTGGGAGTCATAGTTAGCGAAGTCTACAGGCTTTTATCTTTGTGCAGATCTGGATCGTAATGGCGGGGATTACGAGGATGGGCAAGATGACATGGTCGAGACCGAAAAGGTATGGCGAGTGAGGAAAATGTGGGAAAAAATAGGGCGAACGCAAGGATGGAATTGACCGGAACGATGTGCCTCGTGCGTGATGCGCTCTACGCACAATGCACGTGCGTGCGAGGTGCACTTCGTGTGCAACATGCGTATGTGTGGGGTGCGCCCCATGAGCATGAGGTGCACCCTTATGCGCAATGCGTGCGCGTGGAGTGCGCCCCTTTGCGCAGCGCACGCGGGATGCGCCCTGAGTGCAGTTCACACGTGTGTGGGGTGCGCCCCTGGGCAGAGTTCTGTAATCGACGTTGCATCGATTTCATATCAAAGTATGTGTCGACTTATCATATTTAGTTACTCTGACTTGTTCTTGAAGTAGCGTCGATTTTTAATCAAACTTACTTCGACCTCTAGTCAAAGTTGTGTCGACTTCTTATCGAAGTTGCATTGACTTCTAGTCGAAGTTGCATTGACTTCTAGTCGACGTATGTTAGCATTTCATAACTTTCCTCCTTAATCCAGTGTGCCTTTCTCATGTAATTAATACCAATGACATCTTACGACTTCTAAGACCAAATTACCCTAACTATACATCATGGGTAATAAACATAGGATGTCAAATCACTTAATGTAATTTGTTAAGATAAATCATAAGGGTTTTCCCAACAATCTCCCCCAATTTAACTTAACAAATTTTACAAGATTTCAAAAAGAATTTTACAAATATAAAGCAATAAAAATACAAAAAATTGACATTCATGAACATGTAATAAAGACAGGTTAAATTGAGAAAGGAATATTACAGGCCACTGAATATACCAAAAATCCTTTGGTGTCAATAAGCAGCATTACTTCTTCTTTTTTCAGCAAGAAAAGCTGTAAGTGCAATGTACAATTTCTTTGATATTTTTTCAATAAATTCAAAATGAACCTTTCTTTCCTTATATGAATGACTTTGTATTTCCGTATAGACATTAAACAACTTTTGAACTTCTGCATTTACAATAGTTGTGCTTGGTTGCATGCCCAAAACATTGATAAAGTAGTTGTGCTTAGTTTCATCAAAAGGCTTTGTGAAAATATCTATCCTATGATTTTCAGAAGTCACATATTTCAGGAAAATTTTCTCTTTTTTCACATTGTCTCTGAGAAAGTGATGCTTAATCTCTATATTTTTGTCTTGCTATGCAAGACAGGATTTGATGCAATTGAAATAACACTTGAGTTGTCACATAATATTGTGAAGTTAGTGAAATTCAAGTTATAATCAAGTAACTGATTCTGCATCCACAAAATCTGTGAACAATAACTTCCAACAACAATATACTCAGCTTCTGCTGAAGAAGTGGAGACAGATGTTTGCTTTTTACTAAACTAAGATATCAGTCTAGCGCCTAGGAATTGACATGTTCCATATATACTTTTTCTATTCAATCTACATCCGGCATAATCAACATCAGAATATCCATATAATTCAAACTCCGATTCTACAGGATATCATAATCTCATCTTAGGTGTACTCTTATGATGTGCGTAATTGTAACTTGATGAGTGCATGAGATATGATATATTATTGTGATGATATGGTGTGATTAATTATGCTTTAGGAAGGCAAGCGCACATATCATCACGGGGTATAAAATCAAGTGTCATATTTTTTCGGGTCTGCCGAGTACTTGTACAGACAATGAAGAGCTATTATTTTATCTTAACAAAATAGTGGTTGGTTTGCAAAAATAAAAAATAAAATGCGATTTAAATTAATTGAGAAAAATTCGATGAGATAAATGTTAGCACTTGATATAGAATCCATTTGAATAAAAGAGCAATGAATAAAAGATTAAAGTGCAAATTCTAATAATTGGTCTTTGATCGTGGAGGCTCCCAAATTATGTTAAGGCCCCTCTCGGGAATACGTTCACGTCTAACCTTAGGTGACACGATTAAGACCTCTCGACCAGTCAAACCCTCTAAGTTTGTTTTAGGCGGTGAACCCCACTATTGGGTTTGACCCTAATCCGGAAGATTTGGTCTGTCCTCTATTGAGGATTGCATGACAACTCCTATTGTCTTTGAGCGATCTTCTCGTATCAACAACCTCTTGGTAAAATATAGGATACAGATCTAGGATCGAATACTATGTAGCAATACGTTTAAGTGATCTCCTCGTATCCATAATATCTCAATAAAATCTAGGATACGAATCTAGGATCAGATTCGCTACACTAAAGATCAAAAATTATAATCAAAGACAACCCGAAGCAAATTAAAATAGAGAGCTTGCTAGACGATTAAAAGAAAACTAAATTCATGTCATTTCAAAGTTCATCATGATCAAATGCTAAAGAAAGTTTAGCTAATCTTCATGATGGGGAAATTACATAAAATGATAGAGAAGTGCATGATTACTACAAAAGAAAAAGCTTGAAATACCAAACTACAAAGCTAAATTACAACTTAGAAAAAAATAACAAAGCTAAACTATAAACTAGAAATAAAAAAATAAGGAAAGATAGTACTAAATTGCAGAATTTCTCCATCAAAGTTTCCCTCTCAGCTCAAGGAGAAGACTGGAATTTATAGGAATTTTTGCATGGGAGTCACGCCCCCTGGTCACGTCTGTGACCAGGGCATGTACGGTACGGAATCAGAGACTTGAAAGCCCGAGAAATGCTGGGAAACCAAACCACCAAAAGTCATTTCGTAATGGGTCACGCTTACTGGTCACACTCGTGACCAGGGCGTGACTGCTGAAACGGTCGATGACGAAAACTGACTTTCATAACTCTGAAGCACACCGGGGATTTGGATGTCACACCCTCTATGTCACGCTTGTGACAATGGAATATAACTTTAAACTAATGTGACAACTCATTCTGAACATCGAATACGCCCCTAGGTAACGCCCGTGACTAGGGCGTGTAATATTAATCTGGCATGGAAATAACTTTCTGGCAGCGGGAGGCGGGACACAGTCTGTGACTACGGTCATGCCACCTAGTCATGCCTGTGACCAGGGTGTGTAATACTCGGTTTTTGCAAATTTGTTCTCTTTTAGTTACTGATCCTGTATTTTAGCTCCGTTTGGCCAAATGCAGCCAAATTTTCTCAAAAATCTGTAGAAACCTGCAAAAAACAAGATTAAGCGTTATAAAATCTAAAATTATAAAAACAAAGATTTAAATATTAAAATAAACATAAAATTACCAAATAACTCTAAACATTAATCTAAATCCTATAATAAAATTAGGTTGAAATGTTTCTTATCACCTTAAGATATCTTAAAATTCTTTTTACAGAACTAGGATGTGATTTTTTAGGATTTACTTGAAACCTTACACAGACACTTTAATATCAAATTTAGATTTAACCTTTTTATTGAATCTTGTGAGAGTTATGAAGGTTTCAGACTTTGCTTTTAAGAAAAACACCCAACTAAATCTTGAGAAATCATCCACTATAACAAAAGTGAAAGAAATACCTCCTAAACTTTGAGTGGTAAGATGACCAAATAAATCCATATGTAGTGGGTATAAAATTCTTGGAGAATCATTCTTACCAATTATTTTGAATGAAGATTTTACATGTTTACCTTACTAACAAGCTTTACATGGATTAAATTTTCTACACATACCTTTTGGTAAGCCTCTTACTAACTCATCCTTTGAAAGTCTTGTGATTAAGATGACCAAACCTCCAATGCTAAAGCTCATTCTTTTCCACTTCAACATTAAATAGGCATAATTCATTGTTAAATGAACTAAAATCAATAACATATATATTATCTTTTTCTAGAACCAGTTAGCACAATAATATTTGTTCTATAATTTATTATTTGGCAAAGGTTATTAGTGAACACAACCTTGTATTCTCCATCACACAATTGACAAATGCTAATCAGATTATGTTGAAGTCTTTCAACATAAGTTACTTTAGCAAAAGGTGATATCTCCAATTTTGATCATACCATAACCTTTGGTATGACCATAATTAAAATCACTAAACACTACCTTGGGACCATTTTTGGCCTTAAAATTAACCAACATCTATTTTTATCCAGTCATACATCTGGAGCATTCATTGTCCAAATACCACAGCTGATTTGTGGAAGGACAATATTTTTCCTACACATAGATTAAACATTAGTTGGGTTTCAGGTTACCTTGTACTCAATACTTCTTTTTCCATTATAAGGAGTGATAAAAGTATATAATAGCATAGGCGGACCTATCATAGGCCGAGTGTGGGCAGCCGCCCACACTCAAAATCTATCGCTAAATTAGGGTTCGGTCTTTCCTACTCCTCCATACTCCTCAGTCCTCACTCCCTCTAGGGCAGACGATCTCCAGATTCTCCACTGAGTCACTGACGATCTCCAGACTCCAGCTTGGTCGCTTGGCCGCTTGAGTCTTGACAGTCTCCTTCCTCGATTCCTCCTCCAGACTCGAGTGGTCCCTGCCCCCTGGCCAGCCTGGCGCCTGGCGGCTTGGCCCCTGATTTCAGAGTTGGGTAACTCCCGTCTTCTTCAAGATTTGGCAAGTTCTATTTTTTTTTGCATTTTTTTGCCGTTCTTTTTAATCGCTCGACGCCCCGACTGCTTCGTTACGCCTCCTCCTCTACACGCCTCCTAACCAAACTGTAAATCCAAGCTCCATTAAAATCCATCGCCTTCTTTGCAACATCACAGTTATTTTGTGGCATTCTTGTCTTCCTTCAGCCAGAAAGACTCCTTGCAGCAGAAGTCAGAAGATCGAACGTAATTAAGGGATTTCATGTTAGATTTATTTAGTTATGATTTTGATATTCAATTGTTAATTAGGGGATTTCATATTTCAGTTATCTTCAGAGTTTATGATGTAGATAGTAAGGGGATCTTCAGAGATTTATTTAGTGTTCCTGATGGCTAAGGCTCTGTTTTTTGTTCTTTGTTTGTCAAAACTCCCTTCTCTGCCTCTCAGTCTCTCCTAACTCTTAAGTCTTAATTCATTCCTAGCTCCTCCCCGCTGCATCCCCGCTGGTTTCCGATCGGAGATTGGTTAGAACTTAGAAGCCCCAAATCCTAAATCCCAATCACCTTAATTTGGCAAAGCAAGCCAGAATCTTGAATATTAGCCACTTGTTCATTCGCAACTTGATTATAATTTGATTTCAACTTGGTTTCTTCAACTTGATTTTAATTTTGCAACAATTTTAACTGGATTTCAATTTGCTTCATTTTCCATAGGATTTTGCCACAGGATTTCAATTGAATTTCAATTTTGCAACATCATTCGGTGATTGATGTGCTTGAAGCCATTGAAAAGGATGGCAACCTTTCAGAGCATAGATCTGAAGAAAGTGATTTGTTGGAGGCTATGCAATATTTTCAATTTTTATTTTTGACTCACTTAATGAAAACCATCTTAGGGATTACCAATGAATTATCGCAAGCATTACAAAGGAACGATCAAGATCTTGTAAATGTTATGACTCTTGTCAGAATTTCCAAGATACGATTACAAGCAATGCGAGATAATGGATGAGATTCTATATTACATGAAGTAACTATCTTTTGCCAAAAAAATGATATTATTGTTCTAAGTATGGAAGATAAATTTGTAGCTTGAGGGAGATCAAGACGCAGATCAGAAGACAATACAAACCTTCACTTCTATCATGTTGAATTATTTTATGCAGTTATTGATCTACAACTTACCGAGCTAAATTGTCGATTTGATGAAGTGAACACGAAAATGCTTCTATGTATGGCATATTTAGATCCAAGTAATGACTTTTCGGCTTTTAATAAGCAAAAAATAATTCGATTTGCTGAGTATTATCCGTTGGATTTTTCTTCAATTAATATAATGAAGCTTGATAATCAACTGGAAAGTTATATTTTAGATGTTCGCTCAGACAGAGAATTCTCAAATGTGAAAGGGCTTGGAGGATTAGCTCAAAAGTTAGTACAATTGAAGAAGGATGTTCTATACCCATTGTTGTATTTGCTCATAAAGTTCGCACTGTTATTACCTGTTACAACTGCAAGTGTAGAAAGAGCTTTCTCTGCAATGAAGATTATCAAAACATCATTACGCAATCGGATGGGTGATGATTGGATGAATGGTTGTCTAGTAACATATATTGAAAAAGATATCTTTTTCACCATCGACAACAAAGTTATCATGGAATGTTTTCAGAACATGAAGCATCAAAGAGGAGTGTTGTAATCAAGTATGTAATCTTATTTTATTAATTAAAAATGTCCTAATTTAAATAGTTTTTTTTTCAAATTTGTAGTCATTTTTTATCGTACGTAACAAATTTTTTTATCGTTATTTTATTGAATGCCCCCACTGAAAAATCTCGCTGGATCCGCCCCTGTATAATAGCCTTTCATAATATCCTTTGGGTTAAAAGAGTGTTGGTTTATTAAACAAACAACTTCCAGTTTTATGTCCTTTAATAATGCAATCTTGACAAACATCCTTTACAGAGTTATTTTAATAAGAATAATTATTTTCCAGGGATGTGCATCGAGTTGAAGTCAACGCAATGTTTGGAATGCATCGATTTGAAGTCGACGTTTCACCAAAGTTATGTCGATATGAAGTCGACGTATGTTCCTGACTTGTTAAAACTATTGATTTTGTTTCTTGTTTATCATTTGTTGTCCATCTAAAACTCTTTTTCTTTTAAAATTACTCTTATCATTATTAAAACTTGTTGCTTTGTCTGGATAGTCATTATAAACTATTTTGAATGGTACTTCCTTTGCTTTGATAAATGATACATAATTTTTCCAAGTAGGTATATTATTAATTGATACTATCTTGTGAGGATTTGCTCATAATCCCAAATGATCAAACCTTTTTAAGGTTTTCAGTAATATTCTTAAGTTGATGACTTCTTCCATTTAAAGATTTTTCAAAGACTTTTGTCTTTGATAATTCTTCTTTTAATAAAGAGTTTTCTTCAGTTAACCTACTTGCATGTTCCTTCAGGTTATTTATCTCAATTTTTAAAAGTTTATCATGTTCTATTTGTTCATTATCATCAGGACAATCTTTATATAGTTTTAATTTTTTACTTAATAATTTAATTTTCTAATTCTATTTGATCCATACAAAATTCTCTAAAACATACTTTAAGTTCTTTTGAGGAAAAATCTATATTATCAAAATAATCAAATATCTTATTTGTCTCATAATCTGATTCTGTCTCTAGAGCCATGATGCATGCTTTATCAGCATCAGTTTCTTCTTCATTATCTGATGAAGAACTGGATTCAGAACTTGAATCACTCCAGGTTTCAGCAATAAAACTTTTCATCCTTTTTCTTATTCTTTCTCTTCAGGTATTTTTTCTTTTGATCCTTAGTACTTGATCTTTTCTTTTATTGATCTGGACATTCTGTTGATATATGTCCAGGTTTTCTACATGTAAAACAAATTATCTCCTTATTATGAGTCTTATTAAACTTTGGTTTTTTCATATTTCTATCTCTTCTCCTAGTGCTTTCTGACTTTATCCATCTTCTAAATCTCCTTGTCAAAAGATTAAACATCTCATGTTCTGAAATAGATGGTTCATCTTCAGTAACCTTGAAAGCAACAGATTTATCTCTAGATATTAAGTCATTCTCCTTTGTTTTTTTTTTTCAGCTCTACTTTTCAGTAGTTGTTCATATGATTTCAACTTTCCTAGCAAGACATCTGTTATGATTTCTTTGTGACACCTTACTTCTATGTTGGCTCAAATTCTATAATCTCGTATACTTGAGAATCACATGAGTAAGTAATCATTTATCTCAGTAAGAGATATATCTTTATTCAATCCCTTCAGCTCATTGATTATCATGTTGATTCTGTCATACATTTCTGCCATAGATTCAGCAATTTTCTTTTGAAAATTCTCATAATGAAAAATTAAGAGTGATCTTCTATCATTTCTTTCATCCGCACTTTCATCAACAATTCTTGAGAGTGATTCCCATATTTATTTGCTGACTAACAATCTGCAACTTTTTGGAACATATCATCAAACATACTTGAGACTAGTATGTTCACAGTTTTTGCATCCCAATCTTTTATTCTCTTTTCCACATCTGTCCATTCACTTCTGGTACAGGTTTTGTAGTTGTATTTTCCTCTACATCCTTCCTATATGGCATTGGTGGTACTGTCAAAATTGATTCAAATATACCTTCATTAATATAATTCATGTATAATCTAATTCTGGTTTTTCAGAGTGTAAATTTTTCAAGATTATAAACTAGTGTCCTAATAGATGCAAATCATTTGAATATATTTGAAAACAATTTTGAACATATATATGAAAATATACTGCTGCAACTGAAATTATCTTTTGATCAAGGTGTTAACCTTTTATTGATTAATCTTCTTTAAATTAACTTATTAATGATCAAACTCCGTCTAATACCAATTAAAAAGGGAGAACAGTTATTAAATACCTCAGAGTTTTCTCTGAGAATGGTGAATAGAGATTAAAATTTTATTTTAAATACTATGATTAATTCACAAAATTTGCATATACATCATTTATCAACCAGAAATAAGTGCAGATAAATAAAATTACAGCACAATAACAAGATAACACAGATAAATGCCAAAATCACAGAAGACACGAAAATTATAGTGGTTCTCAGAAATCTGGGTACATCCACTCTTCTACCCCTTTGGTAGAAATTCACTATCACAGTACATGAGTCTTTTGATCAGGAAACTCTAAGAACCAAACACCAGTTTTTTGATAATGAGATCTTGAACCAATATAATCTGAGTCTTTTCTCAAGGAGGCTCTCAGAACCTCTTACTGAATCCTTTGAAGTGAGATTCTCAAACTCTATTCACAAACTGAGAATGATAATAAAATCAAAAAAAATATTGAAGATCTGAGGATATGATGATCCTCTTGATGAGTCATCTCAATTGAATCATGAGGACTGTACGACACTTAGTGAATCTGAAATCTGTAATCTGATGAATCTTTAAATAAGATAATCTCAAAGATTATAAATCCTTAATCAAGATTTCTCTTTTATCTCCACTGAATCTGATACATCAAATGATTTGCTCTTAAGAAGAAGAACTGATTCTCTGCAGATTCAACAACAAAATGATCGACTGATTCAAAGAAGAACTTTGATGATGATTTTCTATCTTTTTCTGTCGAATGATCTATCCTCCAAAAATGCTATCTGATTGAAGTTCAAATGATCGTTCCAAAATATTCTTCTTATTCAAATCACTTTAATTCATGTGTATCTCTGTATCTCTCTCTCTCTCTCTCTCTCTCTCTCTCTCTCTCTCTCTCTCTCTCTCTCTCTCTCTCTCTCTATATATATATATATATATATATATATATATATATAGCTGAGAAACCATGTTATCTAATGTCTATAAGAATCAGTTATAAAAACCAAACATTTCTTAAACCTATTCTGATTTGATCCTCAAAATAATTCTTGTTCAGAAGATTAATCGACGTAGCGGCGAGTTCATATAGACGTAACATCAAATTCTGATTTCATCTTGTCAATTGAGACGCTACGTCAATTTCATGTCAGAGTATGCGTCGATTTATCATATTTAGTTACTCTGACTTGTTCTTGAAGTAGCGTCGACTTTTAATCAAAATTGCCCACCTCTAGTCAAAGTTGTGTCGACTTCTAGTCGACGTATGTTATCATTTCATAACTTTCCTCCTTAATCTAGTATGACTTTCTTATGTCTTTTATACCGATGATATCCTAGGACTTCTAAGACTAAATTATCCTCATTGTACATCATGAGTAATAAACTTAGGATGTAAAACCACTTAAAATAATTTGTTAAGATAAATCAGAAGGATTTTTCCTAACATGTTGCATGTGTCGCAGGTTTTTGGCATTGTAGTTACTGTATTGTTGATTTTTTTTAAAAAAAATGCCACGCTTTTTTTTTTACAGTAGTTTTAAAGTGTTATCTTTCTATCTTTTGGCAATAGATTTTAACTGTAACACTACAAGTCAACATTTCTATAATGTTGCAGTAGGTCTACCGAAGAACTGTTGCTTGTTCTCATGGTTTAAGCAACAATTTTTATATAGTGTTGTTTAAGGGTATGAAAACCATTGTCTTAGACCTTTGGTAACACGAGTATAGGCAACTCCCCATATAACAACATTTTTCAATGTTTTGACAACACTTTGCAGTTTTAGACAACAGTTTTAAAGTGTTGTTAAAGATTGAAAATGTTGTAGTGAGGCCACCACTCACGAAATCAACAACTTGTCTTTGCTTGCAGTGAAGAACGTGAGCGCACTGGAGACCGAGCGATCTTCTGTTTGAATTCAAAGGCAGGAGCATGGAAGCTTGTTGTAGATTAACGAAGGCTAAATGCTGGACGTGTTGCGGGCTGATATTTGCTGTGGTAGGAGCAAGGCGCACGAAGCAGAGTGCTCGAAGACTAGATACCTGACCTCACACGAGTATGTCTGAACAAAGTTTAAGAGGTATGAAGATATTTGAGTGATTTTTGAAGCGGTCGAAAGCGTTCAAGGGCGGTTTCGAAGATCGAGGAGGATGCCGGTGGAGAACCTAAGTGCGTGGGGGAGAGAAGGGGGAGAGAAGAGGGAGAGAAAATGTGAGAATGAAGGAGGTCTTGGGGTTCTATTTATAGGCTTCGTGGGTGGTTATGATGGTTACGCGGATATCCACGGACCATAACCACCTCCTTTATTATTTGCAAATTGTTTTAGTATAGTTTACAACACACATTATTTTAACATTTTTTGATGTGCGCACACCGTCATCGTTCTGGCTATTGGAACTCACCCATGATATATAGGTGGTTATGCCAGCGATTACCCAGGAAGTTATCTGCAAATTGGACGGCGAAGATCGTGCGGGAACGATCAGACAGCGGTGGAAGACTTGACCGACAGTGTTTTCCGGAGATGGATGGCCACCGAGGGAGGTAGACCAACGCGAGGCAACTGTGGGGAGTGGAGCGACCAACCGGGAGGCCGGTCGCGGCCCCTTGCAGCCATTTGCGGGCGGCTGCGGAGCGCAGAGCGGCCAGTTGGGAGGCCGGTTGTGGCCCATTGTGGCCACTTGCATGCGTCTGTGGGGCCGGGGCGGAGCGGTCGGGAGGTTGGTCACGTCCAATGCGGATGCAACCCCGTGCGTTCGCTCGTGGGCGGTCGCGACCCGCGGGGCTGTGAAGCGGTTGGTCGCCCCCCTTGAGGTAGCTCGCGAGTTGGGGGGGGGGGGGGGCGCGAGGTGCCCGGGCTTGCCCCTCGCGGCCTCTTACAGACGGTCGTGGGGCGCGAGGCGCCCGAACGAAAGGCCGGCTGCAAGCCGCGCGACCTCTTTTAGGCGGCCACTTGGCACGGTGATGGCCGGTCGCGAGGCCGGCGGGGGGTTTCCCGCCACGTGTCGGGGACGTGAGGTTACAGGCGGCTGGTCGGGTGGCCGACTGCTAGGTTGCGATCGGAAGCGGCGATCGCGCGCGCTAGTTTTTGGCGGTTCGGATTGTGTACGCGGTAGTTGGGATCACGCACGCTTCAGTTAGCGAATAGGTTGGGCGCGGATTGTGTACGGGGCGGTTTTTCCGATAACTTTCAGTTTGCTAGTGAGAGGATAAGAGAATTTTGACTATTTGCAATCGGAAATTCCTATAAATTGAGGGTAATGAAATTGAAAATTTTATAATAAAGAAAAGTAATATTGGAAGGTTGAATATTTAAATAAAGAGTATTTTTTCAGTTTTAATATAATATACATATTATATATAAAATAAAATAATTCAAAAACCATCAGCCCGTGACTGCAACCGACTCAGGTCGCTATCTTGGTTTTTTTCCATGAGAGCCGTTGAATTAAAAATTATTTTCATGACACCAGTGGCGATGGCACATTTAGGTCTGCGACAGGCGAAAATTTTCGGTGCGTCTAACGCACCGAAAATTGGTGCGGCCTTAAATATCTGGGCCCCACACAATTTATCCCTCATTTCGAAATTTTTTGAAACGCCCTCGCCTGCTTCTCGCTCCTACCCCGACTCCCTCCATCGGCGACGGCGAGCTCGAACCTGGCGCAGTGCCGACGCAGTGCCGTGGAGTCAATCGGTCCCTGAAAATCATTCATCAATCTCCAGAGGTATGTTTTTATTGAGTGTAGGAGGCTAGTTAGATCGCGATAACTGATTTACAGTTGTTTTTTTCCAAATCAATGCGTTTTTAGGGTATTTCTCCAGTTCATGTTTGAAGATTACGGCCGTAGCGTATTACTGTGGGAGAATATTTATTGTTGATGTTTTCTGGTCGTTCCTTTCTCGGTTTTTTAGGGTGTAGGGTTTCCAACCCTATTTTTTTCCATTTTTTCCAGTCGATTTTTTCGCAGTTTTTATCTAGCCGTATATTTCAGCTATTTTCCAGTCCAATTTATTCTCAGCCTTCATCCAGTCTTATAATGTATATGTTTTCCAGTTGGATATCAGTCCTTACGACCAGTTCAAGCAGTGCCGTCGCAGTGCAGAACTAGTGCCGAACAAGTATTGACATCCTTTTTCTTTGTTAATTTGTTCAAAACATACATAATCCCTTATACTGTTTTTGTTTAATTTTTCCCCCGTTTTTTCAGTGACGGGGAGCCCCTATCTCAACTGCACTTTAGCAATCTCCACTTTCCTAGCGCATGCACAAACGCTATTAGAGATTCTCTCGGATGAGGCCAAGAAAACCTTAGAGGCCGCCGGTATTAGTAGATTACTTAAGATACCTCAAATCCGGCAAAATATTCCATTGTTGTATATTCTTGTGCGTAGTTATAGTCGTGGAAAACAAGCCTTTTTGTTAGGAAAATATTATGTGCCCCTAACTGTTAATGAGGTAGCCCTAATTCTAGGGTTACCTAATAGAGGACACGATTTCCCGTTTGTTAGACGACCTTTTGCCAAGCAAAACACAAGGGAGCTTATTGAAGAGATGAAGGGGCTGGAAACCGAGGATTGGTCTCCCACGCTGGAGAGACGGCGTGTAGATTTTTTGGTTAGGTATGTTGTTATTGCATTCCTTTTCCCGCAAATGGGACATAAAATCCCTGTCTCCTTGATAAAAATCAAGGGGGTCGAGGACTTTTGCCAATTCAATTGGCCGAAGGCAGTGCATAAGTTTTTGCATGCCCAAATTCAAGAGCTGAGGGGTAGGAGTGCTCTCCGAGGCCCTGGAGAGAACTTGGGATACCTGGAAGGGTGCTCAGCAGTTTTACTGGTTAGTGACATCAACTTTTTGGTTAATTTATTTGATTTTATGTTAGATCTGATCATATAGTATTGCAGGTATGGCTCTATGAGCATACCAACATACAGGCAGCTGTCGACATCTTAGCACGACCTCGTCTTTGCCGTTGGTCTGCTAAGATTAGTTATACTGCCAAGTTCTGCTTTGGTCTACATCGTAGACTTTTCCAAGATGACATGGTAAGTGAAGGGACAATATAAGTGCGCAAAAAAATTCGATTATGCATGAACTTCTTTTCTAATATAAACTTGTTTGTGTAGGTGAGAACTGAATTTGAGAGAAAAACGGCCCAGGAGAAAAAGCTAATGGGTGATGAGGAGGAGGATACAGATTTTGAAACTGTGAAGGAAAGTCCTGAGAAGGTACTCTGTGACATTATAAACATGTCGTTAGTATCAATTTTAAATTAACAATGAAATAAATTAAACAAACTGTTTGGTTTCTTCTTCAGGCAAGGAAGAGGAAGGTGGTACAGGAGTATGTCCCAGAAGAGGGGGAGAAGTTCGGGGAGGAGGAACGATTATTGGAGGACAGGAGTGAGGAGAAAAAAGGAAGGAGAAGAAAAGAAAAGAGATTTCTGAGGAGGATAAGGAAGGAAAAGGCAGAGATGATTGAGGGGTGGAGAGGGATGGAGGCTCGGTTACAGGCTTCCATCGATGATATCAGAAAAGATGTGCAGTCTCTGCAAAGAACCTGTGAGATTTGGTTTGGGAGATTTCAGCACAGAAGTAACAGTGCACCCCCCACCCCCGCACCATCCTCCGGAGCATCCCCCACATCATCCCCCACACCCACCCCTGCACCATCCTCCAGAGCATCCCCCGCACCATCAGTGATCAGACCTACTATCGAGACCACCCCCGCTTCCACTATAGAGATGACACTTGTTGAGCCCACACCTCCGGTTGCTCCAAACAGTATCATCAGGAATGTGAAGCAGAGGGCCACTCGAAAGAAAAAGGTGCTGGGAACTCCAGATCCTGTTGTAAAGCAAATGCAGTACCCTGGGCGAGATCTAATTACCCCACGGCAACGAGAGACAATAGATTCTATACTTAGCCGATTTACGGAAAGGTATTAATGTTTCATTTACTAGTGTCAATATTTTGTGTACGTTATCCCCCGCACTATCGGTGGCATTTAAAGTATGCTATCATTCTTACAAAAAGTCTTTTTTTGCAGGAATCAAACAATTTTCCATAGTGGGAATATTTTGCTAAACAGAGCAATGGCCGATGAATTACTGTCCGCAGGATGGATATCGGATGTCCATATCAATGCCTATGCACTAGTCTTAAGTGCAAGGCAGAAGAGATCGGTTGCTGCGATGAAATCCTTTTTGTTCATCTCTTCCGACCATGCCGTATGTGTTAATATTAATTTAATTTTCTTTTTGATAGTTGTCACTCTTAATTGAACTATCTTTTACGTGTAGTATTACAAGAAATACAAGGTCCGGAACTCGAAGGCCATTGTGAGTCATGTTACCCCCACAAACGTGAGTACAGCAGACGTTTTGCTCATGCCGGTACATATGGAAGCTCACTGGGCTCTGGTCGTATGTGACCTAAGGCGTAGTCGGTGGGATTACTATGATTCGTTGCCTTCCGGTCGGCATGTATCAGGCCTTCCTGCTATGGTAATTTTTCTTGCCTATAACAATTGGGGAAAAGATCTAATTACATTTGTTTTTTCTGTGTGTATAATGATATTTATTCATATAATGACTTCATTTTATCAAAATACAACTCCGTGCTTTTCACAAGGACGCTTGCGATGCCTTGCCTCCAAACATCTTGGACTGGCCACTTGCCCCCGTACACGGACTACCGGAGCAGAACAATGGGTTTGACTGCGGCGTTTTCGTCCTTAAGTACATGGAGGCAGCCCTACGAAGAGAAGAAATTTATTGGCCAGATTACAAGAAATGGCAGGATGATATGCCACGATTTCGCGCGGAGATTGCCGCCGAAATATTCCGTGTTTTTCAAACCTTGATATGGTGAACCTTTTTTATGTCGCCGATATGATATGATTATGTTGGCAAGGAGAGACATCCGCCTGTTAACTTTAATGCATTTTCTTCAATCTGATATGATTATGTGTGATGTTTTTAACAATCAATCTGAATGTTGCCGCTAGAATGTAATTCTCAAATTGGAACCCCAATGCAGTCTCTAACATATTGCATGATCTTTTCCATCCTCTCATAAATCAAACTAACTAAAAATTACATAGTTTTTTAGTACATATTGTGGTTAACAAGGCTTGAAAACGTCCGGAATGCTGGAGAAGTTAAACGACAAATTGAAGTCGTAGTCATCCTTAGATTCCAATATCGTTGATGCGTTGGGTGGGGAAGCTTGTGACTCATTATTCGGCCCGGCAAAGAATGAAAACTCTTTGATGTTTGCCCGGCTATCATCAAGGACTTCTTTTCCCTTGCGAACCACCTTTTTTCCCGAAAGACGTTTTAAAAAAAAAAGAATAATTATCTCATAACGCCGTTATGTTTTACATATTAAATAATAAATAAGACGAAGTAATACGGGTTTGCCGTCTCCCTCGCTCCCAGTGGGCCTTCATACGTGCATTCGATACACCTTTTGGCCTCTTCAATGGTGGATCCTTCATTGTTACCGTGACCTTTTCACTTTCAGGTATGTCATTATTTCTTTGCTTCTCCTCGTCGTCGATCAAATGATCTATCTGTTTAGACAAGACATTTATAGAGCTTACAACATGCTCCTTTGCTATTGTACAGCCTTCTACACGTCGTGCAAGATCGTAACTGAAACGCATTAGCTCGTTCCTAAATATCAAGTCGGAGTCATAATTTGTCGAAAGGATTGACTCTGGAAGGTAAATGTCCTTCTTTGCTTTCATCGAAAACCTTTTAAGAACGTAAGGGCCTGGAATTTGCCTAACATTTCTTAAGTTATAAATCCTTAAGATGTGGCTGCATAATAAACCCTTGGTCTCAAAGCCTCGGCAAAAACACTACGCTTGATTTGTAACTGAATCGTAGCTTACGAACCATCTTTTGTCACCATTTGCCGGATCGTTGTGCGTAGTAATATATAATATGTTCCGTTCATCATATTTGTTCTCGTCCACAACATTAACTCCCAAAACTCCCACCATGAAATTTTTCTCAAAAAATGCAAACATTTTCCTTGAGTATTGCTTTGAAGTCTGCTTTAGTAAGAACGATACTTTGTATCGCAAGCACACATCACCTTGCTTGCACTTGTAATCTTCATCACGCTCATTGCGCCGCCAAGACGACACGAGCTTTTCCATTCCAGAAAAACACTCTACAAGTGCGCTAGTAGGCTTAGAACATCCATGCAAGCAATTGTTGGCGGACTCGCTTCTTTGGGTGGGCAAAATACCCAAATCCAATACATCCTTGTTGAATGCCGTGGACCATTTTCTTCTGATGTTGTGAAGATCTTTAAGCCATCTGTTCTCATGTAAGCATCCTTTCTCGATCATTTCATGCCAATACCTGTTGAACTCATCCTCCCCATCACACTTATTCATGCAATTGTAAAAACATGTCCTTACAACTCTGTCGTGGTTGAAGCTTGGAACTTTTGATGGAGCCTTCTTGCTTATATGCCATTGGCATAGTCGATGACGTGTTTTTGTCATTACACGCTCAATAGCAACAGTCATTGCTTGGTCCTGATCCGTGAAGATAGTAATAGGTTGTTTTCCACCAACACAATTCAAAAATGATTCAAAAACCCAGCAAAATGAATCGATCGTCTCCTCGGCGATAAATGCACCACCCACGAAAACATTCTGCCAATGATGGTTGACGACAATGAATGGGGCACATGCAAGATTGTACTTATTTAGCCTATATGTAGTATCAAAAATAAGAACATCCCCAAAACATTCGTAGTCAATTTTACTGTGTCCGTCCATCCATAGGAAGCCTGTCAGTCTATTAAGCTCATCCATACGTACTTCATAAGAGAACATATTATTGGACAATTGCTTTTTATGTAACAAAGAGAGCAAAGTTGAAGCATCACCACTTTCTATTAACGCCTTCCTTTCTCGTTGTACGTAGTTGAAAGCATCGATCTTCGAAAACCCAACGTTTTCAACCCCACCAGCTTCATTTGATAAGAAATTGTATGAATCTACTGCTCTTATTCCCGCCGCCGTCATATTCTTCATTAGACTACCTTGCATTTCAGAAACATGGCGGCTAGATCTCAGTAGATGACTCTCAGTCTCAGTTGCCAGTGGGTGATTATGTTCCTCCACAAATTTTGTGACCTTCCAGTTTTTGCCTTCGCTATCGGCTTGAAAGGTAATGCAAGCATGACAACCTGTCCGAGTGTCTGATTTGCGGTACTTCATGGGTGATTTCTTTGTATTCTTCAAACCAGCTTTAGAGCAACAGTACTCTCTTTGTTTAACAATACGTGTATGCGTCCAGTACATTAAGTGCTGCTTACGAACACTAAAGCCTGTCCGGTGGGCATATTCACAGTACATTTTGTAACCCTCTTCATCTGAATGGACAATCGGAAACACGACCGGTTCTTTCTTGACCTCCAAAAATATAAAAATAGTTCAGCCAAATAGTACAGTCGGAAAATTTAAGATTTTATAAGGTCGGAAAAAACTTCATTGATACAGTCTGAAAAATACTACATTCATAAAGTCGGAAAACTACTTCATTTTCACAGTCGGAAATAAGTACACTGGAACAATACTAGATCTGTAAGGTCAAGGAACAATTTCAGTCGAAATGTGGAACTCAAACAGCCAAAAAAAAGGACATTGAATTACAGCAATGATTAAGTTGATAAAATTACATAACAAGTAAAAAAAATCCCCAACAAAAATTCAGGTCTTACAACATCGTCAGTTGCTTGCACATTTGGAGTAGTCATTCGATTCTAGGGGCTTCCGAAAGTGAAAATGGCGGAGTAGAAAAACTGCGGGAGAATGGGGAAGACGACAGATTGATGAGCTAAGCTGCCGTTGAGCGGTGAGGGAGTAGGCTAACTGCGGGTTTAGGGAAGATCATGTGCAGGTTATCGGGAGACGGCGAGCTGTTGTTCGTGGAGCTGCGGGAAGAATAATGCTGGACGAGTTGCGGGAAGCTTCGGGCCGGACGGGTGGAGACGACGAGCTGCGGTTTCGCTGCGGGCTAGGGATGAAGAGCGGCCATGACTTGCCGGATGGAGTGCTGGAGAGGCGACCACCTATCGCGCTGGAGAGGATGAGCGGCTGTTTGGCAGGGAAAGGCGGGATCGGCGCAATTGGCGAAAATTGTGTGGGGCCCAGATATTTAAGGCCGCACCAATTTTTGGTGCGTTAGACGCACCGAAAATTTTCGCCTGGGACAGAGCTGGGTGCCATGAATGTCGCGGTTATTCTGCTCTCACCTAAGGAACTTCATTCACTTTTATGCTTAAAACTCATTCTTTTGGGGACAGTCATAACCTTTGTCATGTCAAAAATGCATTCCGTTATTATTAGGACGATGATGGACGTTAAAGATTTAGGCATATGAAATGAAAGTTAAATAATATATTCAAGACAGACAAGCAGATGATGTTATTGCGATTTAGGGTTAAATATTATATTAAAGATAGACAAGTAAAAGCTTGCTCATGCTTGCTTGAGTTATGCTCTATATCTACTTTTAAGCCCTCTTTGATCATGGATGATTGTACAATCTCGGGCTCGCACGAGGAGAAGACTCCGAAAAGAGGAGACTACAAGAACCCCAGGAGAAGATAAGGCGTTGGGCGAGACGAATCCAAGTGAGGATCCATTCGAGCTAGGCAAGACGGACCCAAGTGAGGATCCATTCGCGCTAGGCGAGACAGACCCAAGTGAGGATCCATTCGCGCTAGGCGAGACGGACCCAAGTGAGGATCCATTCGCGCCGAGCGAGACGAACCCAAGTGGTGCTTTTGCCCGCGGGGTGGCGCTCTCGCCGAGCACCGGTTCGGCAGGAAGTTGGAAAACCGGTTCAGTAAATGGGCAAAGACCGGTTCAGTTGGCAAATGGTTCACTTTTTCCAGCTTCAGAGGTTTTTACCCCTTTACCCTTGGTGGTCTGCCCATAGCCCTTCAGAACAGCGGAGTTCGGCTGTTGGCAGGCCCGACCCGGGGTATTCTGGTAATTTCATGAGTGGTTCGGTTTGGTTATTTGCAGTTCAAATCTTGAGGCCTATAAATAGACCGATAAGGTGTCTGAGAGAGAGGCGTTGAACCCTTCTTTTTTTCTCTCACTCAGGCACCTAGCTCAGCATTGGCTAGGGAGGGGGGAATTTCAAGTTCTTCCGGGTAAGAGGTGGGACCTCCGAGCTGAAGCCCACGATCTGTTCCTCCAAGAATCCTATTGGGGGCGTGGTCCAAAGAGAGTAGGTGTAGGCTGCAACTTTAGATCCGAGCTTTAGGAGGAGCCGGCTTTGTTGATTCCAACATTTTTGGTGCGGTGAGCGTGGATCGTAACCTACGCAGAAGAACTTTGGATCACCTCATGGCAGGAGATCTGGGAGGAGAAGACGAGGGTGGGTCCTAGAACCCGGGGGGATACGTTGGGAGGGAGGAGTTCATGGCGTCCATTCATGGACATGCTGCAACAGATCTCGCACCGAGGTGATTGCGTGACCCCCCTCCCTCAGGCGCCGGGCCTCTCGCCTCAGGAGGGAATCGTCTCGGCAAGGGTAGGCGAGGACGCGCCAGGGGGGCGGCCTGGGAAAGAGAAAGTGGTGGAAGGAAGCGGGCGAGATCTGGCAGGAAGGGAGTTGTTCCCCAGCCCGACGAGTGCCGTCTCGCCAGGGGACGTCGTCGCGCGAGTTGAGGTGGCGAGACCCCTGGTGAGAGGATCTCCTTTTTGTGAATTGATTCTTTCGGCTCCCGTCCCAGAGGGATTCTGTGAGCCTGAGATGACCTATTATGTGGAAAAGGACGACCCTCTCCAGCACCTACAGTGGTTTGAGGACGCGGTCTCCATTAGACCAATGACAGATGCGTTCAAGTGCCGCCTTTTTGCCATCACTTTGAAGGACAAAGCCCGAGGCTGGTTTCATCAACTCCCATCAGGGTCGATATACGGCTTCGAGGACTTGAGTAGGAGTTTCCAATTGCGCTTCTCGACCTCTAAGAAGAGGAAGAAAAACCCGGAGTCCATTTTCTTGATCAAGCAGAAGGCTGAGGAGTCCTTGGCCCAGTACGTTGATCGTTTCCAAGAAGAAATCCTAGACATCCAGGAGGTGCCGGGATTCGCTCTCCAGATGGCCTTTACGGTGGGACTGAAGGAAGGCTTCTTCAAGATGAGCCTGACCAGGAAGGCGTCGTTATCATTCGAAGGGTTAATGGAAAAGGCAGCAAAGGAGATAGCAATAGAGGCGGCAAACCCGGTGTTTGCTAAAAAATTGGCAAGGTTGACAGAAGTGGAGTCCAGAGAATCAGGAGGAGCGAGGCAGTAGTAAGGAAGGAGGAGGGAGGAGCCAAGGGGGTCAGCGCATCAAAAGTTGGGTTGGAGGCAACCAGGGGGCCCTGTTCAAGGGCAAGGAAGAGGTTTTCCTCCGGGAGGAAGGAACTACTACCAGGGAGGACCAGGAAGGTTACATCAACTGGGATGGGGACATGGTCCAAGACCACTCCCACCCCCGCCTCAGCAAGCTATGGCCATAGGCCGGGGGCGAGGAAGAGGAGGAAGAGCAAGAGCAGGAGCAGGGAGAAGGAGGAATCCCCAAGAAGGGAGACAGGAGGGAGGGGTAGTTGTGCCATTCTGTGACTTCCACGAGGAGGAAGGCCACCCGACGGCTACCTGCCCAGAATTTCTAGAATTAAAGGGGAGGAGAGGAGCGGGTGAGCAGCAGCTACCAGTGCGGATAGTAGAGATGACTGGAACGGGGGAGGAGGATCGATGTGTGGACCGATCGGATGAGGGGAATCGAGGGGGGATCGGGGTGATCCATGGGGGGTGGGGGTGGGGATTGAAGCTACCTGCAAAGACAGCCTTCATACCATGTATCGTCAGGGCATTGCTTCGACGTCGCAAGCCCCGCCCCCAGACGAGAAGATCACTTTTTCTAGGAAGGACTTGCCGGATCATGAGGATCCATTCTGCAATGCCTTGGTAATCCGGACCGCAATCGAAAACTTCACGGTGTCGAGGATCTTGGTGGATAATGGGAGCTCGGTGAATGTCATTTTCAAGAAGGCATTCAACGAGATGAGGGTAGAGGCCAGGAGAGTGTTGGCGGCAGACGGACCGCTGTTCGGATTCTCAGGAGAAAGGAAGGAGGTCGAGGGTGGAGTGTGACTCCAGGTGACTCTAGGAGGGCTGTCCCGAAATTGCCGCTTTGTGCTAGTGGACGCCCCCAGCAGTTACAACGTGATCTTTGGGCACCCTCTGACCAGCGCCTTCAGATGTGTGCCATCCTCGTTCCATCAGTATTTGAAGCTCAACTCCGGGGGGACCCAGATCAGGGTGCGGGGAGATCCGAAGGCAGCCCGAGAATGCTATATTACGACAGTAAACACTATCTCATGGAAGGGTGATGCAGAAGAACTAGAGAGGAGGATGGAACAAGAATAGCAGGTGGACGGAGAAGAGCAGGAGGAGAGAAAGGTGGCTGGAGTAGAGAGAGGTATTGCGGTGGAGCCAGAGATGGCGGGAGAGCAGGTGGACGAAGAGGAGCAGGAGGAGAGAGAGGTGGTTGGAGTAGAGAGAGGCATTGCGGTGGAGCCAGAGATGGCGGGAGAGCAGGTTGACGGAGAGGAGCAGGAGGAGAGAGAGGTGGCTGGAGTAGAGAGAGGCATTGCGGTGGATCCAGAGATGGCGGGAGAGCTGGTGGACGGAGAGGAGCAGGAGGAGAGAGAGGTGGCTGGAGTAGAGAGAGGCATTACGGTGGAGCCAGAGATGGCGAGAGTGCAGGAAGGTAGGAAGGAGGCAGGATGTGCCAAGGGCAGGAAAAGGAAGATGGGGGAGATGAGGGAGTCGTCCGGAAAGGAGACTCAGCCGGAAGGGAGGACCTGGGAGAGAGTGGCTATGGTTGATGAGGAATGGGAAGTGGGGAAGGGTCGGTCAAGGGAGCAAGAAGAAGAGGAGGAGCCTTCAAGGCTGAGGGCAGCAGTGGAGGTTCTGGAGATGGACATCCTCACGAAGGATGTGCGAAAAGAGAAGATCAAGGTAAGCGGAGAGCTCACCCCCAGAGATCAGGAGGAGATCCGGAGGTGCGTGCAAGAGAACATCGATGTATTCGCCTTGAGTGCAGCTGACATGCCGGGGGTCGACGCGGACGTAGCGTGCCACCGCCTCAACCTCGACCCCAAGGTCCCCCCCATCCAGCAAAAGAAGAGGGTCATCCCTTCCAATATGGTCGGGCCTATCAGAGAAGAGGTGGAGAAGCTACTTCAGGCAGGGTTCATATCGGCAAATAAGTATCCGGGGTGGGTGAGTAATGTTGTTGTGAAAAAGGGGGAGGGGAAGTGGAGGATGTGTATCGACTTCTCTCTTTTAAATAAAGCATGCCCGAAGGATTGTTATCCCCTGTCTCGAATCTACGCGCTGGTCGATTCAGCCGTCGATTTTTCACTAATGAGTTTTCTAGATGCCTTTTCAGGATATCATCAAATACGCATGCGTCCTCCAGACATCAAGGATGTCACCTTTTTCACCGAGGATGGATGCTTCAGCTACAACATGATGCCCTTTGGGTTGAAGAACGCAGGGGCGACTTACCAAAGGATGATGGACCGGATATTTCGGGAGCAGAAGGGGCGGAACCTCGAGGTCTACGTAGATGACTTGATGATAAAGAGTCGAGACCTCGAGTCTCACCTCTTGGATATGCGAGAAACTTTTAAAACTATAAAGAAATACAAAATGAGACTCAATCCTCTAAAATGCGTATTCAGGGCCAGCATGGGAAGTTCTTAGGACATCTCCTCACCCCATCAGGAGTAGAGCCTAACCCGGACAAAGTAAAGGCAATCCTAGAACTGGAATCTCCGAAGAATGCCAAATTGGTCCAGCGTCTCATCGACAAGTTGGCTGGGTTAAGCAGGTTTCTTTCCAGAGCAGGAGAAAGGTGCGCACCTTTCTTTCAAACGTTGAGAGGGGGAAAGAAATTCGAGTGGACCTCAGAGTGTGAGAAGGCCTTTTTAGCCCTGAAGCAACAACTCACCACAACACCGCTACTCCAAGGACCACGAGAGGGAGAGATTTTGTTCTTGTACTTGGGAGTAGGGGCAGGAGCGGTGAGTTAGGTCCTCGTACGGGAAGAAGGTAAGAAGCAGTTCCCAATCTATTACGTGAGTAGGGTCTTCAAAGATGCAGAACTAAAATATCCTATCCTAGAGAAACTATCCTTTGCCCTCGTCATCTCAGCCCGGAAGCTCAGGACGTACTTCCAGGCCCATTCCATCCAGGTCGTGACAGGCCACCCTCTCCTCCGTATTCTGGAGGGGGTGAAGCACTCTGGGAGGTTAGCCAAATGGTCAATAGAACTCAGTGAGTTCGATCTTGCTTTCGTTCCTCGGGTGGCCATTAAGACGCAAGCGGTGGCGGATTTCTTGGTAGATTACGTGGTGGAGGTCAAGGAGGCCGAGGTATCTCCCGTAGTGGCTTGGGAGATGCTCGTAGACGGGGCCTCAGGAATGAGCTCTTTTGGGGGTGGAATGATTTTGATAAGTCCCGAGGGAACTCGGATTGAACAGGCCCTGAAGATTCATTTCACCCTCACCAAAAATCAGGCCGAATACGAAGCCATTATAGCAGGGTTGAGGTTGGTCCGGGAGCTCGGCATACAAGACATCAAGGTCTCCACTGATTCTATGTTAGTTGCAGGACATATCAAGGGGGAATTTGAAGTAAGAGAACCCACCCTCCAATCGTACATAATGAAGGTAAAAAGTATCATCGGACAATTCCGCGGCTTCTTAGTTTAACACGTCCCGAGGGAAGAAACTACTCGGGAAGATTTGCTCGCTAAGCACGGTCCTCGGGTCGGAGGAACCATGACATAATTCTTCAGGCCTTCCATAGAAGAGGGGTAACTGATGGAAGTGGACCAGCAGGGGTCCTGGATGGACCCATTTACCGCCTTCTTGACAACCGGACGACTACCAGAGGGAGACCTTGAGAAAAAGCAGGTCAGATACAAATCAGCATATTACCTGGTGAAAGAGGGAATCTTATACCGTAAGATGCTGTCAGGCCTTCTGGCTCGGTGTGTGTCCGAGAAGGAGGTCGCAAGAGTGCTGGAGGAGATTCACTCGGGGGAGTGTGGAAGCCATTCCGGGAGTCGGACCTTGGAAGGCAGGGTGTTGAGACAAGGCTATTTCTGGCCCACTCTTAGGAAGGATGCTGAGGAATTCGCAAGGAGATGCAGAAAATTCCAGGAATTTGCTCCTCTTCAACTCCTCTCGGCCCAAAGATTGCGCACGATTACGGCTCCATGGCCCTTCGCCATATGGGGGCTAGATATGGTGGGCCCGTTTCCCCAAGCCAGTGGCCAGAGGAGGTTCCTGTTGGTCATGGTGGACTATTTTTTAAGTGGCTTGAGGTGAAGGCGTTGGCAAAAGTGACGTCTATGGTAGTCAAAAGCTTCGTATGGGGGGAGATCATCTGCAGGCATGGGCTCCCTTTGGCCATTGTCACGGATAATGGACCACAGTTCGCCAGTAGAGAATTCGTGGACTTTTGCGTCCGGCTAGGTATAGACCTTCGATTCGCCTAGATGCATCACCCCCGAAGCAATGGGCAGGTGGAAGCCGCGAATAAGGTCATCGTGAATCTCTTGAAGAAGAAGGTAGAAAACCTAAGGGGAAGTTGGGTGGAGCAGCTCACCTCCGTCCTCTGGGCCTTGAGGACTACGCCAAGTACCGCCACGGGAGAGACACCATTTAAACTTTCCCATGGCTCCGAGGTTGTCATACCCGTTGAATTCGAGGTTGAGTCACCTAGGGTGGCAGCGGCAAGAAAGGGAAATGAAGAATGGGAGACAGACAACGGGGAGGAGCAGAGGCTCTCTCTTGACTTGGTGGAGGAACTTAGAGAGCTAGCATCCATCTGGCAGGAGGAGGTCAAGAGCCGGATGTCAAAATATTTTGACAAGCACGTTAGGGTCAAGCAGTTCGAGAAGGGAGACTTGGTCCTCAAGAAAGTGGATGCGGCAGGTAGAGGGGCCTCCGTGGGGAAGCTCAACCCCAATTGGGAAGGCCCTTTTATAATAAAGGAGGTCTTAAAGTCAGGAGGGTACCACCTCCAGGATGTGGACGGGGTATCCCTCGATCGCGCCCGAAGCGGCGATGATCTAAAGCGATTTTACCCTTGATGCTGTCTCTTTCATGTCTATGGTTTATTTCTTCAGAGATAGAATATTTTCATTTTTTAATACCTGTAAACTTGGCGCGATTTTTAAATACAATACAAGTTCAGATATCTGTTTTCGCGTAATAAGATTGCTTTGGTTTTGGAGAGGAGACCCCGAGCAGACCCGCTGACCAGGCTCTCATCAAGATGGCAGGGTTGTAGGCTTACTCGGTGGTTGGAGGTTGTTTGGGAGGAGACCCCGAGCAGACCCGCTGACCAGGCTCTCATCAAGCTGGCAGGGCTGTAGGCTCACTCGGTGGTTGGAGGACGTTTGGAGAGGAGACCCCGAGCAGACCCGCTGACCAGGCTCTCATCAAGCTAGCAGGGCTGTAGGCTCACTCGGTGGTTGGAGGTTGTTTGGGAGAAGACCCCGAGCAGACCCGCTGACCAGGCTCTCATCAAGCTGGCAGGGCTGTAGGCTCACTCGGTGGTTGGAGATTATTTGGGAGGAGACCCCGAGCAGACTCACTGACCAGGCTCTCATCAAGCTGGCATGACTGTCGGCTCACTAGGTGGTTGGAGGACGTTTGGAGAGGAGACCCCGAGCAGACCCGCTGACAAGGCTCTCATCAAGCTGGCAGGGTTGTAGGCTCACTCGGTGGTTGGAGGTTGTTTGGGAGGAGACCCCGAGCAGACCCGCTGACCAGGCTCTCATCAAGCTGGCAGGGCTGTAGGCTCACTCGGTGGTTGGAGGTTTTTTGGGAGGAGACCCCGAGCAGACCCACTGACCAGGCTCTCATCAAGCTGGCAGGGCTGTAGGCTCACTCGGTGGTTGGAGGTCGTTTGGAGAGGAGACCCCGAGCAGACCCGCTGACCAGGCTCTCATCAAGCTGGCAGGGCTGTAGGCTCACTCGGTGGTTGGAGGTTGTTTGGGAGGAGACCCCGAGCAGACCCGCTGACCAGGCTCCCATCAAGCTGGCAGGGCTGTAGGCTCACTCGGTGGTTGGAGGTTGTTTGGGAGGAGACCCCGAGCAGACCCGCTGACCAGGCTCTCATCAAGCTTGCAGGGCTGTAGGCTCACTCGGTGGTTGGAGGACGTTTGGAGAGGAGACCCCGAGCAGACCCGCTGACCAGGCTCTCATCAAGCTGGCAGGGATGTAGGCTCACTCGGTGGTTGGAGGTCGTTTGGATAGGAGACCTCGAGCAGACCCGCTGACCAGGCTCTCATCAAGCTGACAGGGCTGCAGGCTCACTCGGTGGTTGGAGGTTGTTTGGAGAGGAGACCCCGAGCAGACCCGCTGACCAGGCTCTCATCAAGCTGGCAGGGCTGTAGGCTCACTCGGCAGTTGGAGTTGGGTGTTGGAGAGAAAAAACAAGTACAAAAATGATAGGATGTCTTAATACAAAAATGTCTTAATACAAAAATGTGTATATAAAAAAAAAGCTGAAAGGCAATCCTAGGTTTTCCTCTAGATGTCGTCTACTCTTCCGCGCTTGATGACGAACCATCTCCCTCCTCGCCGTAAATCTCCGACACGAGGTCGCGAGCGGTGACATCCTCGCAGCCCTCCTTGATAACCCCCATTTCTTTCATCATCTTCATGATCAGCTCGGCTGTCCTGATGTTGGCATCTTTGCAGAGTTCCTCAACCTCCTCATGAGAATAATGGGGAGGAGAAGGTTGGGGAATCATCACGCGGGAAGGCGAGAGGGCAGCATTTTGAAGCCGGGTGACCTGTGACTCCAGGCCCTTAACCTCCGATTCCAAAGTTGTTATACGTGAATGCATTCTATCGTCCGTCTAGGCATCCTGCGAGAGGCCCATTCGTCAGATGAGGTCAAGGGTATATGAAAAATAAGCTGAGGGTAGAGAAGAACTCACCACACCGCCCCGAGCCTTATCGAGAAGGCTTTCCGCCACGGCCAACCTCTTTTTGAGATCTCCGGACTTCTCGCGCTCCACCGCCAGCTTCGCCTCAGATTCCCTCCACCTTTGATTATTATAAATCAGGCAGCGCGAGAGCCGGTGCGAGAGCTCCAGGGTGCGCAGTTGAGAGTGCGCAGCCCTCAGAATTAAGTCTCGAGAAGGAGGCTCGCCGGCGGGATCTGGCTCTGAACACCCATAAAGGCCAAAGCCTAGAGAGAAGGCATGGCCTGTAGGCTTGTCCTGCTCCGTCCAAGGGGGAAGGAGGGTAGAGATGGAGAAGCGATTCGCCCCCTTATCCCATATCAGAGTCGGGTCGTTGGCAGCATCCAAGATCACCGAACCCATGTTGAAATTTTGATGGACAGAAGGGTCAGGGAGACTGGAAGAGCCCACCTCGCGGAGGGGGACCTAGATGATTGAGAGAGGGTGTCCGCAGGCCGGGCAAACCGACTCGCCTCGCTAGTAGGCGAGACGGCACGCTGAGAAGAAAACCGAGGAGGTGACCCGGGAGACTAGGACCCCAGAGAAATAGGGGTCAGGGATTTCGGCACCTCCATCAGCTCGATGGAGACTTGTTTCGCTTTTCCGGCGGGAAGGGACACCACTTTCTTGGTCTTTGACTTTTTTGCGGGGCTCAGGCGAGGCGGGGCGGAGCCTTAAGCAGGCCTCTTCTTGAGGGAGGGGGTCAAGGTTTCCTTCGCCGCCTCAGCCGCCATGGTGGCGAGGGCGACATCCTTAGATGGCTTGATGCTACTTTTGTAGGGTGGGCGAACAGGAACACTCCTCTCTCCTGTTAAAGACGATACGAGACGTTACAAGCCAAGTTAAAATAAAGAAACGAAAATAAAGGGGGCTAGCCTACCTTCGCCAGGGAGTACAGGAAGGAGGGAATCGAGGCCACGCCTCAAGAATTGGACTTCGTAGTTCTTGCCAGTGAAGAAGTCGCAGAGGAGTTTATCCGTACCCCCAACTTGGGGAGTCACGTAGAATGCTTCAGCGGGCGACACGGGTGCCAGCGGGATGCCTCCCAAATTTCCACAGATGAAGGCGAAGCGGGTGAGCCAATGATGGTTTTTGTTGGGCGTCTCGCAAACCTTGAGACCTTGCCCAGTGAAGTAGGACACTCCATCGTGATTAGCATGGTAGATAAACAGCTTGCGGAAGACGGACAAACTAAACTCGATGCGCTCCCGACGCATGTAGTTGGCAAAGGCGACAAGCACTGAGATGGCGTTGGGGTTCAGTTGCACAGGGACTACTACAAAATATTTTAAGACCTTTTTAACCTCCGGCAAGAGGGGCAGTCTCAACCCCGCCTCAAAGTGCGAGACAGGGAAGGAGAGTTCTCCGGGGTAGAAGGTGTTAATCGACTCGCCCACTTTGGGAGAACGCGATTCGAACCCCTCAGTAAAGAAATCGCGAGTGAAGGCGTTATACTCTTCCTCAGAAATGCGGCCGGGAGGAAAATCATGATCAACGAATCGCCTCCCGTACTGGCTATGCCCTTCCCCCTCTTCAACTTTTTTCTTCCCCATTCCCAACCGAGAAGGCGAAATGGAGATGCGAGAAGAATAGGCGAGACAAAGCAAAGGCAAGAGCAGCACGCGAGTTAAGGAAGAAAGGAGGATAAGGGTTAGGGCACTGGAACATAAAAAAAAAGAGCGTGACCCTGACCCGGGGTAGGGGGGTGTATTTATAGCAAGTAGGATAAGAGGAGAAAATGTGGACATACGGGGAAAATCATGCAGAGGAAGGGGAAGAGGCGGCCGACCTTTTTCTCTCTCCGGACCTCGATTGGCATGGCCCAACATGAGCTCCCAACCGGGGGGGTGTGAAGCAAGAAAAACAGATTATCAGATAAAGCCCCGTTAATTAAATGAGTGACTAATAAGAGCCATGTATCCTAATAGAATAAGCTAGGAAAAATAAAGCAGGTAATTATTGGAGCAGGAAATTATCGAAGCAGATAATTATGAAAATATTTCATCCCGTGCGAGGCGGGAGACACGTTCGCAGGACTTGGAAGTTTTAGCGAGAGACGCGTAGAAATTATTATTACATAGCCAGGAATAAAAAGGAAGCGGGACGCGAGACTAGACGGAAATTATTCAGTTCTTATGCCATCTCCAGCGTTCGCCGCCGCGAGATCTCGCGCAAGGAGGCCGGTTGGGGATATGAAAGGCGCGAGCCGCGTCTACACCGCGAAATGCGAGACGGAGTTGCTGGTCGACCTCGCTCAAGATCGCTTGGGGATCAATCTCATCTATCTCAATGTCCGCATCAATTTCCGAAGTCAGGCGAGCACACTCCACCTCCAGCCAGTCGATCCGCTGATCAGCCGCGTGCTTATCCTTCTCTAACTCATGAATCATGAGAGCTTGCTTCTGGAACATCTCGGCCACTCTACGCTTCATCTCCAGCGGATCCATGGGATCACCAAAATAGTCTTCGATCTCGCCTATAGGAGGAAGAGGCGAGAAGACTACCTGCCTTGAGCGCTCCTCAGCAGGCGAATCCTCAGCAAATGAGTCCACCCATACATCTACAAAGCAAAGAACAGAATAAGGAGGGCCTTCAAGGGAATGTTGACAGCGAGCGGGGCCGAGGCCCAAGGCAGTGGGGCCCTTACCAGAGTGGCGAGAGGTCCCGACGACATGGGAAGGGTCGCCCTTCTTCACTTCAGGAGTAGAAGGAGGGGTGGATGGTGGAGGTGAGACAGAGTATAGGCAGTGGTCTACGAGACGAATTCGGGTGCTATCAGGACGATGAAGAGGCGCAGAGATTTTCTGAAAATAAATGAAAAAGAAAAGGGAGCAATGAGGAGAGAATAGAGAAGAAGAAAGGTAAGCGAGAGTTTCACCTCCTTTTCTCTGGGAGAGGAGGAAGTAGGAGGGATGCGCCTCTCCGGAGGGTCGCGAGAGGGCTCCTCCACTGAGGGAGAAAGGTCAGTTTTTCCCACCTTCTTCGGATTAGATGAAGAGGGCGGTAGGGAGGAGGAAGTGCGAATGGGAATCGAGTTCAGAGCTGTCGCGCTAGCCTTATTCCTTTGGCGCACCAGCGCGATGCGATCGTGGAAGCTCTTACTGAGAGACATGACAGCGGAAATGGACATGGTGAAATGTGGAAAGAAGAGATTCTCTGCATACGGGAAGGAACCCTGTATTTATAGACTCAAAGGGGGAAGGGCCCCCCACCAGAAAAAGATTCCATCATAAAGTCGCTATGGTGACGCGAGCCTCGGTTGGACTTTTCTTTTCGAGCTTAGAAAACCCCGAAAAGAGCGGGGATTGTGTACAACCTCGGGCTAGCACGAGGAGAAGACTTAGAAAAGAGGAGACTACAAGAACCCCAGGAGAAGATAAGGCGCTGGGCGAGACGAACCCAAGTGAGGATCCATTCGAGCTAGGCGAGACGGACCTAAGTGAGGATCCATTCGCGCTAGGCGAGACGGACCCAAGTGAGGATCCATTCGCGCTAGGCGAGATGGACCCAAGTGAGGATCCATTTGCGCCGAGCGAGACGAACCCAAGTGGTGCTTTTGCCCGCGGGGTGGCGCTCTCGCCGAGCACCGGTTCGGCAGGAAATTGGAGGACTAGTTCAGTAAATGGGCAAAGAACGGTTCAGTTGGCAAACGGTTCACTTTTCCCAGCTTCAGAGGTTTTTACCCCTTTACCCTTGGTGGTCTGCCCATAGCCCTTCAGAACAGCGGAGTTCGGCTGTTGGCAGACCCGACCCGGGGTATTTTGGTAATTTCATGAGTGGTTCGGTTTGGTTATTTTCATTTCAAATCTTGAGACCTATAAATAGACCGGTAAGGTGTCTGAGAGAGAGGCGTTGAACCCTTCTTTTTCTCTCTCACTCAGGCACCTAGCTCAGCATTGGCTAGGGAGGGGGGGAATTTCAAGTTCTTCCGGGTAAGAGGTGGGACCTCCGAGCTGAAGCCCACGGTCTGTTCCTCCAAAAATCCTATTGGGGGCGTGGTCCAAAGAGAGTAGGTGTAGGCTGCAACTTTAGATCCGAGCTTTAGGAGGAGCCGGCTTTGTTGGTTCCAACAATGATATAATTTTTGACAAATTTATATGAGATATATGTTGGGGATTAGCCTATAAAGATGAGTCTTGGAGACTTGTAGATAGATCAGGTTTCTGGAGCAGCATATTGACGAGAAGTTAGGGGCGTATCGACGAGAAGCTGGAGAATGTCGACTAGACGAGGTTCCTGTCGATCGATGAGAAGTAGAAACTTGTTGATGAGTCTGATTTATATAGTGTTTTTAGACTCATCTGGGCTAAATTTCACTAATGTGCACTACACTTTTAGTTCATAATTGATTATATTTCACTTGTATACACATTCACTATAGGTGCACTGTTTAGGCTCGTTGTGGTGTGCAATTGCACGTTGTTGTTGGGGGTAAGTACATGGTGCTCACTATTCTTTTTCTGGTGTTTTGCTTGTGCTGGAGATGTGTTCCCAGCTGTAGGTTTTGCTGTGTAGGTGGGCAGATCTCCTATGTTGCCCATGTTCTTTTCTGTAGAAATCACACGGTCGTACGTTTTTCTTCGCGCACGATCAGCGCGATCGTGCGATGCCTATTGAGCTTTTTTTTTGTGATCTGACCCGAGCCGTGCGATTTGCTCTCACACGAGCAATTTTGCCCGTGCGTGACCAAATCGCACGATCTCGTCTTTTTTGTCTAAAATTTTATGTAATTATCACCCGCGCGTTTTCTTCATGCACGGTTGGATTCAACCATGCACGAAGGGAAACACATGATCTGTTCTGTTGATCCGATTTTCAGTGATATGTCAATAACAATGCGATTTGCTCTCGTACGAGCTGTTTTACTCGCGCGTGATCAAAATTGCACGGTCTTCTACTATATCAGGCCGGGTGTTTCTTGTGTGGTTATTATCACACGATAAATGCACGGTCGTGTGTTCGACCGTGCATGCCCTTTATTCTGATTGTTTACTATTTAAGCGCGGTAAATCGTCCTGGTCCGTTGATAACTTCTCAAAAAGAAGTTATCTATTCTTTTTCGGGACTTAATATTTGTCATAAATGAAGAAACAAAATTTAAATGAAGTAAACATGCGAGTAAATTCATATTAATTTTATTTGTGCCTAATTCAGTTTTTTTCAATGTATTTTTGCTAGAAACGCCAAAAAAATTTGTTTGAAGAAAGAAATTTGCCCAAATATCATGACCAAAAAATTTATTGCAACATCAGAAAAATAGATTGCAACGCAATCTGGACGAATTTCATATTTTAAATTTCAAATTTGGCTCTGCTTTCAAATATGGACGAATGTTTCTTTTCATAGGGGTGCAGACGTTTTTAAGGGGGGGAAATCTCTAATGAAATCATGAATCTGGGGAGGAAAATTTCTGAGCTTCAACTCACCACCGAGGCCCTTGAGTTCTCGGATCCCTCTTGTTATGATGCTTATGATATCGACATCGGTCAAGTTTCAGAACATGTTAGGAGTGAAATCGAGATCACTCATATGATTAGAAATCATTTATGTCTTTCTTCTATTTTATTTTCTAATCTTCTTTCATTATTTGAGTCAAAGAGAGTTGATGTGTCACAGATGCTTCAGGAGGATATTAAGCACTATCCTCGAGTTGATGAGATGAGTATCCACTTATGTGAGAAGGTTGATTCCTTCTCTATAGTGGAAACCCCATTTATTTTCTCCCCCCCCTACAACCTTCCTGTTGATGATGATAGCTTGCTAACAAACGTATATTTTATGGTGAGAATAGTGAGGAACACACCTCTTCTTACATTTTGTTCTATCTACATGTATTATGCACGCATTATTGTTTAGGTGGATGGGTAGTTATTTTATCGTTGTATCGATACCTACTACCGACACAAATATTAGAACTGTTACAAGTTCATTTTTCTTTTCATCGTACAATAATTTAGAATTTTAAAATTTCTAAATAAGTCGTGTTGGGGAGACAATAAACCCAGTAGTTATCTTTTTTTACTGTATATTGTGTTTTAATTTTCCTAATTTTTAGTCCTGCAATAGATTAGACGCTTGCTGGGAGACAACCCATCATCAAAAAATAATAATAATAAATTTAATAGTATTAAAACATAGGAAGTTGCATGATGATTGTTGTTTTTGAGGGCATCGGGCTGTTGCAACAACATAAGAAAACAATGCTGCAACTTTAATTTTTTTTTACTTGTCCCTAAGAATTGTGTTGAAATCTGGTTGTTGCAACATAAACAAAATTTGATGTTGCAACTTTATTTTTTTTCTGTCCGTCTCTGAAGGATGACGCTGAGAAGTAGTTTAAAACCGATTCAACTGAACCAGCGTGTGTTTTCCTCCTCAGCTAGTAATTAAGCTTAATAAGCAGGACACCTTCGATATTAAAACTCAATTCAGCCTTAATTAACGCCCTTAATCATCCCAATTAAACCGCCTCAAATATAAATTTTTTATTTATTACTAAAATTGACCCGAAAACACCCCGACTCTAAGAAAAATCAAGCGAGCTACTGTTATCCTATGATTAAGCTTTTTGTGTAATGTTATCTCATTTGTATGATGTTATGTGTTGCTACTGTTATCCTATGATTAAGCTTTTTGTGTAATGTTATCTCATTTGTATGATGTTATGTGCTGCTACTGTTTATCCTATGTTTTTATAATGTTTTGGACTTAATGTTTTGGAATCTTATTAGGATTGTGATATGACAGTGCCATGTTTTATATGACCATTCAGAGCTCGTGTTATTTTTGGCGCTTTTGATGATACACATGGAATCAGACAAAACTACATCTTGTGATTTAATCTCTATACATTTCGAAGATGTATGTTTTGCAGGTTACAACAAATGACTAGGATTGATGAAGGTCATCTCATAAAGGAGTAAATGGGGTACACCAACAAGAAGAAATGGACAACTATGTGGGCATTTCAATTTTAGGGGAATATTTAAATTTCAAGTTTCTTTTTGTCTCTCTCTTTATGGTGCTTATTAGTAAAAAAATATTTTAAAGTATTTTCATGGGTAAAGATGTCTCTTTGCTAGAGACTAGCAAAATGCATAAGTGTGGAGGTGGGGATGGTATAACCCCTACCAATTGGGTGAGGAGTGAGCTTTTATAACCATAACTATTGATCCTAATTCTCTATATAATTAACGAATAAGTTAATCAAGACTATTTGATGATTATTGTTTGGTAGAATAGTCAATTTTAAGAGTTCATATTTTTGATTTGAAGTTAGTAAGATGAGAAAAAACTCTTTTAAATATTTTTGTATCCACAATATTCTTTAAAAGAATTTTCTTCCTAAAAATAATGATGAAAGGACAAGCAAAAACTGAGTCGGAGATGTAAGCCGAAGTGATGAGATGGCTAGTCAATTTGTAAGAACTATTAGGGCATTCCTTTGATCATTTCATGTCTTACTACATTATTCATTGATCTTGAACCTTGAATGACCATGTATAATTTCCCTACATTTTTAATAGTTATTTCTTAATAAGTTCTTCAACTATGGGTGATTGTTAAGAGAAAAATGCGTGAGTCGTAGTGAAATGTGGCCTAAGTATGTGTACATCTACTTGAAATGATCCCAACTATTGTTGACGCGCAAAATGCGACACCTTCCAGTTAACGGGTGTTCAGTCTCACAGGCTAGGTGAAGGAGAGGAAATGAGAGATTGTCGGGCAGCCGGTTACTCTGAGTCGCGAATGAAGATAGAGAGAACACGGAAGAGAGGGGCCCGCTAGCAGCGGCAATAGCAGACTTCGACCGTCGCGGCTTGAATGCCACTCTTGCGACGGGCTTTGCCTTTGATTACAACTTAGTATTACAGCTTGAGGTAGCACCTTCACATGAGAAAGCAATATAAAGGGTACAAGGGGGAAGCTGGCGGCTAAGGAGAGGAGATTGCCAGAGGCCGCGCGAACTGTTTAGGGGAGGTCGGCAGACCGCGCGGTCAGCTACTCAGGCAGCTCGCTGTACTAAGCCGGGCGGACTGCTTGAGCAAACAGAATGAAGGGGAGAAGGTCGCGCGGACTGGGAAACCGAGCCCGCAGGAACCGATGTCAGGACCTTGACGCCTCTGCTGTGTCCCAGAATGAGAGGTATGGGGGGCTATTTATAGGCCCGAGGAGGTAACGGTCTTGGTAATGTCACCACCGGTGAGACGGTTAGTTGCGCGAGTACGAAGGATGAGTCCGCGGAGTCCGCACTAGGTCGCGCGGTCTGGGTCTTGCTGCCGGAAATGGTCTTGCTGCTGAGCGAGCTCGCGCTGGGCTGTGCGAGCTGAGGAGGAAACTGCCTGCTGCTGGGAAGCGGGCGCTGAAAGCTGAGTGGTGGACTGCTCTACGAGTCCGCCTATGTTGCCGGGAACCTGGAGAACTAGCTGGCGGACTGCTGAACGAGTCCGCCCATCCCGCTGCGGAGTTGATAAACGATTAGCTGCCGAGCTGGGGATCTTCTTGCGGACTGCTCATCGAGCTCACCTAACTCGCGACGGATGGGTCGAGCAGGCTGCCCGCTGGTGGTATCCATGACTTGGGGACGAGGATTAGCGACCTGGCGAATTGAATAGTCCAGGCCGCACACTGCTGATTGGAGACCTGAAGGCAGGTCGACGCTGCTGACTGGCGACCTGGAGGCAGGTCGCCACTGCTGGGGGACAGGAGGGTTGGTCGCCAACTTGTGACCTGTCGGACTGATGATGAGTCCGCTAGAGGTAGTGCAGGTCGGAGAGCTGGAGGGAAGACCGAGTCCGCCTACTACTGGCGGATAGGAGACTGAGCCCGCCACCTTTATAACATGTCGCTACCGAGCGGTCTGGGCGGATAGGAATCGAGTCCGCCATTTTGTTTGGAAGTCCGCACCTGTGGAAGGAGAATGAACCCATTGCGCGGTTAACTGACCAAACCGCGTGGCCTGCAGGGGCAAACTGAGGCAGCAGTCCGCACCCCCTGCAGAACGAGCGGGAGCTACGCGACCTGGGCGGCCTGGCTAGAGAGTCCGCTCAAGCCGCGCGGGTTGAGCGGACTGAGCGGACTGAGAGGTCAGTCCGCCCCTCCTTGGAAGGAAAGGCTGACAGACCCTCCCAGGGCAAGTCGCGACTTGCGAGATGGCTACTTTTGGAAGGATCGCCGATTTCTGGGTTAACAACTATGATCGTATAAAAAAGGGAGAAAAATATATCAAAGTGATATGTGACCTAGATATGTATATTCATACTTGAAACGATCTCAACTATATTTTTTAAAATAGAGGGAAAAATATAAAAATGTCATAGTGATGTTTGACCTAACTGTGTGTACTACTACTTGGAATGATCCCAACTATTGACTAAAAAATGATAATCTAGAAATGCACCTCATAGTTTGGAGAGTTATATATTAAGAATATTAACTAGAGAAATATCTTTCATTATCACAATTTATTCCTAACCAAGTCAAAGTCATTTCCACAACAAATCCTCGTGATTTCTTTTCAAATTAAACTACTAACTCTGGTGGAGATTAAGTCAAAGACTCAGCTTATTCTCATTCTTTCTTAGTTATTGAGAAAGTTCAATGAGAAAAGTTTATGAGAGTAAATGATTTTAGAGGATAGCACACACGACACTAGAAATTTTAATTGAGCTTGATCTTTCATCAAGCTAATGAATTTTTGAATATTTTGAACTTTTATTGATTGACAAATTCTCATGGTTAAATCAAAACTCTTGAGTATGCTTTCTTTAATTATTTTTGAGAAGAAGCATCATTGGAGTTTTATATTTTGATGATTATCATCTCACTCAATTCAATAATTGAAATTATCTTTGCCAGAGACTAGCAACGGTTTAAGTGTGGAAGTGTGATCACTTCTCAAAAAAGAGTTATCTAGACCTTTTTTCGGACTTAATATTCGTCATAAATAAAAAAAATAAGTTTAAATGAATTAAAAATACGAGTAAATTCATATTAATTTTATTTGTGATTGATTCGGTCTTTTTCCAATATATTTTAGCTAGAAACGCTAAGAAATCTGCTTGAAGAAAGAAATCTGCCCAAATATCATGACCAGAAAAATAGGTTGCAACACAATCTGGACAAATTTCAGATTTTAAATTTAATTTGGCGTCAGTTTCAATTATGGATGAATTCTTCTTTCCATAGGGGTGTGGACGTTTTTAAGGGGCAAAATCTCTATAGAAATCATGAATCTGGGGAGGAAAATTTCAGATTTGGAGAGAGCCACATCTAGGGTTTTCAAAAAAAACCTCCATTAAAGGGGGCGACTAGAGCAAGGAAGAAGGAAGATCTCCAAGCTGATCGATCGAGCAATGTTGGGAAGAGAATCCTGCAGCAATTAAGCATTAAATCATCATGAATTGTAAGATCTCCAAGAATATTTTGTGCGTTTTCTCCATCGCTATGAATATTTTCTTGTTTTCTCTTTGTAATTGTTGTTGAATGTTTTTTTATTGGATTTATGATCTTTATTGTGGAACTTGTGGCCAATGTTTCATCTTTTTACTGCACTTCATAATTTTAGATATGAGTTGCGTAAGTGCGTTATAAATTAGATATAACATTTGAAGGGAAAAAAAAGATTTCCTCTTTGTGTTAACAACATAGATTTTTATTCTTTATACGGTTCTTTATTTTGCCTGAGTTAGAGATGACAAGGGAGATAATGGATTAAAGATTTTGAATATCGAGAGATACAGATTTCTATTCTAAAGTCATTGTAAGGCATTTCATCACGCATTTTTCACAAAGTCACATTCATAGGTTCATCGCATTAGACTTAGGAAAACACAATATAAGATTATTTTTCATAACTGTTAACAAAGTATTTTTCTCAAGGATCTGTAGTTTATTTTAATTAGAATTTTTTTGTAGCTTTAATAAAAACATCGCTAATTTTAATCTACTTGAATTTAAAGAAAAGACACATCTGGTATTTGCAAGCACTGAATTCAACACCTCTCTGTGGGAACGATCTTTACTCACTTATTATCACTTTAGTCGACACGTGCATTTGAATTAATACGTATATCTATTTCAGGTGTATCATCTGTATCTTCTCTTCCATTTTCGCACCAGAGCTTTGGTGTCGCTCCATTTTGCCTCTCCACCACTGCCCATATTTGTGAGGTCTTCCAGCCATAATCTTCTTGAAAATCAAAGGCTAGAAGATCCTCTTGGCCTCCTCCCTCGATCTCTTGCCTCCAAGGGTAATTTTGTGTAATTTCTCACTACACGTGTGAAGTTCTTCGACAAGACCGTGGCCGAAGACAATTGACGAAGAAGATGGGTACATTAGAAGAAGGTGACAGTGATGCGTAAAAATCGTCTCACGGACTACAATCCGAATAGGCAAGTGTACCTATCGTTTTATAGTATAGTGATATAAATAAATCAAGGTCATATACAAACTCGGGGCAGGCAAGCACTATTACTCACAACGACTCTATTGTCCTACCGAACGATTGATGAGTTTTGAAAATAAAATAAACTAAACTTAGTTAAAAGAGAAATAAACTATTGCAAAAGAGTGCTCGATTGACGATTCACTTTGAAATAAAATAACGAAATAAATTAGTTTAACATTTGCAATTCTATTAAGACCGTGACGGATCTGATATTAGGAAGTAATCTCGCTAGAGCATTAAATCCCCTAACTTATAGATGTTTTGACTGAAATCTCTTTATAAGTCAAAATGGCATAAAGTCGCATTACCGAAGTGACCCGCACTATTGGATTTGACTCCAATCCGGAGGATTTACGTCATCCTATCTCTAGGGTTGCGTTCAACTCCTTCCTTTCTTGAGTGATCTTTCAAATCAATGAGTCTCTCGACTTCTATGAAATGAGATCAATTGTCTACTACTGTATACCGGAAAATGGAGTCGACACGATAAAAATCAAAGAAGGATCAAAAATAGGAAAAATACAAATGCAAACATAAAATTAAAGATGCGTTATTTCATCGCAAAGTTCATCGTGATCGGGCACAAAATAAAATTAGCTAAGCAAAGAAACCATGAAAATAAAAGAAAGATATTTCATTTTCATTAATAGAAAAAGGGGTACATAATAATAATAAAAAGAGAGACAAGATTATGCTACCAAAACAAAAGATTACAATAAAAAAAATCTACTTAGCAACAAAGAAAGAAAAAAACTTGCACTTGAACTAACTATCTCTACCAAAACTACTTCTTTTAAAACAAGAGGCAAGGGGTTCCTTTTATAGGAGAGGGAGAAGGATCTAGAATGAAAATGAAGAGGAGAAGCCAAGGGGGGTGGCCGGTCATGTATGTGGAGAAGGTTCATGCATGATATTTAATGAATGGGAGAGAGAAAGAGTTACATGCATGCATTTTATAAAAAAATAAAAATAGAAAATAGAAATATAAAAGAGGGGAGATAGATGGGTTTAAATGAGAATGAAAGAGGGGAAAAGAGGGATGAATGAGAAATAAAGAAGGGAGAGAGGAGTTGAAGGTGCATGCATGTAATTTAAAAGAAATAAAAATAGAAAATGCAAGGGGAATGAATAAGAAATAAAGAGGGGAGAAAGAAATAAAAGAGGAGAGATGGGGAGATGAATGAGGAGGGTGGTCGGCCATGCAAGGGATAAAATGGGCTATTTTTGTGGGCTTTATGAGGGCTCGGGTTGGCTGCATGCTTGCTTGGTGGGCTGCTCCATGTGGGCTCGGGTGTGGAGGAAAAGCCATGCAAAGGTGGCGGGTTGCATGGGCTTTGTGTTGGACTTCATGTAGGCTTGAATGGTTGCATCAAACGGAGGATGGACTTGAGCTTGGGCTTGAACCTACAAATAAATCAAAACAAACATTAGACACATAATATTATTTATTAACATTGAACATAATAATTATAACAAATAAAATATCACATAATATAATATAATTTAATAAGACTAAACATAACAATAATAAGACATTAAATAAGACAATTAACAAAACATAAAAATAAACAACAAACATATTGAACATTAAAACTAAACTAAACATAACATAACAAAACATAAAATAATAAGAACAAAACACATAATAAAGTTAGAAATTATAATATCATAACATAAAAGACATTAAATGAGAAATAAAACAAAACAGACATAAAATAAACAAAATTATAAATAAAGTTAGGAATTTAGGCTACTAAATTACCCCAAAAACGATGACTAAAACTAGTCATCAAATTCCCCCATGCTTAGGCTTTTGTTATTCCAGAGCAAAAGTATGAGAAATATTTATAAGACAATTATAAAATTTTCAATTAAACTTAAAAATTTATTTACACCAAAATCTAGCCAAAAATAAAATTTAGGGATTTATGAATTAAGTTCTAAATTATGAAATTAAAGTGAAAAAGAGAAATATTTAGCCAAAAATTCTCTAATAAATTAACTAGCACTCAAAATTGAGTAAAGTGCAAACAAGGTTGGAAAGAAATTATAAAAACCATAACTTAAAAGAAACTTAAGGAAAAAAAATGCAACATACTACTTATGTTCTCCCAATATTTTAATTTAAAGACTAAGACAATAATATTGGTTAAGGGGTTTAGGAAGGAAATCATCATGAAGAGGTCTTTGATTGGAGGTGATCATCATTAAAATTTTTTTTTCTTCACACCCCACATATTTTTTTTTAAAATAAAAAATATATATAATACCAGAAAATGATAGACTAACATCCTATCACTTCCCACGACATATATGAACTTTTAATTCTTCTCTTCATTTTTAGGTTGCAAATATGTACCAGAGAATAAGGAACTAACATCTCTTTATTCCCATGACATATGATCTAAGTATAAAAAAAAAGGAAGGAGTTAAACCAAATTTTTAGAAAATAAACTAAAACACTAGAGAACAACTACTAGTAGATTGAGATTTCCTAAGAATCTAAAAGCATGAGGTAATAATCATTAGAATCCAAAATTGTTAAGCAAAATTACTACAAAATTGAAACTATTTAAAATAAAAGAGAAAAAGTGCTAAATAAATTACTCTAAGCAAATTAAAATCATTAGATTATCCTCAAAACTAAATCACTAAATATTAGATTTAACTAAATATGATAAAATAAAAGATTAGCAAATAATAAAAAGAATGCTTATAAACAAACTCAAACTAAATTTCTGAAAATAACAAAAAGCTAAGCATGAGGTTTATTATATTTCTTTGATTTTTCTAAGATTTTTCATTTTTTTTGGGTTTTGAAATATGATCTTTTTTTGGAATTTTTGATTTTTCTAATTTTTTTGGGGTTTTTTATAAGGCTAAATAAAAGCAGTACTAAAGAAACTTAATAAAACTATACTAATCTTTTTTTGTTTTTTTGTAGAAATTTAGAACATTTTTTTAGAAAAGAAAGAAGAAAGAAAACAACTAAACTCTCCCCCATGCTTAAATTTTGTATTGTCCTCAATGAAAAATAAAAATAAGAAAGAAAAAGGAAGAAGGAAGGGGAGGGGGATGCAATAAAGTAAATAAAAAAGGAAAATGACTTCCGCGGATTCGTAAGGCCGAATGCAGATGTCGTTCCCCCATGCTTGAGCCGGACACCGGCTCAGGCCTAAGGAAAAGAGAAAAGGATGTAGTCAAACGAACCGCCGGGGGTTTTATTCCTGCAAAACAAAATAAGCAAACAAAAAAGAAAAAGAAAAAAAAGGATAAGCAAGGGGTGCCTCCCAAGAGCGCTTTTTGTTTAACGTCGTCTGAGCCCGACGTTATTTGTTTGCTAAATGGAAAATAAAAATTGAAATGAAGAGGTAACTAACTCCCTAAGTATGCGCTTAGGGGTGTAAATCAAAAAAAAGAAAAATTGAAGAATCGCACCGACATGTGATGGAATCTTCAAGGGAATGACGCCCAAAAATGAACGGACGGAGTTATAGAAGAACTCTGTCGTATGTAAAACGGGAAAGAAGGGGTCGTCAAAAGAAGAAGAAAAAAAAAAGAATAAGAAATAGAAAGAGGAATAAAAGAAGTAGAAGAAGAAATTTCTTCAACGGAAATTTCACAAGGAGAAGGAGAGACTTGTGAAATTTCGGGAGAAGAAGGGACAGAAAGAACTAAAGAAGAATCATCTAAAATAAAAGAAGAAGAAGAAAAAGATTCGCTAAAAATAGAAAAATTTGGAACAGTTGAATTTGAGATTGAAATGGAATCACAAACGTCTTCAGAAGGAGAAATAGGAGACGTCTCGTCATCCTCAATGGGTAAGAAGCACGCCGGAATATCCATAGAGGTGTCTTCCAAAAGAGGAAGGAAACAATCCGGAATATCCGAATAGTATCCTCCTCGAGAGGAAAAAGACAAGCCGGGATATCCGGTGACTCATTACATAATGAAATTGGAGGAGACGGAGAAGAAGACGAAGAAAAAGATGCGGGCTCACGAGAAAAATAATCCATAATGGTTTTGAAATGCGAATTAATATTATCAATAGAAGTTTGCAATTCAAGATACTCATTATCGATAGAATTAAAATTTGGAGGTGCGGCGCTTTGATGGGCAAAATTATAAGAAAAATAAGACGGGTTCTCCATCTCCTAAGTAGGATAAAAATTGGAGTAAGGGTCAAATTGGTCACTTTGACCTGCTCCAGAAAAATTAAAATCAAAAGAGGGAGGGGTTCTCGAAAGACATTCAGAATAAAAGTTGTCGGGCGACCGCAAAAAGCGAAAAAAGATGATGATTCCATAATAAATAAATAAAAAACTGTTACCAAAAAAAAAGAAATTTTTTTTTTGATATTTTTTTTTAGAAAGTAGAAAAATTAAAATAAATATTTTTTTAAAAAAAAATAGTAGAAGTAATAAACTCGGTGCTTTCATAATATTGCCAAAAATATCCCCGGCAACGGCGCAAAAAACTTGATGCGTAAAAATCGTCTCACGGACTACAATCTGAATAGACAAGTGTACCAATCGTTTTATAGTATAGTGATATAAATAAATTAAGGTCGTATAAAAACTCAGGGCAGGCAAGCACTATTACTCAAAACGACTCTATTGTCCTACCGAACGATTGATGAGTTTTGAAAATAAAATAAAATAAACTTAGTTAAAAGAGAAATAAACTATTGCAAAAGAGTGCTCGATCGACGATTCACTTTGAAATAAAATAACGAAATAAATTAGTTTAACATTTGCAATTCTATTAAGACCGTGACGGATCCGATATTATGAAGTAATTTCGCTAGAGCATTAAATCCCCTAACTTATAGACGTTTTGACCGAAATCTCTTTACAAGTCAAAATGGCATAAAGTCGCATTACCGAAGTGACCCGCACTATTGAATTTGACTCCAATCCGGAGGATTTACGTCATCCTATCTCTAGGGTTGCGTTCAACTCATTCCTTCCTTGAGTGATCTTTCAAATCAATGAGTCTCTCGACTTCTATGAAATGAGATCAATTGCCTACTACCGTATACCGGAATACGGAGTCGACATGATAAAAATCAAAGAAGGATCAAAAATAAGAAAAATACAAATGCAAACATAAAATTAAAGATGCGTTATTTCATCGCAAAGTTCATCGCGATCGGGCACAAAATAAAATTAGCTAAGCATATTTGAGAAAGAAAACATGAAAATAAAAGAAAGATATTTCATTTTCATTAATAGAAAAAGGGGTACATAATAATAATAAAAAGAGAGACAAGATTATGCTACAAAAACAAAAGATTACAATAAAAAGAAATCTACTTAGCAACAAAGAAAGAAGAAAACTTGCACTTGAACTAGCTATCTCTACCAAAACTACTTCTTTTAAAACAAGAGGCAAGAGGTTCCTTTTATAGTAGAGGGAGAAGGATCTAGAATGAAAATGAAGAGGAGAAGCCAGGGGGGTGGCCGGCCATGTATGTGGAGAAGGTTCATGCATGATATTTAATGAATGAGAGAGAGAGAAAGAGTTACATGCATGCATTTTATAAAAAAATAAAAATAGAAAATAGAAATATAAAAGAGGAGAGATGGATGGGTTTAAATGAGAATGAAAGAGGGGAAAAGAGGGATGAATGAGAAATAAAGAAGGGAGAGAGGAGTGGAAGGTGCATGCATGTAATTTAAAAGAAATAAAAATAGAAAATGCAAGGGGAATGAATAAGAAATAAAGAGGGGAGAAAGAAATAAAAGAGGAGAGAGGGGGAGATGAATGAGGAGGGTGGCCGGCCATGCAGGGGATAAAATGGGCTATGTTTTGTGGGCTTTATGAGGGCTCGGGTTGGCTGCATGCTTGTTTGGTGGGCTGCTCCATGTGGGCTCGAGTGTGGAGGAAAAGCCATGCAAAGGTGGCGGGTTGCATGGGCTTTGTGTTGGACTTCATGTAGTCTTGAATGGTTGCATCAAACGGAGGATGGACTTGAGCTTGAGCTTGAACCTACAAATAAATCAAAACAAACATTAGACACATAATGTTATTTATTAACATTGAACATAATAATTAAAACAAATAAAACATCACATAATATAATTTAATAAGACTAAACATAACAATAATAAGACATTAAATAAGACAATTAACAAAACATAAAAATAAACAACAAACATATTGAACATTAAAACTAAACTAAACATAACATAACAAAATATAAAATAATAAGAACAAAACACATAATAAAGTTAGAAATTATAATATCATAACATAAAAGACATTAAACGAGAAATAAAACAAAACACACATAAAATAAACAAAATTATAAATAAACTTAGGAATTTAGGCTACTAAATTACCCCAAAAACGATGACTAAAACTAGTCATCAGACAGCTCTCCCGGACCCTGGATGACAGTTGGAGCCCGAGCATGGACAAGGCTTGGCAAACCTAAATTCCGGTCGTGAACCTCCCACGAGTCTCCACCCCTTTGATTTTCTTCTCCCCCTACAGCCTTCTTGTTGATGATGATACCTTGCTAGGCAAAGGTATATTTTATGGTGAGAATATTAAGGAACACTCCTCTTCTTATTTTTTGTTCTATCAACATGTGTTGTGCACGTATTATTATTTAGGTGGAGGGATAACTATTTTATCATTGTATCGGTACCCATTACTGACACCAATAATAGAACTATTATATGTTCATTTTCCTTTTCATCGACCAATAATTAAGAATTTTAAAATTTCTAAATAAGTCGTGCTGGAGAGACAATAAACTCAGTAGTTATCTTTTTTTATTGCATATTGTGTTTTAATTTTCCTATTTTTTAGTCCTGCAATAGATTAGACACTTGGTGGGAGGCAACCCTGTTGGGTTTTGCTATACGTCACAACATTTATGCGCAGCAGAAATGGAACAAGAAAACCCAAAAGAAATATGAATCTAGCATTCGACATTGATCAAGAAATAAAATAGCCATAAAAAGTATACCTTTGAGAGATTGAGTCAATACTAAACCAAAGTGCTTCAAGAGATCCGACGATCACTTGCGACCGAAGTTCCGAGCATAGAATAGCGTCCACGCCTCTACGAATATCCGTACGAGCACGAAGAACCCTTAGACTCTTGTCGCACAAGATCTAGGTTAGAAGAAGGAATGCCCTCAACATCTCCACGGTTTGCTAGAACTGTTAAAGGAGAGGCGTCGGCGACGATAACGACGCTTAGGAAACACTTTCTGACGAAGAAGAAGAACGGCGAACGGCCGGCGGCGAGATCGGCTTTCGCGACCTAGGTGAAACTTTTTTGTCGGGAAGAAGACGAATCGCCTCACTCGATTAGGTCAAAACATAATCACATAATCTTTGGTTTATTGTACATATCATATATATACACAATACCGAACCAGCAAATACCTGCAGACCATGCCGAACCGAACTTAAGGAATTAAACTGGAGGAAATAGAATTCGGTGAGTATACACGTCGATATTTGACGAATCAAAAGTTATTCGTCGAAATAACACAGACATACTCGATTAATCGAGACAGAGCAAATCGTCCAAGTATTAAGGCCATATTCGACGAATCGACGATACTCGATGAATTGATGATACTCGATGAATCGATAACATTCAATGAATAAGTTTAATTCGTCGAAACTGTCATTGCTATATTCGACGAACCTAAGACAGATTCGTTGAGTCTATCATGACGATACTCGACGAATTCCAACTCATTCGTTTAAGCCTTAAGCGATACTCGATGAATTTCCCTTAGAGTCTACCGACCACTTACCTGATGACCCATATTCATAATATAGGTCCCAGAATGAAAATCATTCACATCCAGAACGTCATAGGCTTGGTCTTTCACTCATATCACATATGAGCAAGGCCAACACAAACCTTTCCAACTTCTCTAATGCTCTTATGTGAGACCACATAGGATCATATTGCGTTGGCAGTGAAACTACATGTTTTATCACTTCCAGATCACCATGGTAACATCAACAGTCTCCCACTTGATCTTGAAAGTATCAAACAAAATCTTCACAAACAATGAGCGGCATCTAGCAATGCATCATTGCTCCCCAAGCAATAAGAGTTTAGAACTCGAAAGCCATTATGACAAATATATCAGTGTTGTCACGTCCCTTTGTCTCTTATATCCGAATAAAACTAGAGGTATAGACCGTGTCACCCTCATAATTGTTCAATCCTAGTTTCCTAATCTAGAATGGACTTCTAGAAATCGGTGAGCCTAATACCACATATTGACTCAACCAAGCATGGTCATGCATTTCTCAATCTCATTCCATCAAGGGTGTTGAAGTATGAGACCGAGCGGTCTGACGGTCTAAGTATGGCGGGTTGTAGACCGCGAAGTCTAGCAGTTACTCTTCAGCAGTTTGATATCAAGACTGTTGTTGTTTGTAGTCCGAGCGGTCTGGCAATTTATCTCAGACGACTTGGAGACCGGGCGGTCTCCTACTGTGACTTGTTCTCTTCCTTCTGGTGTTGCCGAATGGTTAGCCCACTTGTCTAACCGCTCCGCCTGATCGGTCTCTTTATTTCTAGCCGCACACCTCTATAATTTTTTAGTCCCACATTGTTTATTTGTACTCTCTCCTCCTCCTCCATTCTATAAAAGGGAGGTCATACCTTTGTAAATCTTATCTTTTTGGATAATAAAACTTTTAATTATACAAATTTCTAGCTTGTTTTTAGTCGCATGTTCGCTAATTTCACATGGTATCAGAGGAAACGATCGATTCCACCTGATTCCTTTGGCTCTTCTGTCCGCGCGGCTTCGTTCTCTGTTCGCCCAGATACATGTCTATCCGCACAGCTTCTTTGCCTTGTCGATGCCCTGTTTGCGCGACTTCCTTCCCTCTTTTCTGCGACCTATTTTCGCGGACTCTCTGCTTTCCTTCCACTCTCTCTTCTCGTCCGCTCGAACCCTGTGTGTTCTCGTGACTTCTTCTCTATTCGCCCGGACTCTTTCCTGTTCACGCGATCTCCCCTTTTCTTACGAACTTCCCAGTTCACGCGACCTCTGTCCCTATACTTTGGTCTGCTTCCTGGTCGTGGCCCTTCTTGTCGCTGGTGTGCTGACATCATGACCGTTGCAGCTTCTTCTCTTTAGCCCGATGCGGTTTTCTTCTTTTCCGCTGCGGTCTACTTCTCTTGTCGTGAACTCCTTCTTGTTCGCGCGACTTAATCCCTTTTCTATTCGCGTAACTTCTCTTCAACTCACGCGGTTTCCTGTGTTTCTCTATGGACAATTCCGGTCTCTCCACCCCCGTCATATCTACCTCCACCACTCATGTGGCTCATCCTCCTCCACCTGCTACTCCTTCCGGAAACCTTGGCACGGTTTCTAAACTAGTTGGTTCCAACTATCCGGATTGGAGCATTTCTTTTACCTTTCTTCTTCGCTCTTAGCGCAAACGTCATATCTACCCTCCTCCTTCTGAGTCTGATCAATTTGATGACTGGGATGCGAGTGATGCACTTGTCCGCACTTGGCTGGCCAACAGCCTCTCTAATGAATGCCTTCTCGTCATACGCCATGATGAGACGGTCAAGGCCGCATGGCTTCACCTTGCTGCTCTCTACTCGAAGGGGGCCCAGACGTCCCACATTTATACTCTCTATGCGAACCTCTTCGCCCGCCCTTCCATGTCTCCTACTACGGCTTATCAGCAGGTTCAAGCTCTTGGCGTCGAGATCCTCCAGAATCGCCCCTTCTCCGCGGACTTGGCCGAGCAGCACAAGCACTTCCAGGAACTCCTGGTTGTTTGTTATCTTTTGCGACTTCTTGAGTCCTTTGATATGATCCGCCAGCAGATCTTGGGCGAGGCGGAGTCTCCCACTTTGGATGCCACCGCGGCTCGCATCGCCGTTGTTACTTCGCTGCTCCAGCGTCCTCTGTTGTCCTCCCCTCCTCCACAGGACTCCTATGCTCACCAAGCTCAGTGGGGTGGCACTAGTGGCCGCAGCCAGTCAGGCGGGCGCGGTTGGTCCAGGTTCCTCTGCTCTCACTGTGGTCGTACCAACCATTCTATGGCTGATATCGAGTCGAGTTCGAGCGATTTTGACTCGGCTCGAAATCGAAATTTTCGAATCGAACTCGGCTCGAAATCGACTCGAAATCGGAATTGATTTCGAGTTGAGTCAGCTCGACTCGAAATGACTCGATTTCGAGTCGGCTCGAAATCGAATCGAGTCGGCTCGAAATCGAATCTGGTCGACTCGAAATCTAATCAAGTCGGCTCGAAATTGAGCAATTTTTCTTTTTATTCCTAGTTTACTCAAAATTAAATTGGGTAATCTATAAATTTAGCAAATGAAACACTTAATGACTTCATTCTTTTTATTAAGGTTTAAATTTTTTATTTTTAATCTTAAAATAACAATATATTAATAAATACATAATTTTTTTAATTAATTCGAGTTGATTCGAATCATATTTCGAGCGATTCAGGGATGGCTCGAAATCGACTCAAAATCATATTCGAGTCAAATTGAATCGACTCAAATCGAGTCGAATCAATTTTAACCGATTTCGATTCTGCTCAATTTTCGAACGATTTTCGAGCGACTTTCGATTTTCAAATAATCTGCTCAACCCTAGGTCATTCTGTTGACCGCTGCTGGCAAAAACATCCTCATCTTCACCCCCTCTGGTGACGCATCTTCCTCCACCCCCGCCTCCTCTCAGTTGTCTGCCTCTGTGGCCACGACTTCAGGTAGTGCCCATGTCGTTACCTAAGGTAAATGGTTGATTGACTATGGTGCTACAAATCACATGACCGGCAATCCTCAATGCTTCTCTCTCCAAGAAACGCATGATCGGTTGCCCCCAATTCTTGTTGCGGATGGTTCACCTTCTCCGGTTCATGGGACGGGCGTGATTCAAGTCACCCCGTCGCTTCACTTGGCGGACACCCTCTATGTCCCGAAGTTCCCTTGCAATTTATTATCTGTTACTACTTTATGCAAGCAACATCAGTGTTCCGTCTTATTCACTCCAACTACTTGTTCTTTCCAGGACCCGAGAACCCAACGGACGATTGCTACTGAAACTAAGAGCGGCGGCCTCTACTTCCTCGACAACGTTTTCGCTCTGTCTGCCTTCTCCTCATCTTCTACAGATCTGCTTCAATGACATCTTCGCCTTGGACATCCTCCTCCTCGGATTATTCGTCACCTTCTGCCCCACTTACTTCAGACCAATCCTCCGCTAAACTGTGATGTGTGTCAGCTTGTCAAACATCACCGCTCCTCCTTCCCGCTGAAGCAAGGTCGTGGCTCTTCTCGCCTGTTTGATCTCATTCATTCTGATGTCTGGGGTCCTGCTCCTACCCTCTCCGTTGGTCGGGGTAGTTCTTACTTTGTAACGTTTATTGATGATTTCTTTAGATGTACCTGGGTGTATCTATTAAAAGATCGCTCTGAACTCTTTTTTGTATGGCAATCCTTTTATTATATGATTAAAACTCAGTTTGATATTTCTATTAAAGTCTTTCGCTCTGATAATGCTAAGGAATATCTTAGTCATGAGTTTTTCTCTTTTTGTATATAACATGATCTTGTTCATCAGACCAGCTGTGTTTACATCTCCCAACAAAATGGGGTGGCAGAGCGTAAAAACCGTCACCTTCTCGATGCCGCTCGCACTCCCATGACGCAGATGCAGGTGCCTCACTCCTACTGGGGCTATGCTGTTCTCCTCGCCTGCTATATCATCAATTGCATTCCCTCTACGGTTCTCCACGGCTAGACCCCCTTCTCCATTCTCTACCCGGGCAAGGAACCATTTTCTCTCCCTCTCCGTATCTTTGGGTGCATGGCTTTGTGCACTCTCCATCTGCTACCCGTGATAAGCCTCCCCCCGTTCCACCAAGTGTGTCTTTTGGGTTACTCTACCACTCAAAAAGGCTATTGTTGCTTTGACCCCGTTCTGCGCAAGTAGTTTGTCTCCGCGGACGTGACCTTCTTCGAGAATGCGTCCTACTTCTCTTCTGAATCCTCTCTTCCCCCTAATATCTCTAATTCTCCAACGTCTACCTCCATTCCTTCCATGCATATTGACGTCTCCCCTCCTACATCATCTCCTCCTCCGTCTCCTCCTCTCTCCATTTTACCCCTCCCCCTTCTCCCTCTTCTCCGCAGCCGTCTTTCTCTAGTCCCGGGCCAGCCTTCTCCTCCACGGACACTCTGGTCACTGAGGCACGAGTCGACCTTGATCTTCCCAATGCTCTTCGCAAAGGGGTGCGAGCTTGTACCCAACACCTGCTTGCGGCAGTTGTTTCCTATGATCGGCTTACTCCTTCTCGCAGGTGTTTTGTTTTGGCTATCTCGGCTACTGCCACTCCCCGCACCTACCAGGAGGATCTTGATATTCCTCATTGGAAATCTGTCATGGATGAGGAGATTGCCACTCTTACTAAAAGGGGTACATGGACCCTTGTTCCTCCACTAGTGGGTACTGATGTGGTTGGCTGTTGTTGAGTGTTTGATGTGAAGTTTCTCCCAGACGGTACTATGGATCACTACCAGGCCCGACTGGTGGCCAAAGGCTTTACTCAGAATTATGGGATTGATTACTTTGATACCTTCTCTCCGGTCGCTCACCTTAGCACCATCCGGGTTCTTCTCTCTGTGGCCGTCAACAGGGATTGGGCTATTTCCCAGCTTGATGTCAAGAATGCCTTTCTCTATGGGGATCTTCAGGAGGACGTCTACATGGAGCAACCTCCTGGGTATGTTGCTCAAGGGGAGACACAAGTATGTCGGTTGAAGAAGGTCATCTATGGCTTAAAACAGAGCCCTCGAGAGTGGTTCGACAAGTTCAGTTGCATTGTGGCTGCCATCATCTTTGCAAGGAGTTTGGCTGATCACTCCTTATTTATTTGCAAAATCGCCTCGGGACTGGTGGTTTTGGCAGTATATGTGGATGAAATTCTTCTTGCTGGAGATGACCAGGCTAGGGTGGACTTGAAAAAGAAACACCTCCATCAACACCTGGTCACGAAGGATATGGGCTCCTCGAAATACTTTTTGGGGATAGAAATCTCTCGGAAGCCCGACTCGTTGGTTCTCTCCCAATGGAAGTATGCTCTTGATATTCTACAAGAAGCAGGATTGACTGGTGCCAAACCGGCCCGGTGTCCCATGGCAATTAGAGAAGACAAAATATGGACAGATGACTCACCTCTTCTATCCGATGTCACGAGGTACAGACGTCTGGTGGGCAAACTCATTTATCTCACGGTAACCAGACCTGACATCTTCTATGTTGTAGGCAAGGTTAGTCAGTTCATGCAAGCTCCTAGGGAATGCCATCTTAAGTCTGTCTTGAAGATATTAGAGTATGTCAAAGCAGCACCAGGAAAAGGGCTACTCTTTCAGAAGAATGGTCATCTGAGGGTTAAAGCCTACTCAGATTCAAGCTATGCGGATGATAAAGGCGTCCGCAAATCTACATCAGGCTTTTGCACATTTGTTGGAGGAAATCTTGTAAGCTGGAAGAGCAAGAAACAGTCTGTTGTCTCCAGATCCAGTGCAGAAGCCGAATATCATAGTATGGCGTCAACCACATGTGAGTTAAAATGGTTGCGTGCTCTCATGCTTGACTTAGGAGAGGTCTACGACTATCCTCTTCCTATGTTCTATGACAACAAGGTCGCTATATACATATCCAAAAATTCGGTCTTCCATGAGAGAACGAAACATATAGAAGTCGACTGTCATTTCATTCGGGAAGAAGTCTTGAAGAAACAGATTTGTTCTCCGTTCGTCAGCTCTGACAAAGAGTTGGCAGATATCTTCACCAAGCCGGTTTCTACTTCCTTCTTCCACATTTGTGACAAGCTGAGCATGATTGATATATATGCTCCAGCTTGAGGAGGAGTGTTGAAGTATGAGACCGAGCGGTCTGGCGGGTTGTAGACCGTGCGGTCTAGCGGTTACTCTCCAGCGATTTGATATCCAGACTGTTGTTATTTGTAGTCCGAGCGGTCTGGCGGTTTATCTCAGATGACTTGGAGACCGGACGGTCTAGCAGTCTCCTACTGTGACTTGTTCTCTTCCTTCTGGTGTTGCCGAACGGTTAACCCATTGTCTAACCGCTCGGTCTGATCGGTCTCTTTATTTCTAGCCGCACATCTCTGTAATTTTTTAGTCCCACATTGTTTATTTGTACTCTCTCCTCTCTCCTCCATTCTATAAAAGGGAGGTCATACCTTTGTAAATCTTATCTTTTTGGATAATAAAACTTTCAATTATTCAAATTTCTGGCTTGTTTTTAGTCGCATGTTCGCTACTTTCACAAAGGGGCCCATGGATGCAACTCCAATCATATAGGAGGACAAATCCTATTTTTGTCCACACACAAAACACTCAAATGTTCATTCATAGTTTATGGTTCTTGAACTTCTTCAAGTTCTACCATGATAGTCTTTCTACTTAAGAACTCTTTCACAAGAAAGACGCCAGTCCTTGCGACAAACACTTTACCCTCAGACGGTAGGTAGAAATAGTACTTTTTAGTTTCCTTAAGATACCCCACAAGATAACATTTATCCAACTTGGGTTCCAGCTTGTCAGACATTTGACGTCTCACGCATGCCTCATAACCCCAAATCTTAATGAAAAACATACTAGGGCGTTTCCTTGTCTATATCTCATATGTTGTTTTTAGAACCACTTTTGTTGGAGCATGATTTAGTGTAAAAGCAGCAATTTCTAGAGCAAAACCCCAAAAGGAAAAAGGCAGATCTTCATGACTCATCATGGACCGTACTATGTCTAACAAAGTATGATTCATATGCTCAAACACACTATTATGCTGTAACATTCTGGGTGGAGTGAGTTGTGATACAATAGCACACTATTTCAGATGATCACGAAACTCATAACTCAGGTATTCGTCATCTCAATCAGATCGGAGTGCTTTGACCCTCTTACCCAGCTGGTTCTCTACTTCGTTCTTAAACTCTAAACTTTTCAAAGGTTTCGAATTTGCACTTCATAAGATACACGTATTCATATCTACTGAAATCATCAGTAAATGTAACAAAGTAGAAGTACCCACCTATAGCCATAGAACTCATGGGTCTGTATACATCACTATGTACTATACCCAAGAGATCATCAGCCCTCTCATTGAAACCAGTGGAAGGGACCTTTGTCATCTTGCCGAACAAACAAGATTCGCATCTCTCCTGAATTTCTTCGGGAGGAGTGAGCCCATGACCATGTATAGAAAGAGGCGTATTAACGGAGGAGGGCTCGCCAGTCGTCAGGTCAAGCTTGACCTTCTTGGACAACTTCGCCTTCAACGACAAACCCGAGGATCGCTGAGAAAGCCAGGACATGAGCTCGGTAGTGCCATACTTATTTCACCCCCACATCACTGCAAGTTTATCCTAGAGTTCTTTGGAAAGAGACATCTCACGACAAGAGTGGGAATTATGAGGGGGAAAGAGTGGTAAGCAGGGTTCACCCTGTCAATCCCCCCAATCCGGCGCATATATATATAGATCGTTGGGGGCACCGAAAGATTCTCACAAAAGTCAATGGCCACTCGCCAAATACTAGGGGTTTGAATTTTCTTTACGAGCTTGGGACAACCTCGCAAAGAGCTGGGATTGTGTACAAACTCATATTCGGCGAGTGGGGCCCTCAGAAATGAAGCCGAGGCCAGGAAGGGAAATTCTGGTTGAGGCGAGCCGAGCGGGACAATGGCTAGGTCTCGCCAAGCTCGTGAGTGACTAGGTATCTCCTAGATCGCATGCGGTATAGATCGAGAGCAAGCGAGGGGCGAGTGAGGTGTTTCGACTCGCACTCACCTGGAGTCAAGGCGGGTAGCGAGTGCGAGCATCATCAAGCACTCACCGCCCCAAGCGAGTGGTAAACTCTCTCAGCAGTTTTCTCCGAGAGAAAGTCTAACTGGGCCTGCTATAGCTTCTCCAAATAGCAGAGTTATGCTATTTGCAGACCACTTTGGGTTACGTAGTAGGACCAAAAGGCAGGATTTTGTTATGTACATGCCAGACTTGGAAAACTATAAATAGTCCCTTAAGAGCATATTTAAGTGGATCTATTTTCTTTGACTTCTTCCTCCTCTGGTCAGCTTTGGTTGGCTTTGTTGAAGCTTGAGGAGACTGGGCAATCTAATTTCTAGCCGCAGCGGTCTGCTTGTCTCCCTGACATGACGATTTGGTCACTGGTCTGCTAGATTTCTTGTTCTGGCGGTTTGGTTCAGCGGTTTGGTTCAGCGGTTTGTTGATTAGCCACAGCAGCAGTCAGGATGTTAGTCGCAGTAGCAGTCTGCTGGTTAGCCACAACAACGACATGTTGGTTAGCCACATCAGCGGTCTGTTGGCAAGCCACAGCTGAGGTCTGGAGGTTAACCGCAACAGCGGTCTGGTGGTTAGCCGTAACAACGGTCTGGTGGTTAGCCGCATCAGCGGTCTGTTGGCAAGCCGCAACAAGGGTCTGGAGGTTAACCTCAAGGTCCGCAACTGCGGTCTGGATGTTAGCCGGCGCTGGAGTTCATAGGATTCACTGATTTTGTATAGCATGGCGGTTTGACTGTGTCAAATCGCCTAGCCGCGCGGCTTGTATTTAGTCCCACATCTCATGTTGTTTCTCTGACCTCCCCCATTTTCTATAAATAAGGGGACATACCTATGTATTGTTTATCTTTTTGGAGCAATAGAATTTGCCTTTATTCAGCTCTTTTTCACATTGTATCAGAGCAACCCGATCCTTTGCTTCATTTAGATAGCGGTTTGTTTTTCTAACCGCTTCGACCTGTTCCTTTGCGACTTGTTCTGTTCGCGCGGTTTGCCTTACGGTTTATTTTGTTCGCGCGGTTTGCCTTGCGGCTTGTTGTGTTCGCGCAGTTTGCCTTACGGCTTGTTCTGTTCGCACGGTTTGCCTTGCGGCTTGTTTTGTTCGCGCGGTTTGCCTTGTGCCTTATTCTGTTCGCGTGGTTTGCCTTGCGGCTTGTTCTGTTTATGCGGTTTGCTTTGGGTCTTATTTTGTTTGTGCCGTCTTTCTTACTATCCGCTCTGTCTTGCTATTTTTCAGCTTGAGATCTTCTTAGTTGCCTGTTCGTGGCCCTTTGTTCGCGCGTTTTCTTCTGTTAAACAGTGTGGTTTGTTGTTGTTCTTTATGGCCACTCCTTTTTCTTCTCTTGCTACTTCTGCTACTGCTTAGTTGTCTCCTACAGGGAGGTGGCTCATTGATTCTAGGGCTATTAATCATATGACGGGGAATTCTCGTCTTTTCTCTTCTCTTAATAGGAATAACCGGTTGCCTCCAGTTCTTATTGCGGATGGTACTCTGTCTCCAGTTGCTGGATCTGTTATGTTGCATGTTACTCCTTCTCTAGAGCTTCGTGACACTCTTTATGTCCCGAGTTTTCCATGCAATCTTCTTTCTGTCACTGCTCTTTACAAACAGTTGAACTGTGAAGCTATTTTTACTATTTCTACCTGTGTTTTTCGGGTCCCTCACTCCGAGGAGTTGATTGCTACTAGGACTGCAAGTCGTGGCTTGTTCTATCTTGATACCACTTTTGCTTTTTCATCCTCTTCTTTACTTTAGTGGCATCTTCTCCTTGGGCATCCTCCTCCCCGGATTCTTTATCAACTTCTGCCTGATTTATCTCGAGAGACTTCTTCTCTTAATTGTGAGGCTTGTCAATTTGACAAACATCACCGATCTACTTTTCCCGCTAAGTAGGGCCGCAGTTCTTCTCATCCCTTTAACCTTATTCATTCGGATGTTTGGGGTCCTGCTCCCCTTTCGACTGTTGGTAGGGGCAGCATGTATTTTGTTACTTTTATTGATGATTTCTATCGGTGTATGTGGTTGTATTTGTTACATGAATGCTCTGAAATATTTTCTATTTTCACTGCGTCTTATAATGAGATTTGTACACAATTTGATACCCGACCCCTATTAAAATTCTTCGCACTTCTCAACAGAATGGCGCTACTGAATGCAAAAATCGTCATCTTCTCGATGTGGCTCGTAGCCTTCTCACTCATATGCATGTTCCCCGGTCTTATTAGGGTCATGCTGTTCTTCACTCTGTTTTCTCATTAATCGAGTTCTGTCTTCGGTTCTTAATGGGAAGACTCCATTTTCTATCCTGTGTCCTGATGGGACTCCATTTCCTTTACCTTCTCGAGTCTTTGGATGCACAACGTTTGTTCACTCACCTTCTTCTAGTCATGATAAACTTTCTCCTCGTTCTGTTAAGTGCATCTTTCTGGGTTATTGTCCGACACAAAAAGGATATATGTGTTTTGATCATGTCCTCCGGAAACAATATGTTATTACAGATGTCACTTCCTTTGAGCTTTGCGGCTCCTACACTTCGAGAGTGTACACTCGCGGTTGCGCTCGGGATGCAGAGGATTCCGCCACTGCCTTGCCCTTTTCCTCATAGGACGCACCAATCTTTTTCTCACCCTTTACCGGGCCTCTCCAATAATATCGGGCTATATGACCCTGTTGTCTACAATTATAACATATACGTGTATCCACACGTCCTTACCCATACGTTGCTTCTGAAGTAACATCCGACGACGTTTTTTTAGCAGGCATGGACCTCTTTTTGTCCCGTTTCCTAAACTCTGATTGTTCGGACTACGTAACTTTGAACTCTGACTTATCCACCGCCAAGTTCTTCTTGTCCTGTACCTATTTCAAGTCCTTCTCCAGTGCACGTGTTGTATCGACTAGTGCTTGGAAGCCTTGGTTCACCGAACTCGGGAGCGCCAACCTCATCTCATCTCAGAGTCCCTCATAGAACCTATTCATCTTCCGCGCTTCTTCCGCAAACATAGACCCCGCATAACGCCCCAGCCTGGTGAACTCATGCAGGTAATCATCAATTGTCTTCTTACCCTGCACCAGACGTTGGAATTCATTCTCCATTGCAATTCATCGCGATACTGGCAAATACTTTGCCCAAAACAATATGGAGAATTCCTCCATCGAAATCTCTCTCAGGCCTTTGCCTGCCAACTTGTGCATCTCGACTTCATCCCACCAAAGCCTCGCCTCTTCTTCTAGTAGGAAAGTGGCTAACGTAACTTTCTGCCCCTCATCAATCCTGATCGCTGTCAGGATCCGCTTCACTCTTGAGAGTCAATCCTCCGCCTGCATTGGGGAATTCACCCCGATAAACGTAGGTGGATGAAAATCCATAAACCGCTTCAGTTGCTCGGCAGCTGCTTTCGCATCAAGTAGAACCTCCACACGTTCTTGCCTCACACCAACCTGTATTGGATCCACTACAGGCCTTGCCTGCCCAATAGGTTGTGCTTGAAACATGGCAAATACCGCCTCCGCAACTAAGTGTATGGTTTCCGCAGAAGGGGGAGGTGTGGGCACCTCAGCTGGTGCCGCACTCTCATCCGAACGCTGGGGCTCAGACTACCCAACACAACTCTGTGTCACTTATACGTGAACAAGATATCAGTAACCTCCAATCCAAAATGACAAACATACCGAATATACACGCTCACATTCCTAGTGGACATTCTTGAGTTCATTAGTGTTAAAACGGTTCGCACGTACACGTGCTCGCCACCCGACAAAAGAATTCAACCACGAATTCGAAAGAGGAAAACCGAAATAAGCTGATACCAAAATGTAACGACTCCACCAGTTAAATAGCATATAATAGATGGTCCGGCCGGGGCCCCACACTATATGCCACAAACAGACGGCGAGATCACAGGTTAATACTATCGCACCCTAATCCAGAGCATTCTAGCGGAAGATTATGACTTGCAAGAACTCAATCAATGAATGTCCACTACTATATAAATATCATATTTATATAAAACATCAGGAATGTATACATGCACACACCGCTCACGGCCTTAAGGTCTTACAAGTTTCTTTTTACAAAATATGATTTCATACATCAGCACGCAGGCCGGCCACACATGAAATCAAAAGCTTCGCACGGCCTTCAAGGGCCTACAAGCAACAACAGCAAGGTCTTTAGCCCACTCAATCCAAGTCAGCCCGCAACACCTGCATATGAACGTCCACCCCAAGGGTGATAAACAAAACAACGGTCAACATTCAGCTGACCAATTATAACGACCTTACCACCGGCCTTCGTGTTAGGCGCTCCGTGCACTCAGGGCACGCTTACAGTGTACCGAAATCCTCTAGGTTCCACCAACGATTCGAGGTGATTAGCTTGTTGGCCGGGCATAAGCCTCCAAACCCCTATTGAAGACCTCACGCACCCAACTCACTCAGAGACGTTCACCTCACGGCAACTAGTGAGCACTATAGATCGACCTACGCACGTAGTGCAACACGCTGGGAAGGCCCGAAGCCCCCATTTGTAGTGCTACCAATCGACTGCTCACAACGATCCTACCACTGAACTTGTTGGGTGCCCCACCCACTCAGAGGCTCTTAACTTAGTGGTCATGGACATCAACCTCCAAACCCCTGTTGAATACTTCTCGCGCCCATCCACTCAGAGGTATCCGCAATCCATCTCATAACATAGGCACACAGTGTCGCTTTCCCATCCATCATCCAGCTCGTGTCGAGCATACAACCAAAGGAGCTATGCAAAGCTTCCTTACCATAATTCACAAGCGTCCTCACACTCTCCGTAAGCTATTCGTTTTATACACGGAGTCTTCTCCGGTTCGCAGTATCACCAATCTAGACTACCCGTCCAGATGGGTTTTACACAGCATGCTTATTCCGTACTACACTGAGAGGACTTAGCGCAACCACTCGCACCAAAAGCCCGGACTGATGGAGGACGGCGCCACTAATCTTTATATCAAAGGTCCTCGGGCGGATCCACGGGGCAGCCAGTTAAGCCATTACCGCATAGCACCGCAGCGCGGGGGCGATTCCGGACCGCAGCCCCAACAATCCCCCCCCCCCCGGAAACGACCCCGGGGTTTCGAACCCGCGACCCCCTCTGATACCACTTGAGAGGACTTAGCGCAACCACTCGCACCAAAAGCCTGGACTGATGGAGGACGGCGCCACTAATCTTTATATCAAAGGTCCTCGGGCGGATCCACGGGGCAGCCAGTTAAGCCATTACCGCATAGCACCGCAGCGCGGGGGCGATTCCGGACCGCAGCCCCAACATACACATTTCCGGATCTAAATGCAGACTCAACCGCTGGAATCGCTACGCTTTCCACCTCTTGGTGGAGAATCCCATGCACATGCATAAAGTAGGACTTCACTTGTCCAAGAAGGAGATCGTTACCCTTGACGATCGCTTCGGAGCCATGGAAAACTGGCCGGTTGGAAATCACCGCGATGGCCTTGCCTCCACAACGCTGGCCTCGGATCTCAAGTCAGACCGCTGAAGCACCACCGGCAGCCGGAATCCTTCTCCTTATTCCTCCTCCAAGCTCTCCCTTCTCTCTTCTTAGAAAGAGAATGGCCAAAGCTTCATTGAGAAATACTTCTCAATTCTCGACCTTATAATAACAGGAAGGAGCTTGGACCACAAGATCCAAATAGAAGGAAATGAACGGCCTTGATCTGCCCCCAAATATCTATTTTTGGGCTGACACGACGTGTGGCACGCCTGTGTCACAGGCCATGTTCCCTAAGCGGTTAAGGAACCGACTCTATCCAAACCAGGACACGGGCTTAGACACGCCCGTGTCAACTCCTAACACGCCCGTATCACGAGGTACACACCCGTATTGAGGGGCGTATCCCTCAATCAACACAGGATCAACAGTCCCGAAAAGGACACGGTTAAGGCACACGTCTGTGTCCTTAGCTGTGTGCCAAACACGCCCCTGTGACATGCCCGTGTCCCTGGCCGTGTCGCCTCTCGACGATCGTCGACTACACTTTCATCGAGAACTTGCGACACACTCGAGTACCCAGAGCTGGACATGCCCTGGGACACGCCCGTGTCCCAGGCCGTGTCACCCAGCCTGAACTCCAAACTGGAATTTGGGGTGTTACAATCGTTATCCTAGAGGTTCTCTTCGGCTCCATGGAAAACTAGCCGGATGAAAACCACCGCAACAGACTCGCCTCAGTGGATCTAGGCTCGATACGCGATTCAGAGCTCCTCCAATAATGGCGGGATTCCTCCTTCTTCTCCCTTTACTCTCCCCTCTCTCTACCTCTTAGAAAGAGAAAGGGCCAAAGGAAATGAGGTTTAAACCCTCATTTCTCGACCTTATCACATCAGGGAAGATGTTGGGCCGTCGGATCCCACCTAAATAAATCGAAAGGCTTTGATTCACCTTTAAAATTGTCTTCCTGGGTCCGTACACGGCTTGTGACACGCCCGTGTCACAGGCCACACGCCCGTGTCACAGGTCGTGTCTCACAATCGTAAGAGAAATCGTCGATCTCATAACAGGACACGACCTCTGACATGCCCGTGCCAACCCTAAACACGCCCGTGTCAACCTTGGACACACCCGTGTCAACCCTGGACACGCCTGTGTCACAGACCGTGTACCTCAATCGACACTGAAACCGTCAAGCCCGAACAGGACACGGCCCTGTGACACGCCTGTGTCACAGGCCGTATGCCCGACACGGCTTCGGACACGCCCGTGTACCAGGCCGTGTTGCTCAGTCGACACAGCCCGACAAACACAGAGTAGGACACGACTTTGGACACGCCCGTGTCAACCCTAGACACGCCCGTGTCACAGGCCGTGAACCTTCAAGGGCTACAAAAGTCCTTCAAAACACTACCAATGCATCACCAATATTCATAGGGCTTATCTAAGGGTATTCTAAACATAGTGATCAATACGTATTTGGGTTTTGGGGTGTTACACCTGTTCTTGATAGTTCCTCCAGTCGGAGGATAGATGTAATCGGGGGTAGCTAGGACGACATGCAGGGGGGAGATGATCTCGACCGTCAATGTAGGGGCTCGGTCTTACAAGCACGCTTAAATCCCGAAGCATCGTCCTATCGTCCGCCCTGAGCTGTTTAGAAGAAACAGGTTGAGTGCAGGTTTTCTAAATCGATAGTGGAGTTGGACTTCACTGCTTCTAGCTTATCTTGAGATGATTAACACAAAGAAGACAACTCGCATTTACCTGTGACTCTAGGGGCGAGGAAATGTATAAATAACTTATAAATAATGTTACAGGTAAGCATTAAATGTTACCGCTATGGGTAAAACCTTTTCAGGTTATCCCCGCTCCAGGTATTTGAGGAGATGAAATGAATAACATAGTGTCCTGGTTGCTGAAGTGATAGCCTCACGCGTATAAACTTGCGGAATTGAAGCGAACACCATAGTTGTTGAAGTAGTGATCTCGCGAGTATGGAACTTGCGTAATTAAAGGAGAGCACCATAGTTGTTGAAGAGATGACCTCATGAGTATGAAATGTAGGTTGTCGAAGGAGATCATCGCAAGTAGAAGCTCGTAGAACACCTTGTATGTTTTTCCCTTGTGAACTCGTCGTGATTCGCCCTGTTTGTTAGTCATACAAAAAGTACGCATGGGCTTTACAAAAGCACCCGTAAGTATAATCACAATTTTTGAAAAAGGAGATGAGCTAGGCGGAGGGTAAGTGTCACTTCTGGCATTAGAACCCCTATGTAGAGTTTTTGGGGGTTTCGCTGCCCGGTCAGCGGACGGGGGTCAAGGGGGCAGCCCCTCCTACGGGGTCCGGGGGCCTTTCTTACTTGTCTTCGCCTATAGCCGAGTGTCAATCCTGCATATACTCGTCGGTATATCGCTGTCTTCAACTCGCCTCCACAAACTCTTCTGTATATCCTCGCATTGGGTTATCGTCAAATAAAACTCGCCTGTTGGCAAGCAACGAGGGAACTCGCCAACCTTTATGAACTTGCCTGCATATACTGGCCAACTGAAGTCTTTATCTAGAGCCCGCCTAAGGAGGTCGCAATCTGTAACTCACTTCTGAGTGAGTAACAGGGAAGCTCGTCTCGCAAAGTCGCCGAGCTTGAAAGTCATCATCGTGAAGTCTCCTATGAGTGAGTAACCAGAAAACTCACCCACCTTGTCGAGAACTCGCCCACCTTACCGAATGCTCGCGAGTGGCTGCATTTGGTCTCCAGCTCGTCATTTTAAGCTATGAAGTCTTCTCGCAATTTTTTTCCTCGGCTACGATCCACGCTCACCGCACCAAAGTGTTGAAGTCGGGAAAATCCCAACCACAGAATTCGGATCAAGGTAGCCTAAGATTACTAATTCTACGGTCCGACGTCACAATTCAAATGACTAGCGCAAGAGAGAGGAAACTATCTATAAGCACACCCCAAGTGCTCCAGCAGGGAGGTCCCACCACGTACTTGGAAGTTTGGGAGAAACTTCCCCTCCACAACCAAAAGGCTGGGTGAGGTACTAGGCAGGCATAGAATGGGACGAGTATCCACTTGGGGGACCTCAACCTCTTCCAAAAGTCTATTTCTAGTACCCCTGGGGGTCTATTTATAGAGAAATCCTAGGGGGGTATAGGCGAGTATCCAACCTCTGCTAGTGAGTATCTAGGGCTACTCGCCCATACTCGCGAGGTACTCGCGCATACTCGCCCAAACTCTCCCAAACTCGCCTCTGCTCGCCTCTGCTCGCCCAAGCTCGCCTCTGCTTGCCAAAGCTCGCTCAAGCTCGCCCCTGCTCTCCCAAGCTCGCCTCTGCTCGCCTCTGCTCGCCTCTGCTCGCCCAATGGTCTGCGAAAAGCCATCTGCCTGGGTACTTCTGATCTTGACGAATTATGGGTTATATACTTGGCCTTATAATTTTTCAGCAGATCTTTTTGTCCAATCATGTGTCTAAAGCAACTATTGTCCAAATACCGCAACTGATTTGTGGATGAACAGTCTCTAACCTGCACATGTAATTCAAACATTAGGGGGGACTCATGTTACCTTGGGCTCATTGCTTCTACCATTGAAATGGTTTATAAAAGAGTAAGAAGATCTTTCATGATAACCCTTTGGATGAAAGAGTGTTGGTTTATTAAACAAATAATATCTGACATTATGTCATATTTTGTTACGATAGTTACATAATGCCTTGTAAGTAAAAAAGTTCAAAAAATAATTTAGCATTAAATATGTTAAAATTGTGTACTGGATAGTTGCTTCGACTAGAAGTCGACGCAACTACCTGTTGTGTAGATAAGAAGTCAACAAAAGTATGTAGTTATGTCATGAAGAAGCTGGTGTAGTTTCATGCTTGCGTCGATTAGAAATCGACGCATCTACAAAGTTGCGTCAAGTTGAAGTCAACATATGTTCCCAATTTTAGAGAAATTAAATTTTGAAGCCTAGTGTTCTAATGTCTTTTTCCCTAGAATATCCTGTTGATTTGATGAACTACCCCACAATAATTCTAGCAGGGTCTTCATCTATAATTACAGTGGGTTGTTTTCCCTAAACTTTAACTAAAGTTAAATGATTTTTCCAAACTGGTATGCTAGAAGATTTCCTGAGGCTCTGCACCTAACCCTAGGTTTTTGAATCTCACAAAGAGATTCTTAGATATGTTCTTTAGTTATTGACTTCTACCATTTAGAGACTCTTCGAAGGTTTGTCTTTGCAAACTCTTGCTTTATTCATTGATTAAGGGCCTGTTTGGGAGAGCTTTTTAGCTCCTTTTCGTTTTCTGGAAAACGCTACCACACTTAAGAGACCGTTTGGATTGTCTATTGGTGGGAAAAGCTACCGCGAAAAACTCCATTATCTCATCTTTTGGAAAAGTCACTTGTCACTTACTTTTCAACCTTTTTGAAAAGCACTTTCTCATCCAAAAACACTTATCTCTTAAAAAAATCTAAAACTTGATTTTTTTTTATCTTGACGCGATTTTTTTCTCGGGCGTATTTTTTTTGCCCGAACGTGTTTTTTTTTGCCCGACGCAAATTTTTCGCCCGGGCTGACATTTTTCGCACGGCTGCGGGGTTTTTCGCCCGGGTGAGTTTTTTTTGCCGAATGCGGTTTTTTTGCCCGTGCATGATTTTTTTCGCCCGAGCGTGTTTTTTTCGCCCGGGCCGATTTTTCGTACAGACGTGATTTTTTTCGCCCGGGTGCGTTTTTTTCATCCATGTGCGCTTTTTTGCCGGTGCATGATTTTTTTTCGTCCGAGCCAATTTTTTTGCTTGGGTACGATTTTTCGCCCGAGCACGTTTTTTTTTGCCCGGACGCGATTTTTTTGCACCGACACGATTTTTTCGCCCGGGCGCGATTTTTTTACACGGTCGCGATTTTTTCGACCACGGGCGATTTTTGCCCCCCGCGCGCATTTTTCGCCCGGGGGCGATTTTGTCGCCCGAGCGCGATTTTTTCGCCCGGCCGCTATTTTTTCGCCCGGGCGCGTTTTTTTCGCCCGGTCGCGATTTTTTTCGCCCGGACGCGATTTTTTCGCCCGGGCGCGATTTTTTCGCCCGGGCGCGATTTTTTCGCCCGGGCTCGATTTTTTCGCCCGGGCCTGTTTTTTCGCCCGGGCGCGATTTTTTCGCCCGGCATCGATTTTTTTGCCCGGGCGCGTTTTTTTCGCCCGACCGCAATTTTTTCGCCCGGGCGCAATTTTTTCGCCCGGGCGCGATTTTTTCGCCCGGCCGCTATTTTTTCGCCCGGGCGCGTTTTTTTTGCCCGGACGCGATTTTTTCACCCTGGAGCGGTTTTTCGCCCGGGCGCGATTTTTTCGCCCGAGAGTGAATTTTGTCATCAGAGCTTGTTTTTTTCGTCGGAGAGCGGTTTTTCGCCCGGGCGCAACTTTTTCGACTAAGAGCGATTTTTTCGCGGGAAGCGAATTTTTGGCCAGGGCCGTGTTTTTTCTCCCGGTTGGGAATTTTTCGATCTGGCGAGATTTTTTTGCACGTTAACGATATTTTTTTGCCTTGCCATGTTTTTTTAGCCCGACGCGATTTTGTCGCCTGAGTGCGCACATGGGAGAATTTTTCGCTCGAATGTGATTTTTTTCACTTTCGAGCGAAAATATCGCGTCCGTGCGAAAAATTCTCGTCCGTGCAAAAAATTCGCGTCTGGGCGAAATTTTTCCGCCCAGTCAAAAAATTCGCGCCCGGGCGAAATTTTCCCGCCCAGTCAAAAAATTCGTGTCCGTCCGAAAAATTTGCGGTGGTCCGAAAAATTTGTGCATGTTCGAAAAATTCGCGTCTGTTCGAAAAATTCGCCCCCGTCCTAAAAATTCGCACCCGGACGAAAGATTGGGGGTCGGGCGAAAATATAGCGCCCAACAAAAAAATTGGCACCCAGGCAAAAATATCGCGTTCAGGCGAAAAATTCGCGCCCGGGCGAAAAATTTGCGCCCGGCAAAAAATTCGCGGGAATAATTCGCGCTCGGTCAAAAAAACCGCGTCCCGACGAAAAATTCGCTCCCGGGCGAAAAAAACCTTCCCCGGCGAAATAATTGCGCATTTTCCCCATGATGCGCATTTTTACTAAAAAAAATTACCGCTATGGAGATTTGTCAAACGGTTAATAAAGTGCTTCTCCTTTTTTAAAAGCTCTGCAAAAGAAGTTCACTCAAACAGTTCTCCTTTTCTAATAGACATTTTTCAAAAGCTCCTTTTCCTACCATCCTTTTGCCACCACTCCTTCTCCTTTCTGAAAAGCCTTCCCAAACAGGCCCTAAATCAACAATTAGTTTTTATAACCTACCAGCTTCAAACCTAAGTTGATAGTCCTGATAAGATTGGCCCTCATAAGGCTTCTCATTTCTTAATTCTTTTATTTCTTTCCCAAGTGACGTAATTTGACTTCCTCATCAGGCTTCTCATTATATTTTATGGGCGGAACTACACATACCTAAGTCATACATAAAAATCACAAAAAGTGGGCCCATACATAATAAAAATATATTATTTGGCCATTTTCACACACCTAAAACACACAGAAAAGTAAAGTTTGGATTATTTTATTGGGTGTGGGGCCCACTTTTTGTGGTTTTTATGGATGATTTAAGTATGTATAGAATTATCCTTATACTTATGGTGGTCATAAACGCATGTGTTAAACCGTCATTCGCTGAGAATTACCTAACCAACATCATCCCTTTTATGGATGAAGGCCCCCCGTTTGGGGGAAGCCGTGAAAATAAGTTCCCCCAAACGGAGGCGAAATTCTTAAATACGCGTTAACAAATGACAATTTAGGCTTCGTTTGGGGGGACTTATTTTCACCGGTCAAGCGGTCATGACCACATGAATCGGGACTTAATTAAGGTCCGATTCATGCGGTCATGATCGCTTGACCGGTGAAAATAAGTCCCCCCAAACGGAGCCTTAACCTCATGTTGATAACTGCCACCAATGTGTCAAATGGAGCCTAAATTAAAATATTTCCGGTCAAGGGAAAATCAGAAGCAGCTGAAGTTCCTCAGCTTCTCGCTAGAAACCGGATTTGTAGGTAAATCCCACGCCGCGACACAGAAATGCCAGCTGTTTCTTCGCCGCCGTTTCTTTCAATGCTCACATGGTGCCTGTCCCTAAATTCAATCATTACTTCAAAGGATCTCAACGGCGCCGCCAGATCACCGTCGCTTTTGATCCCTTCTTCCTCAGACGCCGCCATTGAAACGGTTCGGTCATGTGGGTTGGATCTGTTATCAGGAATAAGGGATCGAGGGAGACTCAGATCGCTATGGACGACGCCGGCGAGGTTGAACCGAGCCAGATCCTGAGGTAATTCTGCATGCTTCGTTGTCTCTGGAATTTTCTTGTATTGCAATTTTATTGGGTTGAAGTTTGATTGAAGGATTTATTGCGGAAGTTGATGAAGAAGCTCGGGAAGGATAATTGTTAGAAGATTGATTGGAAGTTGTTTCTTCACCCGCACGGCTTGTTGAGTAATTCTGCGGGTCACCGTGGCATCTAAATTCCCGAATGTTTTTTTTTTAAATTGGAGTGGAATTCTGCGGGTCTTTTTGCAAATCGTGGTGAATCAACTCAAGCGAAATAGTGAGATGTTGAACAGCGCACGAGTAATTGAGAAGATCCTGCATCTGTTAATCAACTGTTTCAAGAAAGTTGTGTGCACGATCCAACAGTCAAAGGACCTCGGCACATTAATAGTTGATGAGCTCGCTGGCTCTCTCGAGGCACACGAGCAACAAAAGAAGGAGACGCTCAAAGAAGCTCTTCAATCCAAGACGATGATAGAAGTCGAAAAAATTTATTCTCAAAACTCTTGAGATAGAGGTCGCGATGGAGAAGGTCTCGAAATTGGTTGCGGTGGAAGAGTTTGTGGTTAAGGAAGACACTATGAGGCGAAGGGGCGCACAAACCAACAAAATTGTGAGCTCGTGGAAGAGGCGTCTGGTCAAGCTACTCGAATGACTAGTGTTACAAGTGTTGCGGGAATGGTCACTACGTGAAGGATTGTAACTCTTGCAAGTGTTACAATTGTAACAAGCTTGGACATTATGCAAGAGACTACTATGTCGATAAGGTGGTCGATGCGAACACTTATTTGGTCACGGAAGAAGATAAAAAAGATGGGCTTCTCCTAATGGCTCATGACAAGGAAGAACCAAGACAACCAAGGATGCAAAGTCTACGAGATCTTTGTGACTCGACAAGCGAGACACATATCGTCTGTCTTCTAGTGGATGCGGAGAACATAAGCTTTGAAGAAGTGGTGAAGAACGAGAATTGACAAGCAGCCATGGATGAATAGATCAAGTCGATCGAGCGAAACAAGACATACAAGTTCACAAAACTGCTCAAAAAATGCTAAGTGGCAATTTAGATGAAGAATGTAAGAGATTTGAGTTTACCGGAGGAATTTGTGAATAAACTTAAAGTTGGGTGATCGATCAACGATTGTTGATTAGAAGGAATAGCCGATCTGCGATCACCGATCGGGTAGTGAAGTCGATCGGTAAACATTGATCGGGTAATGTACATCGGCAAACACTAATTGGGTAATGCCAATCAATGAATGTTAATCGGGTTGTGTAACTGATTGGTGAGCATGTCTTCCTATTTGAGTTATGCGGCACGTGGTGCGGAAATGACAGAAACGTGGATTGCCGTTGAAGTGGAAGTTTTAGTAATTATAATTTAGTTTTGTTAGCCGTTGTAAATGTGAGTTTGGAGTGCTTAAATGCCCCTAGGCTGTCATATTGTGAGATCAAAAAAGGAAGGATACAGTCAGATGAATTTTGAAAAAATATATATATAATTGGTGTCCTTGTTCATTATCTTCTTCCTCCTCTGCTTTTGTGAATCCACCTTCTGCGAGACTTGTATGAATTGAGATTTTTGCTTTGTTGGAGAGTTCTTCATTCTTCTGAACCAATTTTCTCAAATGAAGATCCGTTATCTAGGTCTTTTGTATCCCGATCCCCAATAGTTTCATGGATGAAATTGAACTTCTGTGGGTTTGAATTTTGGAGTTGAAATGCATTGGCACCCTCAAATTCTTTTTTTAACTATAGAAATTATGTTCTTTTCTAGGGTGTTAAAATTATGATCAAGTGCTAGAACTACCACGTTTTGTATTCCACATGTTTATATTCAAAAAGTGGAAAAAGAATTTGTAGCATTATTCACGGGGTCACCCATACATATGCATCTACATTTTAAATATCAACACTCCCCTCAAGATGGGTGAAAGATATCAAATAAGTACGTCCATCTTGTCACACAATCTAGACAATGCCCCCTACAAACATGCAACTTCAAGGACGTGAACCACTTATCATCAGCGCAACTAGCTCAGTCTGAATCACAATAGCTCTCGATGTTCAAATGCACATTCTTTCGGAAGATCAATCCTTTTCGCCGGTGCACTCTTCAAGTATCTTAAAATTTGGAACACATTCATATGACCCTCCCTAGGATCATGCATATAGTGGGACACCACACTCACAACAAAGGATATGTCGGGACGAGCGTGACTCAGATAGATCAAGCGACCTTCCAACCTCTGGTACCTCTCTCTATCGATTGGCTCTCCTGCCTCAACATTGAGCTTGGACTTTTGATCAATGGGAGAAACTGCAGGCCTGCACCCCTGCATACTTGTCTCTATCAGCAACTTTATCACATAATTTTGTTGAAAGAGAACAATCTCCTTTGCAGCACGAGCTATTTCAATGCCAAGGAAATACCTTAGCTGTCTCAAATCATTTACCTCAAATTCCCTATCTAATCTCATCTTCAACAGAGTAATTTCACTCTCATCATCACTAGTGATAATTATATCACTCACATACACAACAAACATTGTAGTGTGAACTCCACACCGCCTAAAAAATACTGTATGATCAACATTCGTCTGTCGATATCTCATGACAATCTATGAGCTCAAGTAGAGCCCCAAAGCATGGTTTGATGTGAAGCGGGATAGGAGACTACTCGTGCAAGGCGGAGTGGGTTGCTAGTCTAAGTGAGTGAGTCGAGATTAAATCACGCTCCGATACCATGTTGAATCCACAAATTCAAAGTTTTATTATTTATGTAATAGATTGAGCTCTTTATATATGAAGTAGAGAGATTATAACAATTTCTCATAGGAGATTTGGGATTATAGAAGAGTAATGACTACAACGGCTCCTCATGAAGAGCCTATTCTAATATGCTTTAACATACTCATTGATTTTTTTCTATTTCTTACTTTGTCTTCAACATCTCCAAATGGATTGAATATGATCACAAAATAAAATTCTATGATGGATCTAGATTGGTTCTAATACCAGTTGTTAGAGAGAGGCAAGCAAGAGGGAACTGAAGTTGGGCAAGGTACCAATTATCAGTTGCATGTTCAACACAAAAGCTTAAGCTTATGTGCGATGTTTAACCACATGATATTTCTACACTATTATATTTCACATTCTTGGACGTGGACTAAATCCATGGTTTTGCTTGCTTTAACATATTCTTACACTAACTTTTACTTCACATATCTGATGTGTGACTAAATTGTGCTCTCATGCATCAACGTAGTCTTATTCCAGACGGTAGTTATATGCATCTTCACGCTATATTAAAAGATCTTGCAGGATTCAAAAGTTTGGAATGGCAGTTAATCAAACTTACCTTGTTTATTTTGTTTTCCCTCCACTGCAGTTTATTGGCAGCAGTTTCCTATGGTTTGGTTTCCATGGCCATGGTTTTCATCAATAAGGCAGTCCTCATGAAGTATTCCTACTCAATGACCCTTCTTATGTTGCAGGTATAAGTATGTCTCATACTTATTGTTATAGCTTTCATCTTAAATACTGATAAGTAGCTTTTGCAAACACATTCTCTGCAGCAATTAGCAACTGCACTTCTAATACATTTTGGACGAATCATGGGGTATACAAGATCATCAAGTTTGAATCTAGCTACTGCAAAGAAACTCCTCCCACTCTCTTTGTTTTACAATGCCAATGTTGCATTTGCATTGGCAAGTCTGAAGGGGGTAAATATTCCTATGTACATTGCTTTGAAGAGACTCACTCCTCTTGCTGTCCTAGTGGCTGGATTTTTTTCAGGAAAGGGAAGGCCACCAGTGCAGGTAGGTTTTTCTTCTTATCATTTGTTTTAGTATTACTGCTGTACTATTTTTAAAAGTCAGCCTAGAGTATCACTGCTGTACTATTTTAGTACTTTTACAATGTGGGTTATTTATATTTTATTTATGTCATTTTATTTGCAGCATGTATATTATTTCATGGTCCACCTCCATATATAGAGGGGACTTTACTCTTTGCAATCATCAAGTCTTTATTTTGTTTTCTCCGACATGGTATCAGAGCCACGACTCCTGGTGCCCTAGCCGCCACTGCACATGATTTTTTTCTTCCGTCGCTCGTTCAGCCCGCCGTGCGTCGCTCACTCCGCCTTCCAACACCGCTTTCGTGCATCTTCAGGCGCTCGCCATCTTGCTAGCCATTTCGCTCTCAGTCCCGCGCATTGCCTGCTCTTCGTCCCGCGTCACCCGCTCGCGGTCTTCAGGCGCATCTTCGCGCGTATTTTTTCTAATGCCTCTCATGAATGCATTTTGTCAGCCTTCCAGGCCTTGCAAGTCCTCCATCCGGCTTACTCGCTCGACAGGCCGGCCTCCTGGGGTTTGTAGCCCCTCTCCTTTCGGCGTCGGACATGCAGTGAAGCATTTGCTTCCTTTCGGCGCCTCTTTCCTTTTCAGTCATTGGATGGAGTGGATTTCTATTCCTCTCCTCTTCTACATCAATATTTGTTCGGCGTAACAGGCCGCTCTTTGCTGCCCTACGTGGAGCGTGGTCTCCAGATTTCAATTCTTGGGTCACTATGTCTTCTCTCAGTGATTATACTGCCTCCTCCTCGCCGATTCCTCCTCCTGCAAGTTCTCTTCATGGGATTCATGATCACAATACTATGCAGATTACTACTATCCTGTTGGATGATTCTAATTATCTCGCATGGTCTCGCTCTATCACCCTTTCACTTAAGAGTCGTCGCATCTTTGGGCATGTCACTTGGAAACTAAGGAACCAGAGAAACTGCCCCTGATTGGGCTCAATGGGATTCAAAAAATTCCTTAGTCATGTCTTGACTAACGAATTCCATGCAGGAGTCTATCGTTCGCAACTACTTGTTTCTAGATACTGCTGTGGATATTTAGCGGTGTGCAAAAACTACTTACTCTCGAAAAGGTAATGCTGTCCAGATCTTCCAGTTGAGACGGAAGATATTCTTACTCCATCAAGGTGATCGTCCTCCATCTGTTTACTATTTGGAGTTTACTTAGTTGTATCGGGAATACAATCATTTCGATTCCCTCACCTTTGTTAGCCCTGTTGATGAGGTTATGGTCCGTGCTCGGGAGGACCGTAACCGCATCTTTGAGTTCCTTCATGGTCTTCATCGGGATTTTGATCAGATTAGTGTTCAGATTTTGGGACGTTTGTCGTTACCGTCTCTTCCAGAGGTTTATAGCATTGTTTAACAGGAGTTTGATCGTCTCCAGACTCTACTTCTTGACCCAGTTCCTGAGAGTTCTGCTCTTGTTGTTTATACCCCTTCTTTGTTGGGGGCTCATCCAACCCGTGATTCTAAGCTGAAGGGTAGTGATAAAGACCACCTCCTTTGTGATTATTGTGGGAAAATCCGTCATACCAGAGACACCTGCTTCAGACTTCATGTTTTTCCTCCACCGAGAGGTGGTGCTCCTCGTGGTGGCTGTTGCTTCGGGCTCTTTCCTGGTCGACATACACCTCCTCGTTCTGCCCATCTCACTGATACTGCTATGGATACCTCTCCTGCTCCGTCTGGTGCTAATCTTTCTGTCCTCCCTGTGTTTTTTCGGTTGATGAAGTCCTTGCCCTTCGCTGCATGATGCAAGGTTTTTTTACGGAGTCTTCTGCCTTGTCTTCGTATGCCCACACTAGGTCTCCAGGTGCTCACTCTGCTATTGCTCACTCTTCCACTCAGTGGATCATTGACTCTGGATCCACATACCATATGAATGACTCCGTTTCAGGTTTTATTTCCTATACCCCTCTCTAGTCTTGATAATGTAAGCATTGCACCGACACGGGACACGGGACACGCGATACGACACGACACACAACTCGTCAATTCTTAAAAAATACCATATTCCGACATGTTGGGACACGTATATTAAATATTTATTTTTTTATAATTATGAAAATCCTAAAACATTTAACACAAAATAAAAAATGTGACAATTAACCAATATTTAAATAATTAAGTCATATTTAAATATTACTCATCAAATATTCAATACAAAATTTAACAAATAATCAAAAAATGATAGAACATTAACACATTACCATTATATATCATCAGTAAAAATAATGGATTTTTTAAGCAAATTTTTTTTTTCACTTTCAATTTTCCTTTTTTTAGAGAAAATATCTACTCCATTAGTAGATCCACCTTCACTACTTGAAATGCTAGAAGGGGATAAAGACACTTCCAAGATAAATTGCCACCCGCCTCATCATGAGTAGCTAACTTAGGGACACACGTGTTCGATTGAGCGGAACACGCGAGTCCCGCGTGAGCCAGCGTGTCGGATTTCCGACACGAGTGTCAGAGGGTATCAGAGAGTCGGACGAATGTCGGGCACCGACACACTGGGCATTTTGAAGTGTTGGTGCTTCATAGGTGAGGCCTGCTATCCTGCCCCGGGTGACTCACCTTCTTTGCCCTCTTCTTCTTTGACCTCTCCGTCTGTTCCTCTGCCTGTTCCTCCACCTTGTCCCTCACTTCAGGGGGAGCTTCTACCGTCGGAAGTGAGTGATATTCCTGTCCCTAATACTATGTCATCTACTGCTCCTACTTTGCAGGTGTACACTGGGCGAAGAAAGAGGCCCACCAACACACTTCCGATAAGGGCAAGGGCGGAACTATTCACAGGCACACCCGAGTCCAAAACTTTGGGAAAAAAATTAAGGGTATTCTTTTGGGTCCAACCTAAATACATTTAGGTCTAATTTAGGCACACTCAGACACTATTTAGGTCCAAAAATAAGCCCAGTGAATCAACCCGACCCACCATTTCTTCCACCAGCTTGCCAGTATCGAGAGTGAGAGCCCAAACTCCAGAGCGACCCGCCGACCTGAGTTTCGACGTCGTCCGCCGACAGGCCCGACCTCCACCTTTCCCCTTTAAGATGATGAGTCAATGCCAATTACAGTCTTGCGAAACCTATTCTTCTCCTCTCTTGTGAATGCGGTGGAATCCTCGACACTCGACAGTCGGCACTTGGCGGATCCTTGCCAGTTCTAAGGTTTTAACTTCTAATTTCTAACTTTAATTCCAATATTTCCAATTTTCCAACTTCCTTACCCTGGTCCCTGGATGTGCCGTGTGCCCAAAGGCCAAAGTGAAGTTTTCCAACTTCCTCTTTACCTTGTTCATGTTTTTATGCTTGTGAATATAATCTTGGATGGTTTTCCTTTTGGTTGTGGATGGTTGTGTTGGTATTGTTGGATGGTTTTTATCTTTGGGAATACATTGATTAAGTGAAAACCCTTAACCAGTTTGACTTTTTATTTTGATTAATTTGTATTTTTTAATTTTGATTATTTATATAATTAGTTATTTTTGTATGGTGTCCGGGTCCAACTGAAATCCTAGTTCCGCCACTGGACCCGAACTCGGGGCCTTTTGAGCTTCCTTTTGCCCTCAGCAAAGGTATCTGGTCCTGTACTCAACATCCTCTTTCTAATTATGTTTCTTATGACTCATTCTCTACCTCTCATAAGATCTGTGTGCCTCCCCTTGCTTCCATATCCATACCAACATCTTGGCAGAGTGCTCTGGAGATTCCTGTGTGGAGAGAAACGATGTTTGAGGAAATGGCTGCGCTTGAAAAAGAACAACATATGAGATTTAATGTCTCTTCCCCATGGGAAAAACCAGTTGAATGCAAATGAGTGTTCTCTGTCAAACAAAATTCTCAGGGTGTTGTTTAGAGGTGTATGGCAAGAGGGTATACTCAAACCCCTGGAATTGACTATCAGAAAACGTTTTCCCCTGTAGCAAAGATGAACACTATCAGAATCCTTTTATCCTGTGCTGCCTATAAAGGATGTGATCTTTGACAACTTGATGTTAAAAACGCTTTCCTCCATGGGAATCTGGATGTGGAAGTTTATATATCTCTCCCATCATGCCTTACTCATAAAAGTTCAGTGAGACACGTTTGCAAGTTAAAAAAAGTCTTGTATGGACCGAAACAGTCTCCAAGAGATTGGTTCGGGAGATTTCACAAAGTCATGTTATCTTTTGGGTATCACTAGGGCAACGTCGATCATGCATTGTTCATCAAGCGTAGGACCGGTAAACTTACAGCTCTCATTGTTTATGTTGATGATATTGTTATCATAGACGATGATGTGGAAGAAATCAAGCTTTTAAAACAAAAAATTGGTTTCTGAGTTTGAGGTTAAGGATTTGGGTGTGCTCAAATATTCCTCGGGCATTGAAGTGGCAAGGTTCAAGCATGAGATCTTTATCTCCTAGAAGAAGTATACTCTGGACCTTCTTGAGAAGACTGTGATGAGTGGTTGTCGACCAGTTGACACCCCATTGAAGCGAACCACAAAATGAGTTGTGATGTTGGAAAGGAGATTGAAAATATACCTGAATTTCAGAGGCTCGTAGGGACACTGATCTACCTGACTCATACCCGACCAGATATTGCTTAAGTTGTAAGTGTTATCAACCAATTTATGTATGCTCCAAAAACTCGTTACGTTGATGCTACCAACAGAATTCTCAGATATCTTAAGTACTCACCTGGGAGTGGGATCTTGTTTTCCAAATTTGGCTCTAAGAATTGAGGTATATACTGATGCTAATTGGACTAGGCCAATCGACGATCTGCGATCTACCTCAATGTATTGTTCTCTTGTTGGTGGAAATCTTGTTACTTAGAGGAGTTAAAAACAACAGGTCGTGGCAAGATTTGGTGTTGAAGCAGAGCTTCGGGCTATATGGCCCATAGTGTTTGTGAAGGTCTTTGGTTGCGTTCTTTGCTAAGTGACCTGAGACTCTCTGAAGATGAGTTCACTTGGTTGTATTATGATAACAAAGCTGCTATCAACATCGCACAAAACTCTGTCCAACATGATCGTACTAAATATATTGAAGTGGATCGCAATTTCATCAAGCAGAACATTGACAAGGGACTTGTGACTTTGTGAGTACTCCTTTTTTTCCTCAGACAGACAACTTACTGATATTCTCATGAAAGGTCTGAGTGGAAGTACCTTTAGAGGAATTGTCGTCAAGTTAGGCATGATCAACATCTCCATCCAACTTGAGGGGGGGTGTTACAATATGGGTTATTTATATCCTTTTATTTATAGCATATGTATTATTCCATGGTCCACCTCCATATATAGAGGAGATTTGCGCTCTTTGAAATCATCAAGTCATTATTTTGTTTTCTCCGACAAGTATTACTGTTGTATTGTTTTTTAAACTTGACTGAGTAAAAAAATTTCCTTAATTTTTCTTATGTCAACAATCTCTGTAAAACTACTCTACTTATTTCCACAATTTTGCTAGAAGTGATGATTATTATAAGATATTTTCTTGGGGGTGTGATGAGGATTTTTCATTTTAAAAATTATCCAAGCAATATCCTGATGTAGACAAGTATACCTATCAAAATATAGTATAGGAATATGTCGTATATGTCCGAGTCTGTCGAGTAATTGTACTCATGCAAAATTCTTATTAATTTATTGATTAAAGATATTTATTTTAAAAAATTAAAGTTCACATTGAAACTACTTGGGAGAAAAATCAAACATAAAAACTTAGCACTTGATTAGGTGTTTTGGGGAAACTGATTATAAAAGATGCGTTCTAACTTTTAAAATTTCATTTCAATTAGAGGATTGAAAAGTATAATAGTCACTCGCTAGAGATGACTGTCGCCTGATGCATAGCAGAGGCGAGGAACTGCAGTGAAGGACGAGTTTTGGGCCCTTCCGAGGCCAATTGGCGACTTTCCATATGTGGTGTGCCCGGATCGACAATCAGACTTCGCAGATGTGTCCGGATTCGCGTTGCGAATTGATTTAATATATTACTTCATTAGTTTGCATTATATTTTGATGTATTTGGGTGGCCCCACCTCCGACCAATTATAGTCGTTGAAGGTGGGATGTCATAGCTTTTATTTCATTATAAATAGGCTTCTAGTGGGCTGGTTTAGGTGATTGCAGAATTTGGTGAAAGTATTCCCGGATTCCCGCGATCCCGCGACGGTGCCGACTCCATGGAACCCTAGGTGACGACTTCTAAGTGTTATCTCCTTCTCCAAAGTTTGTCTTAATCCTAGACTCCTTTTCCCCTCCCAAACTCCCTCCTGCAGCCCCCCTACAGCCTCTAAAACTAGCTACTATCTCTTCCCAGAAGAATCTTATTTCCTTTTTAATTCATTGTTCATTAATGAAATTAACTATCATTTGATATAGTTGTTTCCCTCTGTTGTTCACCGGCGGCCTGAAAGCCCCTTCGGGAACTCCTCCGCTACCCTGTCTTACTTCATACCACAGCCTTATTTTCCCTCTCATAATCCAGCAAGCCGCCACCATCACCTCCCCGTTTTCTCACAGCAACCCTCTAATTTCCAACCGCCTATTCCCTATCCCCACAACCCCTCTTCTTGTGGAACCACCTCCGTTAGCCCTCCCCCTTCCAGATCAGCCTAGATCCGAGAATTTCAGTCTCTGATCCGTCTTTCCCTCCATCCATACTCCCTCCCTTAGCCCAGATCCTTTACCAAACATCGGATCCATCCCTCCCTCGCCAAGATCTACCCCTATGTGGCCAAATCTATCCATTTACGGATCGATTCCACCCTCCACCGCTGAGAACAACCACCTACGCCGTTTTCCACTCCCAAGTTCCACTTTGGATCGTCGTTCACGCATCTTCGGCTCCGGATTCTTCAGTGTCTTGGTCAGCCCACTATTTGGTGAATCTTTGTTGTACTGGATTACTATTTTCATCATATTTATATTGGATTGGATCTTATACTCGTTTGGATATCTTGTATGATAGTTGTTTTCTTTTATATCATTATTGTGATTTGCAGGATTTTATTCGTTGTGCGCTCTAGCTTTGACCCTGCACGCGGAGGAAAGCCTAAGCTTGTTTGTCCTAATTTGTACTGGATTATTATTTTCAGCATATTTATATTGAATTGGATCTTATACTCGTTTGGATATCTTGTATGGTAGTTGTTTGCTTTTATATCATTATTGTGATTTGCAGGATTTTATTCGTCGCGCGCTCTAGCTTTGACCCTCTACGTGGAGAAAAGTCTAAGCTTGTTTGTTCTAATAAATTATTTGTATCTTGCTGTGAATTTATCTGTGTGTGATATTTTAATTATTATCTAATTGTGACTTAACCATCAGATTTTCATAACATGTAGGGTTAGGTCGCAGATTTCCCGCTACCTATAGATTCGTCCTGCATCAATTGGTATCAGTGTCAGGTTATACGCTCTCTTGATACACAGTCGTAGAGTCTATAGTTTCACTATGTCTATGTATCACAATCATTCCTCTTCTCGATTTGGAGGTTTTGAGTGCACTTACACTCGCGTCCATAGAGCCCCGTCAGGAAGACCTTCACGGTACTACGACGATTATTCTCGATCGCAGCACACCACCATTAAAGATCGTGTTGACCCACCAACGCGACCTCATTATGCTAGAGACGATCAGTATGATGATTGTAGTCGTTCATATCCTTGCACGCGAACGGATCGTATTGACCCTTCGACACGACTCGGTTACCTTAGAGATGACTATTATGAAGATTGTCTCTTTGAGAGAGATTTTGATAGTAAGTTTCGTACTGTTGCCCCTCCCTTTGGCGCCTCATCGAGTCTCGAGTCTTTCAGTTATTGTCTCGTGAATATGGAGTATTATCTCGATTATTTTGAGTTTCTCAGTGAGCGGCGCGTCAAGTTTGTAAAACTCAAACTTTTAGATCAGGAAAGGAATTATTAGTCTAGTGTTGAGAGGACCCGCGAGCGAGACCATCTTTGTCGTATCATTAATTGGGTGGACATGAATCGTATATTGTGGCAGAGGTATCTGTCTTCGTCATATCGAAGTCACTTGCTTGACCAATTATTTTCCCTTCAGCAAGAATTCATGTCTGTCGCTGAGTACAGGGACCATTTTGATGAGTTAGTGGTGAGGAGTGATATTCGTGAGGACCCAGCCATGACCATTTCCCGATTTCGGTCTAGACTTCGATCTGACATACGTACTAAAGTAGTTTATCATAGCCCGAAGTCCCTTAAGCAAACATATCAATTCGTTCTTCATTATGAACAGTCTTTGAGATACGCAAGAGCTGGTCGATGAGATTCTCACCTTGACCTCTGCAGTACAAGCCTCTCCCATACTGATGTCACCATGATGCCTACCACTGTCCTGTCAGCCATGACATAAGTGATATCTGATGCAGATTGCTCTCACCTCAATGAGGTGCTTAGCCCAGTGAGTGACCTATCTCTTATTTCTGACCCGTCTCTTGTGACCCCGACCGAGAGCGAGCCTGAGCGACTTATTGAGTCTGTAATGTTGTGTCCCTAACCTACACCTCTTCCTCTGTCATACACTGAGTTAGTTAGCACCGCACCCACATACCCATTCTTGAGTGTAGGTCTATGTCGCTCTCTCATTGTCATTACCCCAAGTCACATCACGACTGAGAGCCCAGAGCCTAGTGTTGATCTCGTATTGGCTATGTCACCCATTCACAGGACACTACCCCTCACGATGGTACTCACATAAAGGATCATGACTCTAGTGACGAGTTCTATGACGACTCCCATGTTGAGCCTCCTGATGATCCGCCGCATCCTGGTGAGGATAAGATTCAGGTAAGCCACACATGTATGAGTATCGACTTATTGACGCCACTTCCATTATTGTCTCTGACCTTGCCTTAGTGTTTGGATATTGAGTGGAACATCAAGTATCTAGGACTTCCCCTAATAAATGTGAGTATACTCCTGATATTGTGGGGGTCCTATCTTGTGACCCATCGCACTCTCGATTAGTTTTGGGACGCACCACCCGCTGACCCACAAGTTTTTTACTTTTTGGGACACTCACCACGCTATAGAGCCACGTCTTCTAGTTGGTGCACACGATTTTCACCCAAGTGGTGGTCTCATTCGCGATGACTTTTCGTACACCCCTCCTTGTGAGCCCCCTGATGTGTTACGTTCCCTGAGAGACATTCAGCTCGTTACGAGCTCATATTTGAGTGTAGATGTCTTGCACAGTCACCAGAACTCTCGGCATATACGGTATGAGTTTTTCTTCACTCCTCCGAGAGAGACTCCTGATAGGCTACCTCCTGTGATAGATTTTCAGGTCATTATTAGATTTTTCCCATAGATTGATTAGGGGTTCTAGGAAATCCGATTATAAAAGATGTGTTCTAACTTTTAAAATTTCATTTCGATTGGAGGATTGAAAAGTATGGTAGTCACTCGCTAGAGACGACTACCGTCTAATTTTAAAATATATCAAATATAATTTCTTCAAATTTGAAATAAATCAAAATCGCATGAAGGTTAATCCAAAAACCAAAATGTTTATATTTTCTTTTCTCAAAGCAAATATAAAACACTCTTTATTTCCGAGAGATCTAAAGTATCGACGAGTTTTTTGGCTACTAGGACGTCAATCGAATCACGAAATTTATATACCGGCAATATAAACTTTCAAACAATAATTAATCGGAAATAATTCAAAACGAAACATTAAAATTAGAGATTAAGGATTATAATTTAATCCTCATCCCAATACGTCCTAATCAAGCATTAAGTAGAGAATTAACTATGCATATTAAGAGTAGAGATAATAATAAAAAGTGAAATGAACATTTTCATCAAACAAAAAGGAAAACACACAACATGAAAACAAGAAAGCGAACTACAAGATCTTTCTCTCTCAAATACTTCTCTCTCAAAATTTCTTCTCCAAAAATTGCATGTCCCCTCCTCCTTGAATCCATGGCCTTTTATAGATGCAAAGATGGGTCTAGAATCATCCAAGGGAGTAAATGCTTGGGGATGAATCTAGATGAGAGAGAAAAATGGTGGCTCCAAGGGAGGAAAGAATGAAGGATTTCGGTTTTTGCATTGGGGAAATGCATGACAGCAATAAAGAGGAGGAAATAATTGGTCCAAAGGGGGGATGATGGGGTTCTCACGGTTTAAAAAAAAAGAAATGAAAATGTGGTTCGGCTGCAGCCTTTTAAGGGTGGTATGAATCAGCAAAGGTGGCAATGTTGCTTGGGATTATGGAGATGGGCCGCATGAAATGGGTTTTAGCAATAATAGAAGGTGTGAGTCGGCATAAGTGGTGATTTGCAGGCATAAAATTAGGAGTGGTGATGTGGATGGGAGCGTGGGGTTACGTGGGCTTTGCATGGGGTGGAGGTCTGCTGGGAAATTAGGGAAATAGGTGGTCATATTCCATATATGAAATCACATGGACTTGCATATAGATTTAAATTAAAAGTTGAGGGAGAGGGCCGGCCATGCATGGATTCCAATTGGTCGGCTGCATGGAAGTGGCTCGGGACTGCATCTTTGGTGCGGGCAGCAACAAGAACATCGTCGTGAAGGCTCGGGCTGCACCAGAAGTATCGGCGAGACTGCTCCATGTCGGCGAAAACTTGGCAGCGAGCTTTTACTTTAAAACGTGTAGAAATTCCCCCAGATCTGCATAAAAATAATATTAGTGCAATTCATAAGAAACAAACTAATTTAAAAATTAATTAATATATAATATGAGAATATATATATTTTTATAGTTAAAAATTAATATTTTTTGCTTTACTAATTTAAGTTAAATAATGTGTTATCAGGGTGAGAGACGCAAGACATGATGCTGTGTAGTTCCGGGGAGTTTTACAAAGATTCATGATCACAGTCATACCTTTAATTATATCCCAACTATTTTGATCCATCTTTAAGCAGGGTACTCATGAAGTTGACCTAAAATAGCTTTTCTAATGCTAATAATGATGATAATGGGGAATCATTAGAACTATCTAAAGTTTTCCAACTTGTTATGGCAGGTCTCTGAGTAAAACTGTTAGAAAATGGTGTATCGCTTATCTAGCTTCTCTCCTCTCTCTCTCTCTCTCTATATATATATATATCTCTATTATATATAAAAGAATATGCTATTGTTTGGTCTTACCACAGAATGAATCATGGCCGTCAGATCCTCTAATACCCTCCAAGCCCTCCGATCTATCTATACTACTATATAAAAGGAAGGGTTGCCGTCCGTAACTTCTGAACTGCCAATTTTGCCCCCGTCTATACACTGCCACCGCCTGTGACATGCTAACAAAAAAACAAATTCTGCCACCGCCTGTGACATGTTAACAAAAAAAACCTTCTGCAAAGATGACAGCTGCCACATGCAAAAATCTAATTTATAAATACTTTAACCTTGAAATCTTGAATAAGGTAATCCTCATCCCACCGCCTTTACCTTCCTAATTAATAATAATAAATAATGGGCTGATCATCGATATTGTAAACTGATATTATAAACAGAGAGAGTTGATGCCGCTTTAATCGACATTATAAACTGAGAGTGACAGGACAACGAGAGGGATGAGGAGAGCAGAGAGAGAGAGCCAGGGGAGAGGAGAGCCACCGGGAGCCGGCGAAGAGAGAGAGAGAGGGGGGAAGAGAGAGCCAGGGGAGATGAGAGTCAGGGGAGAAGAGAGCCACCGGGAGCCGGCGAAGAGAGAGAGAGAGAGAGAGAGCGGGGAAGAGAGCCAGGGGAGAAGAGAGCCAGGGGAGGAGAGACACCGAGAGCCGGCGACGAAGGAAAAGAGCCTTTCCTGCCTACCCTGCTGCAGGTTGACATTTGTTTTTTAAAAAAATACTCCCGCTGGTGTCCATGGCCAACTACGGAGCTGGCGGCGTTCTCACCGGATCCCGCTGATGGGGACGCCGGATGCCGGCCACGCCGGCGGAGTTAGGTCGGAGGCGGTCCGGAAGGACATAGATACGGCCGAGGACATCAAGCATGCGGCTGTGCCCGAGGCCACCATGAACGACGATGCTCCCGAGGCCGCCTCCCCCCCAACGCTTCCGACGACGTCTTGCAAGCCCAGGCATCCGTCGATCTGACAGAGCCGTCTATGCCATGAAAGCAGGTGGTAGTGGAGGTGTGTTTGGCTGGGAAGCGGTGACGGTGGCGGAGGTCGCGCCAGTGACGTCAGCGGCGGCGGGTACAGTGTTGTGGAAGCCATGAAGGGAGGTGGCGGTGGAGGTGGGCTTTGCTAGCGCTAGGGAGGCGGGGGCGGAAGAGGCACCACAAATACGCAGCCTGAGCGGCGGCGGTACAGAGCCTGGGAAGAAAAACGGGGTAGTGTTGATGCCTAATTGAATTGATGATGAACAGTGTTATTAATCAAATATTAGTATGAAATTCTGTGAGATGAATTTAATGTAATATAGTGTTAATCAAATAATGATTTTCTATTTGCTACAGTAGAAATGTCAGTCCCCGCCTGATGGTCCTTTCAGCAAAAAAAAAACAGCTTGAACTGTCGCCGGCCGCCGTCGCTCCCTCTCTCTCCCCTTCCGGCCTCCAATTTTATTCGATTTATACTGTTGGAGATCTGAACGTTTAATGGTCGACATGATGGCTGCTGAATTGACCATGGGGGCCACTCTATTCTGAGAAACTCTCTTCTTTACTTATATATTATAAATTCTAATTATCTACAAGTTTGGATAAATTCTAATTATTTAGCTATGGTTACTTTAGTTATAATCTTCATCGAATAAAATGACTGAAGTTGGTATTTTCCGAACTTTGGGTGCTTTTGCTAAATTTCGCATTAATTATGTGTGCATGTGTTCTCGAACTAATTACTGTTCATCTGTTCTACCAAATCCCAATTTGACTTGACACCGCAACCGCCACTCGCGTCCCCGTATTTCACCGGCTCAGTGCCACAATTGTCACTCGCCGCCCCGCGGCGCGTATGCAAACAATCATTCGTAGGCGCGGAGCCGCGTGTGCCGGTTACGGCGCTGAGCCGGTGAATTGCGTGGAAGTGAGGATCGCTGCTATGCAGCCGAGGGCCGCCCGAAGCATCAAGCACGGGCGAAGCCCGTGCGCAGGCGGGCGAAGCCCGTCTGTTGCGGCCGAAGGCCGCCCGAGAGCATCGAGCACGGGCGTAGCCCGTGCGAAGATGCTCGTATATATATATATATATACATATATATATGTATATATATATTGACGAGTTGATTTCTACAGACTGCCGAGGTCTCCTGTGACAAGTACTGTGACGAAGTCTGCTAATAGCCATCCCCGACGAGGTCTGCGAATAGCCATCCCTGACGAGGTCTACGAATAGCCGCCCCCAACGAGGCCTACAAATAGCCTCCCCCGACGAGGCCTGCGAATAGCTTCCCCCAACAAGATCTTCTGAGATGAGGTCTCCTGGGCTGAATTCCGCCGAGCTAAATGCTTGAGGCCGCTGAACTGGTCTCCAAAGATGTCTTCCTTAGGCTAGACATTTCTGATCTCGATAAATTACGGGTTATACAATAAGAAAAAACTTTAGTGGTGTAATGATGAAGGACCACCACAGTGATATCTACCAAATTTCATTGAACCCACGGACGTGTAGAGCCCGTTTGCAACTAATGGAGGTACAGTCGCAGATGGGGTACTGCCACGATCACATGGGGTCCCCCATGCAGTGTCACTCGTGTGTGTGTGTGTGTCTATATCCAGTTTCTTTTTTCAGTGCCCCATTTATGCTATGGAATGAATAAAAGTAATCTTTCAGACAATTATTTTTCCAATCAGATACCTGGTTCATTGTTTACTCATGGTTGACCTAACTTTCCTTTTATGGTGCTTCATTTTTCTTCAATGAGTGAGCTGAATGCATTCACTCTTCTTCAAAGTGTCATTTGGAAGCTACCCCAATGGTTCCTAAGAAGGAAGTACATGAACGTATCATTAAATTTTTTACTTAAGCAGCCTTCCGTAGATTTTGCATGTGTGCTCAAGATATGGTCTCCCACCTTGCACCAACTCCATTTATGTACCATGCTCTATTTTGTACAGAAATTTCTAGTCTACACAAAACAATCTAGTGTTTTGCTTATTTCACATCATCTACTTTAATCGTTGTTGATAATGAGCCAAATCTTTAATTCATGTAGAAGAGTGGAATACAAAGCACAAATAATTTATTACACTTATATTGGAGAGAAGAGTGAGATAATAACTCCAAACTAAGATGTGAGACTGATTTATACATGAGAGAGATCTCCTAATGAGTTAGGAAAGCGGGCTTATACATAGTTCTTCAATACTTCACATTTGTTATGGGATCCTGTTTGGGATCTCGTATGCAGCCTCGCAAGCGTGAAGTCGTGGAGGAGGTTCGTGTTCCCCTTCTTCAAACCTCAAGAACCTATGACGACAAGAAGAGTGGAAGGAGAAAGGGAGGAGCATGGGAGAATCCCATCTGGAAGGGGGGAGGGGGCGCCGGGTTCCTCTTTTGTATGAGGGAGAAAGAAGGGGTAAGGGAGGGAAGAGTGAGAAAAAGAGGGAGAGGAAAAGGAAAGGGGGAGAGAGGGAGAAAGAGCGAAGAGGGAAAGGAAGAAAAAAGGAAAGGAGTGAGAGAGGAAGTAATACCAATAGTGGGGCGAGGGTGGGCGGCCGCCCACACTCGCCCCGGCTCTCCGCACTTTCAGTTATGGTGATTCTGAGATGAGTGACGATTACACCGGCGCTCCTCCCTTTCACCACTGCTACTCGCGTGAGACCTAGGTCGTCTTCCCCAAGAAAAAAGACCAGCTTCTGAAGCCGCCGAAGACGCTCGTTGAGGGATTTTCTCTATCATCGACGCAACAGGCATAAGGATATTTACTCTGCAAATGACTTGAGTAAATTATAATGGACGCTATATGAATCTACTCTGCAAATGATTTCCACAGGAGATTTCTTGGCGCCGATCTTGATAGACAGGTGCTCAAAAGCCTGATCAGATCGTATATTTAAGTTAGGCATAAAGAAAGTTTACAAAACAAGTTCTACTAACTTTATTGCTTGCAAAACCCCTTTGTGATTGTCATGTATGTTTTCCAGAGGAATTCCTCTGCTTTTTATAGGGCTCTTCATTTCCCTTGGATTTTACACCATCCCTTTCCAAAATTTAGATTTGTTAGAGTTTTAGGGTTCATTGGAATACGGTGAGCTTTCAAAGCTTTCATCTTCGGTGGAGATAAGATATGTGCCCCTTAAGTCCTTAACGCGAGTGGTTTGTTTCTTTGGATGCCATTGCCCGTCGGCCGGTAACCTTCGGTCGGCAGTAGGACAAGACATTGAGGCTCTGTTCAAAAATAATCTGCTCATAAGATTGCTCTAAAAATAAAGCTTAAGAAAGCAAGGATTACAATTATTGTAATATACACATTTAACATTTAGTTGAATCAATATACGCATTAATATTTAGTTAACAATGAAATAGACATTACAAAGATAATTATCCTTTATTCAAGTGTCCTGACATATGCATGATTTTAAGCATGAAATAAAAATTCATTTGGAATTACCTCAAGTCCAATGTACATGTTCTTAAACAAACTCTAACTTAGTAACCTATACATGAAATAGGGTTGCTTAGCTTCTTTTGCCATCTCTACTCCGTTACAATAATAACGTTGCTTGAATTTCTTCAAAGTGAGCATTCCTTGACATCACTCGTAGCCCTCTCACCGTTTTAGAGTTGGGTAACTGCAATGAAATTTGTAGGTAAAAATAACGTTAAAACTCAATATACAGTGCTTGTGAAAATATTACCTCTCTCTCTCTCTCTTCAAATCTCTGTCGGGCTTCTATGAATTTAAAGTCCGTTGATAGGGTGATCTTATTATTAATCTAGATACAATATCCAAAGCAATAATTAAAAATAAAAATACCTCTCTTTCTTGAACCATTAGATATATATTCTCCACAATCCTTTTCAGGAGTTATCTCTCATTGGGTGACTAACAAAAATCATTATCCTTTAACTCTTCCCACATGAAGTCAGGAATCGCTGTGAACATATAAATATGAGAAAGGCTTGCAGGTAAGTGAGCTAATTAGAAGTGTTTTGTTCAAAGAGAAATATTCTCTACTGGGACAAAATCAACACTTTAACCTTAGAAAGATGTTTATCAATAGTGCAAAAAAGTTGGCAGAGAGCTAAAGAGTTAACTCTCAGGCCTCAACCAAATTTAGTTTGGAAATATTTAAGTGAGGTTTTCTATGAAAAACACATTTCAACGTTAATATAAATTGTTTTTACCATTTTCAAGAGGAAAAATCAATCATTTAAAAAAACTATGTTAATTTAAATTCAATTAAATTAATAGAGCTTTTTTTAATGAGTTTGATAGTTGGAAAGTATATAAACACAATTAGATGATTGCAAACCTAAGAGATTGCAGCATAGGCTATATATCCAAGAACTTCCAAGCCATGCAACCCAAAATGTTGAAGATTGGGAGCACTATCTAATTAAGAGTAATTTGAAAAATAGTAAGAGAGTAAAATAATTAGACTTCGTGTAATGTTCACAATCTTTATTGAGAAGGAAACACAGCAGATTCCGAAAGACGGTGGAGTTCAAATTAGAGGTTTCACTTGCACTGCAGATGCAATAAAAATGCCACAAGTAAACAAAAGTTAAGCCCAAACATAATATATCCGTGACATAATTTATGGGTTAATTAGAAAGAGTTGGAAAAATAAATCTTTAATGAAGAGAGCAGCACAAACAATAGACAACAAAAAAACCATTAGGAAAGGTAAATATTCAATGAGGAAACACAAATCATAGACCATATTTTTGGGAAGCATATGAGAATCACAAATAGATTACATATTCTTCTAAATATTAAATATCTAAGACTTGAAATTTTTTTTGAGATATGGTAGAGATCTGAAAACATAAACTAAATCGGAAACACAAATCTGATAACAAAAACAAAACTGAATACACAAAATCTTAAAACAAAAAATTTGTCTGATACTTTTCACAAACACCTTGCGCTCGATAGCTCAATGTTTTGAAATCCTCATCCAACTCACTAATTGCATAAGGAAGTCAGTTCAGGTCACAGTTAGCTTCATAACTCCTTACCTAGCTCACACAAACAATAGATAATAGACAACAACAAAATAAATCTTTAATGAAGAGAGCAGCACAAACAATAGACAACAAAAAAATCATTAGGAAAGGTAAATATTCAATGAGGAAACACAAATCATAGACCATATTTTTGGGAAGCATATGAGAATCACAAACAGATTACATATTCTTTTAAATATTAAATATCTAAGACTTAAAATTTTTTTTGAGATATGGTAGAGATCTGAAAACATAAACTAAATCGGAAACACAAATCTGATAACAAAAACGAAACTGAATACACAAAATCTTAAAACAAAAAATTTGTCTGATACTTTTCACAAACACCTTGCGCTCGATAGCTCAATGTTTTGAAATCCCCATCCAACTCACTAATTGCATAAGGAAGTCAGTTCAGGTCGCAGTTAGCTTCAGAACTCCTTACCTAGCTCACACATCAAGAAATCCCCATCTAGCTCGCAGTTAATATAGATAACAGAGCTACTTGCAATTCATATTCTAAAACTTAAAATTCGTCTTCAGATCAACGAAGTAGTTTAGAAAAAGGAAATTTATGCAAATTCGGATTTAGATCAGCGAAGTATGTTTGGCTCCCGACAGAAGGCGAAAATCCGGCTCCGGTGAGTTTGGAAAAAAACGTCATTTTCATAGAATGTATGTTTGACATGACAAGGACTACAACCATCAAGAAAGAAACTAGTTTTGAACATAATAGTGGATGAAGTTCCTTAGGTGAGGTCGGGCGTTCACAAACGACGGTTCATAACCACCACGTTCATGAACGCCATCAACGTGTCAAACGGGGCCTAAGTAATGTTTTTTTTTCAAATCCAAGCGCTATTAACAAAAATACCCGGTGTAGTAGCACATATGTTAGACCAAAGCTGGTCCAAATTCTTTAAAGATTGGTAAGAAGAAGCTCCACCGGCCCCTCCCACAGCATCACATGTTGAAAATATTTCATTATCCTCTACAAATCCATGACATGTACCTTATTAGTTTCAAATATAATTTAACCTCTGAGCCTCTAAGCTAAACACATAGTCAAGTTTTCACTCAAAAAGACTCCATTGAAAATAGAACTTAGGTTATATTAATTTCTGTGATGACATAACTCATAATAACTGAGGTGTTTCTGCATTAGTTCAGCCTAACTCATATTAACATGAACCTTGTAATTTTATCAGGTTACTAGGGTCGACTGTGAGCACTTCGCAAGAGTTCATCCATTTAAATTTGAAGCTCCCAGCAGAACTGCATCACTTTTCCTAAAATATAGGGTTAAATTATTATGGGGTTAAATTATTACTTAACTTTTAGTTCAATTTTGATGTAGGATTTTGTTCATCAAATTCATTTTTCCTCCACAAAATTTACCATTAGAAGTATGTCAAAAGCTGCTCTATTCAGGCTTCACTATCCGCCAGTCATTGGTCTGCTTACAAGTTACATCAAATTTATGATATTACAACTTCACTCTATCCTAAAAGGAGTGAATTATTACGTTCTTTATTTGTCCAAATAAGTGAGAACCAATTCCAGAAAAAGGATGGGCACGGAGAAAAACAATTTTCCCTAAAGAGTTTACTTATACCATGGAGGAAATACATCACCTGAGACCTAGAAGGAAGAGCGTTGTGGGAAGAAATGGCGGCGGATAGCCTCCGGCGAGGAGCATCTCTAATTCTCCTCCCCGAAAAAGTTCGCCAGTGGAAGGATGGCTAAGCATTGTGGAGGCCTTTGTTGCACCGACACCGACACGCGACACACGACACGACACGACACGCGACTCGTCCATTCTCCTAAACTAATAATATTCGACACGTTCGGACACGTTTGTTAAATTCATATTTTATGATTATAGAAATTGTAAAATACAAATAAATAGACAAGAAATGAACAAACTTAACATATGAAAATGTAATACTCATACTTACATATTATATATCATCTAAAAAGATAACTAATTCCATGTCCGGCTCATCCAGTGAGAGATTTGCAATTTCCAGCATACCAACATCTTCAAATGTATCAAAAGCATCTCCGCCAATATCTCACATATTTGTTTCTCTTTGTGTATATTGTGGATTTTTTCTTGAAAGTAGACGTAGATTGTTGTGTATGAAAACCAGATCTTCTGCACGCTTTGTTGTCATTCTATTTCTCTTCATTGAGTGCACAAAAGAATATGATAAACAATACAAGACCTCTGTGTGTTTCCCAAAGAACCTTCTGGGAGGGAAGCTAACACAATGAAGATGAGAAATCAGGAAGACCTCTGCAAGCTACTGTGCAATCCGGAAGTGATAAACCAGGAAGCGAGAGAAGATGAGAAACCATGAACGGCAGGAAGCGAGCACACGAAGAGGATGCATTACTTCAAAGACGCGGAGGTCGATAGAGAAGAGGAACGTCAATGCCCTAGATCTCGCGGGAGGAAGACGGAAGTCGGCTTACGGGAGAAAATGGGGAACAATGCGGGTTTAAAATTAATAATGAGTCGGCTCACGCGGGACTCGCGTGTCCAATTAAGCGGGACACGCGAGTCCTGCGTGACCCAAACGTGTCGGCCTGCCGACACGTGTGTCGGAGCGTGTCAGTGTGTCGGACGCGTGTCGGAGAGTCCGACACGGACACGTTGACCCCCCAAGAGTGTGCTTCATAGTGGCCATGGGCGAGGGTCTGAGAGCGGATGTAGAGCGGGAACGTCATGGCTGGAGGAAGCGAAAACCCGCACTCGCAATGCTCCCGGTCAACTCAATATGCACCGGTGATTTCAGCCTTCCGTTGGGAGCCTGGAGTGTTGAGCGAAAGGAGTATTAGGGTTGGAATGGAAATAGGGTGAGGCTGCGGTTTTTTTTTAAATGTTTTTTAAATAGATTCAGTCGGACTAGAGTGAGGCCCGACCGGGGGGGGGGGTCTCGTTGGACTTGGAAGGAAGGCTCGGCTATGGCCTAATCGGGCCATCAGGCCAGGGAGAAGAGAGATAGGAAGAGAGAGAATTGTTAATTATTTTGCTATCTTATTACTATTTAAACTGATACTATTTGATATACACGAACTGCAATGCTTTTTATAATTTTAAGCATTTAAGTATTTTGCAGGTATCTCTTTCAGTTCTTGTCACCGCTTTGGGCGTCATTGTTGCTGCATTGGGGGATTTTTCTTTTGATCTCTTTGGTTATATTATGGCTCTCACTTCTGTTTTCTTCCAGGTTATGTGTATTTCCCGTGCTTCTATTTTGTTAGAACCTATTTAAATATTTGATAACAACCTTCTAGCCCCTTTTCTATATAAAAATGACAAATAGTTGCTTATTTAGACCATGTATCTGGTGCTTGTGGAGAAGTCTAGCGCAGAGGACGGGCTAACATCAGTTGAGATAATGTTCTATAATGCAATTCTGTCGCTTCCCTGTCTTCTTTTACTAATTATAGCCACTGCAGAATTCCCTCAATCACTGTCTTTACTGCTTGAAAAGGTTTTAGCCGTAACCATCTTCCTTCTGCTCTCTACTTTATGCATTAATTTTGGCAGTTTACTATTCAGAACTTATTCTATTATAGCTGCATGCCCTCATTCTTGAGCTGTATTTTTAAGTCTATGTTCTGACGTATAAAGAAGCCTCTGTTTTGATGCAGTTTTCCTAGCATATCTGTAGTTTCTTCAACATACTTTAGAGTGTAACCCAATCATTTAGTGCCACCTCCTTTGAAAAATTTGTCCGTGTCTATGGTAACTTCTAAATCAAGAGCAAATGAGCGATTGTCATCATTTATTTATCTAGTTTCTTTAAGCTTGTCTAGAATTTACTTGAAAGTGGTGTATTGACTACATTGGTTTCATTAAGGGGACATATTAAACAACTAATATTTGGTCAAGAAGATAATCTTAGTGAGCATAGGAATGCAAAATCTTTCATGCAGGTAAATACAGAGTTAATTCCCTGCTCTTTAGACCAAATCATAATATTTATGACACAAGACAAATCTATAGGAGACTCACAATGACTTCAATTCTATATGAATACATGCAAGTATCTAACAAATGTGAAAATTGCCTGACCAACCTAACGTTGATGTGATGTGCGTATATAATTCAACATGCAACTATTTTCCAACATGCAATTAATTAAATAATAATGAATTAAAATTTGTGCAGACCACCCCTATCGATTACAAATAATTCAAATTAGGCTACATATAGCAACTGCATAGCAGTGAGAGCACACAAATTATGCAGAGCGATTAAATTATGCAAATCTACTGGAACTAAAAAAATGCAAATTAGTAAAGTTGGATTTAACTAAAAATATAATAAACACCCATACAGTGTAAATAAATTTGTAACTAAAATTAAAACTCACCAAATGATTAGGGTGGAATAGTGGATGTTGAACCAGCATAGTGGATGGATTTGGGTTGTTGTGGGACGACGTGCATTTGCAAGCGTGCGGTGTGTGGGGGGATTTGGTTTAGAAATGTTAGGGCTTTGTTGGTTTGGGGAGGTATTTTGGGACTCAATTTACATTGCGAAGAGGAAGGGTGCTGTGTGAGAGGAAGCCGGTGGTGGGGAACAGAATAACGGGGAAGGGATGGTGGTACAATGGAAGGGGTTGCGGATTGGACGGGCACTAGACAAAGGAGAGTTGGGTTACAAACTTGTCGGGAGCTTGACTGAAGGAAAATGAAGGGCAGTGGAGAGCTGGTGTGGGGGGTGGGGGAGAGATAAAGGCGTCCAGGACGGGCAACGCCTGGTTGGAGAGATCTGGAGGTATGGGTGGAGGTGCATTGGGTTGTGCTAGGGATTCAAGTGGCGGGGAAGTAGAGCTTATGTCAACCAAAGGAGGGCTGTTCGGATCGGTGCAGTAGTGGGAAAACACGGGAGAGGAAGGGAGTTCGACAATGGAATATGGTTCCGGGGAGGCTGGTGCGGCATACAAGAAGGGAATATGGAGGCTATGCAGCGACGTCAAGGGGATGCAAAAACTTCATCTTTCATTTTCACAATCCTTTGATGCCTTTGCTTAGCATAACCGGTACATTTATATAGAGGAGAATCAAGTTAAATGCTTCGGATGAGCCAGATTGTTCGGTCAGATTATTTGAACTAATCTCAAAATACTATTCCTAAAAATGCAAAATAAAATAAAAACCAAGTTGAGCGAGCTCCAATCGTCCAATGACAAGTCCATGATAGAGTAAATCAATTTTGATCCGGTTCTGAAAAGCATGCACAAACACGGCTGATCTCCTCTATTCTCCCCAACTTGAAAAGATTCAACTTTGATGAATGGAGGCTGTCATAGTGTCATGCTTCCGGTACATGTCATGCGAGAATCGGTGTACATCTCCGACTCCACAGACATAGCTTTGGCACTTTCTTGTCCAAAGATAATCATCCTTCAAAGGTCTTTATTAATTATTCTTCACATCAAGGGGTTGAAGTTTCTTTACTCACAACTATCTTTGATCAATGCTCTGATTTATGTATTATGGGAGTGTGAGCCAGCCTGGGAATAAAGCATGATGGAAATGAACCCATCTTACTTTTAATTCTTCGAAACTTTTCCCCTGAAAGGGTTCGTTTGGTACTGTTGAACGTTGCAGCTTAAGAAATAGCAAACTGCAAGGTTTTTTTACTCATTGCTTCTTCGTGGAAGTGAGTAAAACCAGTGGCATCAAAACTAGGTACAAATGACATATCTGACTTTTCATTATAAGGGCTCGATAGGTATTTTGAATCATTGTAGCTTAAGAAATGGCAAGCTAGAAGTTCTTTACCCGGAACTCCTTCCTGGAAGTGAGTAAAACCGTAAGTGTAAAACTGGTGCAAAGGACTGAAGAAAGAAATAAAATTCCAATTAAAATTTCATAATATGAGGAATCCTCTTATATAAATAGGAGTAATACAAGTAATACAAAGATATTAATTATCACTAATTAACAATACTTCTAACACTCCCTCTCAAATTGGGCATTCTATATTTCTCATACCCAATTTGTGAATAAAAAGGGAAGCCCGGTGCACAAAGCATCCCTGCACAGCGAGGGTCCGTTGTAGGGTCCCACCACAAGGTGAAATGCAGCAAACCTTATCCTATAATTTTGCAAGAAGCTGCTTCCAGGACACGAACCCGTGACCTCAAGGTCACACGACAACACCTCAACAAGTGCGTCAAGGCTCCCAACTTGTCAATAAAACCACAAAGACATTCACACCCAAACTTCAAGTAAGAATATCAATTAATTGTCCCTCTAAAGGAACAAATGGAGTACAAATAAATTTTTTCTCAATATTCTCTTTAATGAAGTGTTTGTCCACCTCAATATGTTTGATACGATCGTGTTGAGAGGATTGTGGGCAATATTGATTGTATCTTTGTTGTCACAATAATCAAATGGGACTATTCTCGCTCAGTTCCAGATCACACATAAGGAGCGCAACCACAATCCCTCGCATATGTCTTGTGTCATAGATTTAAATTCAACTTTTGCACTAACCCTTAAGTCAATGGGCTATTTTTATGCTTCTCCGAGTAACCAGGTACCCACCAAGGAATGAGCCATTCATATCTAATTTTCATCTCAAATCTGATACCTTTACCGAGGGCAATAAGAGATTCAGTGGAAATCTGTTGACGAATTTGGCACTCGCACAGGAACCTTGGGATGAACCTGTGTTAGGACTTTTACACAGTCTAGTGTATATTTGTAATTCCCGTTCTTCCCCCTGATTGGGAGTCTCGTCATAAGTCCGAGGATGTGGAGAAATGTAAAGTAATGGAGTAATCGATAATGATATAGTAGGAGAGCTCACTTCTTCTATAGGTGTAGACTCCCCCCTGAAATGAGGTCACATAATAAGGCTTGAATTCACAGAAGGTAATATCCGCAGTCACAAAGATCCTCCTGGTAAGAGGGTGATAGCATTTATACTCTTGCTGAGTATGAGAGTAGCCAAGGATCACAACTTGAGTGTACATGAGTCAAGTTTAGACTGGTCCACAGAATGTATGTGAGCAAAGCACACACAACCAAATTTTTTTTGTTAGAGTAGTTGGGGTTGTGCCTAAGATGATAAGGGTTTGGTGCCCCAAGGCTAGAGAGGGCATGAGGTTGATGAGACATGTAGTTGTGAGAACGACATCACGCCAATAAAATTTAGCAAGTTTATAGTGAATAGTAAACGATGAGCAACTTCTAAGATGTGATGATTTTTTTTTGCTCTGCTACCCTATTCTGAGAAGGAAAGTGGGCATATGAAGTTTGATGGATAATGTCATGATTAACAAGGTAATGTTCAAAGGGAGAGTTGATAGGCAGTCGTGAGAACGATATCACACCAATAAAATTTAGTAAGGTTCCAGTGAACAGTAAACAATGAGCAACTTTTAAGAGGTGGCGGTGTTTTTCGCTCAGCTACCCTATTTTAAGAAGGAAAGTAAACACATGAAGTTTTATAGATAATGTCATGATTAACAAGGTAATGTTCAAAAGGAGAGTTGATATACTTCAATCATTATCACTTCATAAAATTTTGATAGTAGTGGAGAATTGGGAAAAACGTACATTAGGAAATTTTTGAAAAATAAAAAGCACTTTACACAAGTAGTGAGAGAAAAATAATCAATAAAAGTAAGACTAATGACATCCAAAAATTGAGGCAATAGAGCAGGGTCCCCAAACAATAGTGTGAACGATATGAAAATGAGTAATACTTGCTAACGATACACAATTAACAAAAATACAATGATATTTGGACAACACATACATCACAAATAAAATTTTTAAAACAAGTGGTAGGAAATAAATGTTGCATGGTAGCAACAGAGGGATGAACAAGATGACGATGTCAGGTGAGCAGGGTAGAGGTTTGCGTAGTGTGGAGAGACGTGCTCAAATGACTAATAGAAAGTAAATTGCGGGTAAAATTTGAAACATGAAGTACATAAGATAAAGTGAGCGAGGTATAAGGTATGAATTCTTTTCCAATAATGGAGGAGAAAGAGTCATCAACAATACTCATTTATCTCTTCTAGAAGGAGGGCAATAAGACACAAAACCTGGAGTTGATCCAATCATGTGATCAGTGACTCCTGAGTCGATAATTCAATGTGGAGAAGGGCAAGTAGTAGCTTAGTGGCACCTAGTGTACCTGTATGGGCAAGAGTAGATGAGAAAGTAGAGACAATGGATGTATCAGGAGTAAGGCAATGCATCAACCTGTGAAGAAATTGCATCACTTCTACAGAAAAAGAGGAAGACTAAGGAAAACTATCCTTAGGAACCTCCCAGAAAAAGAGGAAGACTGAGGAAAACTGTCCTTAGGAACCCCAGTTAGAGGAGCTGAGTGATATGATGGAGAGTTTCTCCTAGAGTTCTATTGATGACGTGGTCACCACGTGATGCAGATCCTCCCCTTGGAGGAGAAAAGCCATGTAGGTTGAAGCACGAGCATGACAATGCTTTCCACAATAATCGCAAGCCAAGTGATCCTTATGCGTAGGCTTTGGATTGAATCACGAGAAACCCGACCTCCAAAATTGGGTTGATGTGCTATTAATGTTGATCCCTCTGTAACAATGGTGGTGTTCCAAGACAGCTTGCGGGCAATCTCTCTTTGTACAATGCTATAAACTTTAGGAAGAGAATGGATAGGAACACGTTCCTGAATTTGGGCGGTAATTTGATCAAAATTTGTATGCAGACACTCAAATACGTGATTGTGATCCTCGCTGGCCCTGATCAAGAGCTCATCGCATTGCAGACCATGACAAGAGAGTCAAAATGATCGTACTCTTGATATAGTTGTGTAAATCAAGATACTAAGTAGATGGAGAGAGGGCACCCTGTCGGAGAAGAAATATTTGGCAGCGTAGCTAGTAAATCTAGGCCGCATTCTCCCTTGCGGAGTAAGTAGACTCAGCATGTCTTCATATGTCAGCAACAATGTCTATGAAAAGATAATTTCTAGTAATGATCTCCTGGATGGAATTCTTGAGTCATGACATAACAAGAAAGTTTTCGGACTCCCATTGAGGCCAACTTGTAGAGTTCCTGGCTGGTTTGCTGGTGTTGCCACTGATGTAGCCAAAGAGACGCCGACTCTTTGAGTTCAGGGTAATAGAGTGGAACCATAACGAGTAATTTGTGTCATCCAAGCAAATTGTTGTGATCTGAGAGAAATTGTGATCCTAACCAGACTGGGTAGATCCAGCATGGGTCATGGAGATACCAGAATCAATCACATTCGGTATCAATCCCTTTAGGGCTTAAAATCAATGTTAATTACCAAGAATATGTAGCCACATAATGGAATCCTACATTCACCTTTCTTTACCAAAGCATGTTCTTACTGTTTGGCATGAATCGAGGGCATAGAAAATATTTATCTGTATATTTACTGCATAGAAAATATTTATCTGTATATTTGGTGCAAAAATTATATATATTGCAGAAATTAATTTGATTTGTTATTATGTTGGGGCAGGCACATACCTTTACGTTCTTTCTAATCTTTAATCTTTCATTGGTCATGGGCATTCTTTTAAATTTCACAATGTTCCTTTGCACGATTGTGAACTCGGCGCTAACAACAACAATCGTTGGAGTTCTCAAAGGAGTCGGCTCCACGGTTAGCTAATTTAGGCTTCGTTTGGGGGGACTTATTTTCACCGGTCAAGCGGTTACGACCACATGGTCTGGTTCATGCGGTCGTAACCGCTTGACCGGTGAAAATAAGTCCCCCCAAACAGAGTCTTAATTTCTCTTATTAGCAATTTAGCATCTAATAGATGGTATTGACCCATAACTGTGTCTTTTTTGTGTCTTGCAGACTTTTGGTTTTGTTTTGTTGGGCGGCGTCGAAGTGCATGGTCTCAATGTGATTGGATTGATCGTCAACACGATCGGTGGCATGTGGTATTCGTACGCAAAATACGAGCAAAAAAAGAAAGCATCGAAGAAAATAAGTTCCGACGAGGAAGCTAACCACAAAGAGAAAAATTAAAATATCTTAGTACCTTCTTTCTAACTTCAACCTCCCATATAAATGTATAGACTTTGTTTTGTCTGAAGGAATTGAAAGTGGGAAATGGAAATAAAAAATCGAGTTTTATTTATTCTTAAGGGGATATGTGAGGGCATTTACTTAATAAATTTTCTTGTTATTCTTTTACCCAATCGCGTATAGAATTATCAATTAAATTCATGTATTCTCATTTATTTCTTAATTACATTGAAACCAGACGATGAGTTTGAAATTTTGAAGTAAAATGCATTTGCATTCTTCCCAACTTCTTCAAGTCTAGCATACCATTTTCCAATTACAATTTAAAGCGCAGTAAAAGACTTTGTTTGCCTACAAATCAACTTGTATTAGGAGTTCTCAGTTTCCGGTAGAGATCTTGACCCCGTTTGGTTGCTCTGGTGACATTTTTGATTCTCTCACCTGAGAAATTAAGGGTTCGTTTGATTGAGCGGTGCGGGTGGAGCCGGCGGGTCCAAACGGAGGTGTCAACCCGGAGGGGGGAGGCGGGGCTGGAAAAGCTCCGATTTGGTGGCTTTTCCTCTGTCCGGCGGGTGCAAACGGAGCAAACGCCGCCGGCGCTCGTTTGTTTACCCGCCGTCCGTCGGCGTTTGCTCCAAATGGAGGCGGCGAAACGTCAAATCAAACGAAGCCTAAGTGTTTGAGTAGCCTTCATTTCCCACCAAAAAGACTAAAATTTTCATTTTGAGCTTAATTTCTCACCGAAAAATGGGAGCTCTAATTCTCACCAGGGCCACTTTAAGAAAATTTATCATTCATAAGATAAGAGAAAGCATGGTGGGAGGAAGATGCGGGTAAAGGTAGCTTTTTCTATTTCATAATTTTTCATTACATTCATTAGAGCAGATACAAATGCATTAATCTAATGGTCAATTGAGTGCTGCAGGTGGCGGTTCAATCGGTGGGATGTTGATCATCTGATATGTTCCAATGTTTTCTTTAAGTTGCTTGACGGACAGGATCATTTTCCAGCACCTCTCCTTGATCTGAGCCGTCTCTTCCATTCAGCGCTGCCCTTAAATTCATAAACTTGATTCTTTAGTGGGGCAAAATTGAATCTTGATACCTTAGTTCTATGCGTTTGATTTAATTATGGAATACTGGATTTTTGAATCGAAGGATGGCCGACTGGTTGTCGCAGCTAATGTGAATTATTTCTCTTTCTTTTCCTCATTCAATTTATGTTAGTTCTTTTCAGCCAGGCAGGTTCACAAGAGGCAGTGCACAATGTCATGTAACTCAGCTTATGTGGATGAGAGGGTCACTGTGCTCTGTTACCTAGAAGGCCATTAAATGGGTTTATTGTCGACAAAGAAAATGTAACCTCTAGTGCTCTTTCTGTCATCACTGGTGTAATGTCCCGGTCTACTGTGAGTGCACTACAGGTCTGCAGATCAGTGACAAGGGCCAGTTTAGAGCTCAATTGGTGATGAGGACCAGTTTAGAGCTCCCTTGTCTAGAAGGTTTGGGGTTCAATCCCCAGCCTCAACTACCTGCCATTGGAATTAGCGGTTGCGGCCAATCAGATTCGTGGAGAGGGCTTGGAATCACTGGTCTGCAGACCTGTAGCACACTCATAGTAGACCAGAGCGTTACAACTCTCCAATCTGAATCACTGAATCCATTAAGATGCTTGCTTTCTTTTTTCTGTTAGACAAGGCTGAATCCTCTGGTGCTTTGGATATATCTCAAAATGCGCTTTGCCGCGAGCAGGTGGCTAGTTTTTGGTCAGCTGGCAAAATGAGAGACAATCTCGACAAAGAATTCGTTGTTGGTTCTTGTGTTGGTAAGATATATAAGAGAGTCTATCAAGCTTTTGTATTCTTCTACATCTTCTAATTTTGAGAGCTTTTCTCCTGGAGGCATTGGGATGGCAGTCGAATTTCATTTGTCCATAGAATTTTTTTAAGGAGATCAGTAACATTCCGTTTTTTGGGGATAAAGATATGACTGGGGATTTGCTTCACCTATAGTCTCAGAAAATATTTAAGATGTTCAAGATCAGACATTTCGAAATAGTTTTTCATCTTCTTCTTGAACTCCTTTATCTGGGCTTGATCGTCACATGTGACGATTAGGTCATCGACATATATACAAACGGTGTGAATTTTTTCCTTCTTTCCTCTTTATGTTGAGAGATGCTTCATTTGGGCTTTTGGAAAATGACTCGGTGCAAAGATATGAATCGATGTTGGCATATCATTCTTGCGCCTGTTTAAGCATCCACATACTTTCTGTTTTTCTTCTTTCTCATAACCTTGAGGGTAATGTACACGGATTTCTTTGGAGATTTTGCCGTTGAGGAAGGCGGATTTAACATCAAGCTGAAAAATTGAAAGTTGATTTTTTGCGGCAAAAGCAAGAATAGGCCTTAGGTGTCCATTCTTGCGACTAGTGCATATGCTTCGTCATAGTCCTTGCCTGAGATCTGAGAGTACCCTTTGGCTACAACTCGTGCCTTGAATTTGACTGAAGTTCCTTCCTCATTTACTTTCACCATATAGACCCATTTCAGGCCAATGATCCCTTTGTTTTTCGGCCTGTCAGCGAGGGCCCAGGTCGAGTGCAACCACCATCTCAGTGTTTAGCTCCTTGTCCGACTGCCAATTTCAATAGTTGTCTTCATTGAATGTTACAAACGATATCTTGTTTGGGGATGATACAAACAATATCTCTTTGTCCTGGCTGTAGCCGATTAGGATGCATTTTTTGAGTTCTCTTGTCAAGTTTTTTCTCTCTTGTCGTTGGGGGCGAGGCTGTGAGCGAGACTTCCAGAAAATTTTCCGGGGAGCAATTAATGGGTTTTTTTTATTACGTAGAGCTTCAGATGGGGTGGTGTTTAGAAGAGCTCCTGCTGGAGATCGGTTGAGCAGGTAGACGGCCGTGTTGTAGGCCTCGGCTCAAAATTCTTTGGGCATATGCTTAGCGTGCAGTAGGGAACGTGCCATTTCCAGTATTGTGCAATTCCTGCACTCAACTATCCTGTTTTGTTGAGGGGAGCTGGGAACGGTCAGTTCTCGCCGGATTCCATGTACTGAACAGAAGTTGTTGACTTCTGCTGAGAGGAACTCCCCCTATCACTTATCAGACTTAATATGTCTTCCAATTTGGTTCCCTGTAAGTTTATTAAACTTGGAAAATCCGCATTAAGGCTTTCTTTGGGGGGACTTATTTTCACCGGTCAGGTGGTCACGATCGCATGAACCGGGCCGCCTGACCGGTGAAAATAAGTCCCCCCAAACGAAGCCTAAGTGGGAGAAATTGTCGACGATCAAAAGAAACTATCTGGCTCCTCCATGAGTGGGAGTGGAATCAGAACCCCACAAATCAATATGGAGAAGCTCTGGAGGCACATGACTTCTCCACGTTGTTTTTTGGGGGTAAAGGTTGTTGATGGGCTTTGCTGGTTTGACACACACATAATTCTTTGGTGAAATGGATTTGAGGTAATCCTCTTACCATAGCATGTTTCTCAAGTAATTGTATTGACTAAAAATTTAAGTATCCGAACAGCTGGTGCCAAAGCATTAAGTGGCTGGTGATTTACAAGAAAAAGTCTTGATGTTCTTTGGTGGAGATTGAGATTGAGTAGACTTTGTTTCTTGTCAACAAAAGTAACTGTCTTTACTACACTCTATGACGTTCTCTCTCTCTCCGTACTACCGCATGTGTCACCTTCCTCTGAGTTACCTCGCAATAAGGCTCCACCAGGGTCACTGTCTCCTGTCCTTCTTGTGTCATCTCCACAGTCTCCTGACATTCCTGTTCAGGTTTGTGCCCTGCTCTTCTTGAGTCATCCTTACAGTCTCCTGACCTTCCTGTCTAGGTCTTGTCCTACAGATGCGTCATTTTCCCCACTACATATGGTCTCTTCCAGTGAGCTACATGCGGATGATCCACCAGCACGACACTACCCCACTCGTGATTGGCACCCACCAGATTGGCTCAACCTTGCTACTTAGTTTCTTGATCCACCAGTCCTTGACCTATCAGCCCTTCCAGCGGTTACTTGTGGTGTTCCAGAGCCTAGTACCTACAGAGAGGCTGCCCTGATTCCGGAGTGGCAGACTGTCATGTCTGATGAGTTGAGTGTTTTGGAGCGCACTTCTACTTGGGATCTTGTTCCAATACCTTCTGGTACAATCTCTATCACCTGCAAGTGGATCTTCAAAGTGAAGACTCGCTCGAATGGCATAGTAGAGAGATACAAGTCCTGGTTGGGGCACATGGTTTTCAGCAGGAGCACTGACGCAGGGCGAATCTATAGGCGGCGGGAAATCTGCGACCTAACCCTACATGCTATGCAAATCCGACGGATTAAATCACAAATTAGATAATAAATTAAAATATCCCACGCGGTTAATTCAAATGCAAGACAGAATAATTTATTTGGGCAAAAGCAAGCTTAGGCTTTCCTCCGCGTGGAGGGCCAAAGCTAGAGCGCGCGGCGAATAAACCCTTCCTGCAGTTAGAGATTTATCAAAGAGCAAATAACATAAAAACTATAATCCCACGCAATCACTTATTATCCAAACCATGATAATGTTTACAACCAAAAAACCAATACAAAACACAATACGAATAATAGGGCTGCTGCCAATAAAAGAGATCTGAACGTTGGAGGGCTTGGAGAAGGGTTCCGGTGATGGGGGAGTGAGGGCAGCAAAAGGAAAGGGCGGGATGGTTGGATCTGGGCTGGAATGCCCAGATCTGGACTGGTTTGGGGCTGAAAACAGCCAGGCGGCTGTTGGACGGAGATAGAGAGGGCGTGGGTGGGATGGGGTTCGGCAGAGGGAGAGAGGCGTTGCACTGTTGGGCGGCTGGAGGGGGTGGAGGAGGCTGGAAAGGCTGCTGGACAGGCTTCTGGAGGGTGGTCCGGCGGCTCTAGAAGGCTACAGCAGCGGAAAACAAAAGGAAGTGAACAGTAAATGATATAAATGAATAGTGTCGTGAACAGTGACGTGAACAGTGATGCGCACAGTGACTGAACTGCAAACTGCAGACTGTTTTGTGGGTTGTATGGGGGCTATGGATGAGGATTTCGAAGGAGAACGGTGGCTGGACAGCAAATGGAAAAACAGGGAGGAGGGAGGAAAATAATAAAGGATACACACTTACCCAAGGAGTCGTCACCAAGGGGGCTCCACGGAGTCGGCACCGCGGAGGAGATCACCGGAATGGAGGAAGAAGACTCCCCAAACATTCAGCAATGAACCATGACGGCAGCCCTAAACCATCTATTTATAAGAAATAAAAATAGGGCACCCGGAATCAACGGATATGATTGGCCGTTGGTCTCGGGGCCAAAACTATATGAAATAAAACCCGAAAAGTACATAGCTATATATGAAATTGATTCGCAACGCGAATCCGGACGCATCCACGGAGTCGGATCGTCGATCCGGGCACGCCATATATGGTAAGTCTCCAAATCAGCCCCGAATGGGCCCAAAGCTCGTCCTCGTCTCTGCTCCGCATCACTCTCCCCGGCTTGAAAGAATTCATCTCCCGATGAATAAGGATCAGAATTCTCTCGCTGCATGCCAGGTAAAGCTCGAAGAGGTCCACCAGAGGTCGCCCAAGTGTCGTCGCTGGAAAAGTGTCATCGCCAATCAACTCTTCCGGACTGAAAAGCTTCCATCTCCAATGAATGGAGACGGTCGTACTGAAGTCGAAGTCCAGGGCGAGTCGATCAAGCTCCGCTGGTAGCATCCAGGTGTCGTCAATGAAGGATCGTCCGCGCCCGTAAACCAGGTAGCGACACACAAGACCGTCTGTAGAGGGGACAGACTCATGCGTAAAGATCTCAGTGATAATCTCATCTCTCAACATAGTAATAGAAGGATCCGGTGGGATCTGAGGTGCCAATGGTGGAACCGTTGGGGACAGGATCCCGGGTAAGTGGGGGTCAGAAATGGGCTGAGCACGAGGCAATGAATGTGGTGGCAAGGGCTCGGGGGTAGACTGAGTGGTGGGTGGTAAAAACGGTGGTAAAGGCTCGGGAGGGACACCAAGATGTGGGCTCGAATACTCGTGAGGTGCAAAGTTTGGCATCAGGTCCTCGACATTGAACACAGTATGGGTACATATGCTCGCGGGGATGTCCAGCTCATAAGCATTTGTCCCGATGCGCCTCAGGACTGAGTAGGGACCCATTCGCCTAACGCTCAAGCTTTTAGCAAGCCTCGCACGGAGCCTCACAACGCAGATTCTTACCATCACCTGCTCGCCTTCATGAAGTACCTGCACTTGCCAATGAACATCCGCATGTGATTTACAAGATTTATTACCAGTATGGATTATTCGTCGGACTGACTCATGACACACATGCAAACGATGGACAGACAACACAACAGACTCATGCAAAAGATGACGAAACGACTCAATAGACTCATGCAAATGATGCAAATGACACATGAACGACACAACGTACCTGCTACAGGAAAGTCTAATATTGACCGAGACGTCTCTTAAATATGGTGGCCTATCAGGGGGCTCTCTCGGCGGAGTGTAGAAAAACTCATCCCATGTGTGACGAGTGCTCAGATGATCGTGAGAGACAACTATACTCAAATACGAGCTCGTAAATAGCCAAATGTCTCTCAGGGAATGTGACACATCAGGAGGCTCATCAGGAGGTGTGTACGAAAAGTCATCGCGAATGAGGCAACCACCTGAATGAAGATCGTGCACACTGACTAGAAGACGTGACTCTCGAGTGTGGTGAGTGTCCCCGACATAGAAGAACTCATCGGGTGAGTCAGCGGGTGGCGTGTCCCAAAACTTATCGAGGGTGCGACATGCCATAAGATAGGCCCTCAAAATATGTGTATGCTCAAGCGTACTTAAGGAAGACCATACATACGTTATGCTCCACGCAAGATCAATTCTCTGGGACAAGGCTATAGATGATAGCGAAAGAGACGGCAATAACTCAAAGCTCATAAACGATCGTCTCACCCTTTTCGTATCCTCACCTGGATGTGGTGGCTCATCAGGAGGCTTAACAGGGCGGTCATCATAAAACTCGTCACTAGGGTCATGATCCTCCATGTGAGTACCATCGTAAGGGGTCGTGTCCCCGTGAATGGGTGACATAGTCACTGCGAGATCAACATCAAGCTCCGGGCTCTCGGTTGTGATGTGACTCAGGGCAATGACAACGGGAGAGCAACATAGACCTACACTCAAGAATGGGTCTGTGGGTGTAGTGTCAAGAATTGGGTCTGTGGGTGTAGTGTCAAGAATTGGGTCTACGGTGAGGGTGTTAACTAACCCGGTGCATGACAAAAGAAGAGGTGTGGGTGAGGTACACAATACTGCAGACTCAATAGGTCGCTCAGGTTCACTCTCAATCGGGGTCGTAGGAGACGGGTCAGAGACAAGAGATAGGTCACTCACTGGGCTAAGCACCTCACTGGGGTGAGAGCAATCCGCCTCGTGCATCACTTCTGTCGTGGCTGACAGGATAGTGGTCGGCGTCATGGTGAACTCAACATGGGAGGGACTTGTACTGCGGAGGTCAAGGTGAGAATCCCATCGACCAGCTCTTGTGGATCTCAATGACCGTTCATAACGAAGGGCTAGCTGATATGTCTGCTCGAGGGACTCCGAGCTATGGTAAACTACCTTAGTACGAATGTCAGATTGAAGCCCAGACCGAAATCTGGTAGTGGTCATGGCTGGGTCCTCTCGGATATCACTCCTCACAACTAACACATCAAAGCAATCTTTGTACTTAGCGACAGACATGGATCCTTGCTGAAAGAAAAATAATTGGTCCAGCAAGAGACTCCGATATGACGAAGGCAAATATCTCTGACATAATATACGCTTCATGTCCGCCCAATTAGTGATGCGACGAAGACGGTCTCTCTCACGGGTTCTCTCAACGCAAGCCCAATAAGCCCTCGCCTGATCTAAAAGTCTAAGTTTCGCAAACTTGACGCGACGCTCGCCGAATAACTCAAAATGATCTAAATAATGTTCCATATCCACGAGCCAATAGCTGAAAGACTCGGGACTCGATGAGCCGTCAAAGGAAGGGGAAGCAGTACGAAACTGACTCTCAAGATCTCTCTCGGAACGACTATCCTCATAATAATCATTCCTAAGGTAACCGAGTCGTGTCGAAGGATCAACATGATCTACTCGTGTGTACGGATAAGCACGATGACAATCATCATACTGATCGTCTCTAGCATAGTGGGGTCGTGTCGGTGGGTCAACACGATCTCTGAAAGTGGTGTACTGCGATCGAGAATGATCGTCGTAATAATGTGAGGATCTCTCCGAAGTGACTCTATGGGAGCGTGAGTAAGTGGGCTCGGAATAACGGTGATACATAGACATGACTAAAGAAAAAAAATCCTATAGACTCTACTACTGCGTATCGAAATGTGCACGCAACCTCCCTCTGATACCAATTGACGCAGGGCGAATCTATAGGCGGCGGGAAATCTGCGACCTAACCCTACATGCTATGCAAATCCGACGGATTAAATCACAAATTAGATAATAAATTAAAATATCCCACGCGGTTAATTCAAATGCAAGACAGAATAATTTATTTGGGCAAAAGCAAGCTTAGGCTTTCCTCCGCGTGGAGGGCCAAAGCTAGAGCGCGCGGCGAATAAACCCTTCCTGCAGTTAGAGATTTATCAAAGAGCAAATAACATAAAAACTATAATCCCACGCAATCACTTATTATCCAAACCATGATAATGTTTACAACCAAAAAACCAATACAAAACACAATACGAATAATAGGGCTGCTGCCAATAAAAGAGATCTGAACGTTGGAGGGCTTGGAGAAGGGTTCCGGTGATGGGGGAGTGAGGGCAGCAAAAGGAAAGGGCGGGATGGTTGGATCTGGGCTGGAATGCCCAGATCTGGACTGGTTTGGGGCTGAAAACAGCCAGGCGGCTGTTGGACGGAGATAGAGAGGGCGTGGGTGGGATGGGGTTCGGCAGAGGGAGAGAGGCGTTGCACTGTTGGGCGGCTGGAGGGGGTGGAGGAGGCTGGAAAGGCTGCTGGACAGGCTTCTGGAGGGTGGTCCGGCGGCTCTAGAAGGCTACAGCAGCGGAAAACAAAAGGAAGTGAACAGTAAATGATATAAATGAATAGTGTCGTGAACAGTGACGTGAACAGTGATGCGCACAGTGACTGAACTGCAAACTGCAGGCTGTTTTGTGGGTTGTATGGGGGCTATGGATGAGGATTTCGAAGGAGAACGGTGGCTGGACAGCAAATGGAAAAACAGGGAGGAGGGAGGAAAATAATAAAGGATACACACTTACCCAAGGAGTCGTCACCAAGGGGGCTCCACGGAGTCGGCACCGCGGAGGAGATCACCGAAATGGAGGAAGAAGACTCCCCAAACATTCAGCAATGAACCATGACGGCAGCCCTAAACCATCTATTTATAAGAAATAAAAATAGGGCACCCGGAATCAACGGATATGATTGGCCGTTGGTCTCGGGGCCAAAACTATATGAAATAAAACCCGAAAAGTACATAGCTATATATGAAATTGATTCGCAACGCGAATCCGGACGCATCCACGGAGTCGGATCGTCGATCCGGGCATGCCATATATGGTAAGTCTCCAAATCAGCCCCGAATGGGCCCAAAGCTCGTCCATCAAGCACAATCGGGACTATGATGAGACCTTCGCTCCTGTGGCCTACATGAGTACTATCCGGACCCTCATTGTCGTTATTGTCGTTCGTCAGTGGTCATTCTTTCAGCTAGATGCCTCTCATGTTGAGTATGTCAAGCATCACCTTCAACTGTAATTTCAGATGACTGATCTCTACACTATGCATTACTTCTTGGGCATCGAGTAATCTACTACTCCTACTGGTTAGCAGTTATCTCAACAACACTACACCTCAGGCCTATTGGCTCGTGCTGCACTATCCAACTCTTGCATTACTGCCACTATCATGGAGCTCCACCTTCAGCTGCGCCCGGATGAGGGCTCTCCACTTTCCGATCTGGTATGGTATCGCCATCTGGTTGGGAGCCTGGTTTACCTTACCATTATTAGACCTGACATTGTCTTTGTTGTTCATATGCTGAATAAGTTTATAAGCGCTCCCACATCAATTCACTATGCTCACTTCCTGCCTGTTCTCCGATATCTTTGTGCCACTATGACTCGTGGTCTATTTTACTCCTGCAACATTTCTCTCCAATTACAGACATATTTTGATGCTACATGGACCAGTTATCCTATTGATCATCGTTCTTGTCACCGGTTTGTCTTTTCTTGGACCCTTCACTCATTGCTTGGAAATAAAAAAAACAGACTAACATTTCTCATTTTAGCGCAGAGACTGAGATCCGTGCCATGGCCACTACTACTGAGGATATTGTCTGGCTTCGTTGGTTGCTTGTTGAAGTTGGTGTTATTCCCTATAGTCCTACTTTCTATTGTGATAACATCGAGGCTATCCAGATTACTCTGAATCACACTCCAAGCACTCACTCTCCAAGCACATTGGTGTTGATGCTTTCCACCTTTGTGATCAGCACAGTCAGGGTACTCTTGTTCCTCATTATGTCCCCACCGAGTGTCAGCTTGTTGATTTACTCACCAAGCCTCAGACTCGCGCTCAGCAGGAGTTTCTTCTCTCCAAACTCTCGGCGTAAGATCCCCCATGAGTTTGAAAAGGGTGTTAAAGTGTGACTTTATTATATATAAGAAGGCAGGCCCCGTCTCGCGGGTGAACTAACCGATCTTGTGCTCTCCCAAAAGGTAACATGAGGTAGATAAGTTTTTTTTTGTCTGGTTGCCTGGTGAGTAATGTGACACCCTTTTGAATCAAATGAAACATGGTGTACCTTCTGTGTGAGTTGCTCAGCACCTAGCAAGTCTGAGCGAGATTGGGAACATAAAGCATGTCGGTAATGAGTTTTGGCTCTCCAGGTGTTGCGGACTAACTCGATGCCCCGGTCGGACCGGATTAACTTGAACCGTCTTAGCTCAAAGAGCGGTCGAGCGCGCACACAGTCAATGAAGATGAACAGTAGACACAAGTCTTGATGACGTGGAAAAACCCCTTAAATGGGTAAAAAACCACGTGACCGGGTCTGTGACGGTCAAATTCCACTAGCTTTTGGTGATTACAGCACGCTTGGTGAATCGGGGCGACAGGCCGCCCCCGTTACAACTTGAGTAAAGAGAGAGACTATAGTTTCCTACGGGCAATAGGCTGCACCGCGTAAGTAACTCAGACGTGGAAAAACGCGGGATGCTTTTGGCGCTTGCGCTCGGGGCGGTGCGCGCTTGCTGGCTTCGGATGGCTTCTTCCTTCGGCTTCCTTGAGATCTTGGGCGCCCTTTTGTTGTCAACATGTTGGTGGAGTGCCTATAGCCACTGGTGGCAGCTGGTGGTCACCGGTGGCCGCTGGTGGCCGATGGTGGCCGATGGTGACTGTTGGTGGTTCGCGGCGAGCGGTGGTCGCGGTGGAGGAGGCAGGAGAGCTCTCATCTGAGGAAGAAGAAGACAACCCGGAGAAGAGAAAAGTGAAGAATGAAGAGGCCCTGGGGTCCCTTTTATAGCCTCCAGGGGAGGATCATGGCGGGCCCCACCACTAAAGTGGTGGGGTAGTGGGTGGTTACCCTCTTGATCGAACGGCGAGGAAGGTCTTGTAGTGATCGGACGACGGCTAGGCAGGGAGATGACGGCGGATAGGCCGGCTAGGCGGCGGCCTAGCGGCGGTGGCTAGGTCGGCTAGGCGGCGGCCTGGCCAGGCGGCCAGGCGGCCAGGCGGCGGTGGCTAGGCGGGGAGACGGCGGCGGCTAGGCCGGCTAGGCGACGGCGGAGAGGTCGGCTAGGCGGCGGTCAGGCGGCGGCGGCTAGGTCGGCCAGGCGGCGGTCTGGCCAGGCGGCTAGGCGACGGCAGTTAGGTCGGCCAGGCGGCAGCCTGGCCAGGTGGCTAGGCGGCAGCGGCTAGGCTGGCTAGGCGGCCAAGCGGCGGAGGCCAGGCGAGGCGGCGGAGGCTAGGCCGGCTAGGCGGCGGCCTGGCTAGGCGGCGAGGCGGCGGAGGCTAGGCCGGCTAGGCGGCGGCCTGGCGGTTCGGCTAGATGGCGGTTTTCTTCCATGGGGAGAGGGAGTGGGTCCCGCTCTCCCATGATTCTCTCATCATGAGAGTTCATGGGGGATGACCCACCCATGATCCACTTTTGAAGGAGATCATGGGGGGGGGGGGGCTTTTTCTCCTATAAATGATGGTGAAGCCCATCAATTGCCCCCCAAATCTTTGATGTCCGAGAGCGAAGTGAACGTGAGAGGAGAGATTTTTCTTACTTCCTATTGTCATGACGGTTTTTGGTGAGAAGGGTGAGGCAGCGACGGGGGCCAGTGCTTCCAAGGTATCTTGGCGGGAGGCTTGTCGAACGACGGTGACACATGGAGGCTGGGCGCGCTCATGCAGCTTGCGCGTGCTGGTTGTGCGCGAAGGCTACGCGTGCTGGCAAGGTGTGCGGACTGCGTGCGCAGGCCGCGCGTACTGGTCGCGCTGATGCGAGCAGGCCGCGCGCGCGCGCGGGTCACGCGCGCAGGCCGTGCGCGCGCGCGAGCGGGCCGCGCGCCCTGGCCGTTCGCGCGCAGCAGGCCGCTCGCGCGGGTCGGGCGCGCGCGCGAGCAGGCTGCGCATGCTGGACGTGCACGCGCAGTAGGCTGTTGCCCGTACATAGATTGACGAAAGCTTTTCTACACCATCCAGGCGAGATTGGCAAAAGCCTTTCTGCACCTCCAAGGAGAGATTGGTAAAAACCTTTCTGCATATCAGACGAGATCGGTGAAAGCCCTTATGCACCTTAGGCGAGACGGACAAAGGTCTTTATGCACCTCTCAGCCGAGATGGACAAAGGTTTATCTACACTTTCACTTGGACAAACCCCGGTTCTCCTGAGGGATGAATGAACAAAGATTCTTCGCCACCTCCACCCGGACGGACCCTGGTCCTCTTGAGGAACGAATGAATAAAGGTTCTTTGTCACCTCCACCCGGACATACCTCGGTCTTGCTGAGGCACGAGCTAACAAAGGTTTTTTTCCACCTCCACCCAGATAGACCCCGGTCCTCCTAAGGCATGAACGAACAAGGGTTCTTCGCCACCTCCACCCGGACAAACCCCGGTCCTCCTGAGGCGCAAATAAACAAAGGTTACTCGTCACTTCCACCTGGACGAACTCCAGTTCTCCTAAGGCACAAACGAACAAAGGTCATTTGTCACCTCCACTCGGACGAACCCCGGTTCTTTTAAGGTGCAAACAAACAAAGATTCTTCACCACTTTCACTCCGACGAACCACGGTTTAGTGGTTCTCCTGAAGCATGAACAAAGGTTCTCTACCCTCTCCGCTCAAGTCACGAGCAAACAAGGACTCATCGCCACCAAATCCAAGACAGTTTACTGCTCTCCCAAAAACGCGAGTAAACAAACATCCACCACCACTCGAACAGACCCTAGTCCTCCTAAGACATGAACAAACAAAGGTTATTCGCCACCTCCACTTGGACGGACTACGGTCCTCCTAAAATGAAAGCGAACGAATATCTCCCTCTAGAGACATGTTCAAAATGTCGGCATTCAAACTAAGCATTACTGCGCCAAAGGTGTACACACAGCAAAGCACAACCAGAACACGGGAGATCCAAAAAATATGGTATGCGTTCAAACAAAAGCTATCCCACGGGCTACATCATCATGTAACGGTGCAAAGGCACACCCGCAATATAAAGCAAAGGCGAAGCAAACAAATAAAAAAGGGCACAATGGGATCATCCCTCAACGTCGGCGTCATCTGGGGCATCCTCCATGCCCAGATCACTGTGCTCTGACAATCTCCGAGCATCCTGAAATCCCTTACCAAAGCCCAAGCGGTACGCGACATTGCACTCAAGCAGATCAATCTCAATTGTCGTCATCCCAGAGTGGACCTCCTCTGTGATACGGGATTGCACCATCAAAAAAGTCGCGAGACCCGTTGTACTCAACCACCGCAGACGCTCACAAAACCTCGACATCCTCCAGCTCTACGGTCAATTGAGTCTTCTCTTTCTTTGGCTGCTCCACCTCCATCCGGACGGACTCAGGTCCTCCTAAAAGAGCGATCGAACAAAGGTTTTTCACCTCTACCGCACAGACGAATTCCGATCCTCCAAGTCTCTTTGCCAAATCATAGGCACTCTCAAAGCACGCACGAACCAAGGTCTGTCGCCGCCTCCCGAAACAAACAAATCTCTGAGTCTATCTGTACTACCAAGGCAAGGGGGCAAGGGGGCAAGTGCCCCCCCCCCATCGCGCATCGCGCTTAGGCAACAAGCTCTCTCCACCAACACTTGACGACAATCGCCAGTGATAGCGCCCTACAAACAGGGAACATAAAAGCACCAGTAACGCATGCTACGACACCAAGACGACGCCGCAGCAAGGACAACAACGGGAAACGGTTCAGCAACTGCTAAGATCCTCCGCCTATTGACGACGACGGGATCTTCATCGCGCAAGGCTGACGCCCTAGGGAAGTTACAAGCTCAATGTGACACGCGAAAACTCGTGCGACCGAACAAAGGAAGTGGCAAAGGCGATGCACAAACCAACCATACCAAGTGTGCGTACGGCATGGGTGCGATCAAGTGCTCCCCTGTCGCCAACACCATCTTTCAAGGCAGCACCTGCTTGGGGGACGGAACGCCCCCACATCCTTCGCGACACGCAAAGCCCTAGCCAAATACAAGGCGGAGTTCAATAGCACGCAACCACAACGAGCCTACTTTCATAGTCATCATCTCGAGGTCCGATCAGCTATCCGGCCTTGCCCCACTCCAAGGCCCCAGGGCTCCCTGTTTTCAGCAAACGCGTAAGCTCGCATCATTGCAACATCCTGAGGCACAGACGTCGTCGATGGCCTTCGCACTTAGAAGCTCCATCCCAGCTCCTAATATGAATGGACGTAGAATCATTCCAAGTTGCAGCATCGAAACAGACATCGTGTCCTTCCACGTCTTCTAGGTGCGACAAGTCTGCAGGTCCATCAGCGATGCCAAGGAAAGGGGCAGAACATTCCTCCACCACCTCCGCACTCGCTGCATCTTCCGTCACCCCCACATCGGCGCCCTTTTGCGTGAAACCACCGACGGCGCCCTCTTATACTCGCCTCGCTCCTCACTCCTTAGTCAAGAAAAATAATAACCTTCTTCGAGGGAGGAATGATGGCCACAGATACTCCACGAACTCCAAAATCTCTACAACGGCGTGAGGAAGGAGCAGATGATCCCCTCAAATTTATAGGTGTTGGAGGGGAGGCAAATAATGAAAGGCCACCAAATTTACAAGATATTTCTTGCCAGATTTTCCTGTATCAAAATAGACAATAATAAGCATCAATCTTTGACTGATATCTCCCAAGACATGATAGATAATTTCATAACAATTGGAGTGCGCCGGAAGAAGCAGGAAATTTCTTCGCTCATCGCTTCGCTGATCATGACTCGCGAAAATTTGGGGCATTTGATGGGGTCCCCACTAAAATTTCTAAGTCAAACTGGCAAGACTCGAACCGAGTACACATGGGCTCGACCGGGCCGATTACGTGCATCAAAGCCGCAAGCCCCAGGATCCCCCAAAGGAGAAGCCGAACCCGTGCACACACACAGCAGGGCCGCGCAAGCGCACCCGGCTTGCGCATGGGCGCACGCAACCAACGCGCGCGGGCTGCACGCGACCAGCCCGCACGAGGTCGCAAGGTCGCGCCCTCGCGTGGTCGTAGGGTTGCGCCCCCGAACGACCGCAGGGCCGCACGGTCCCCCCCCCCCGGTCATACCCCCCGCGACTGCGCTGCGCAGCCGCACACTGCGTAGCCGCCCCTTGCGCGCGCGCATGCCTGCGGCGGTTGCCACCGCTGCCAGCAACCCCCACCGTCTTTGGGCGTCTTGCCCGGGCCGCCTGGGGGCACTCATCATTTCGACAAAAATGGTGATCCAGGTGATCGAAATGAAGCAATGGCATTCCCCGCAGAAAGCACTCCCCTGCGCAATTACAACCATGACCCTCCAGAAAACTATAAATAGTCCATCAGACCTTAATTTTAAGACAAGCAACTCCAGATGCAAGAGAGAGCTCTGAGGTTTTCCGGCGAGATCGTGGACTTAGGTCGATTCTCCGCTCAGGATTTCACTCTGCTCTTCTCCTTACGCCAAGGCTTCAGCAAACTTCAAGTCTCATCAACCGCCTCCGTGAGAGCGCTCCCATTAAGGGTCCGCATCAACAAGGGCGTCGGCATCAGAAGCTCCGTTGACTTAGAGAATTTTCTAGCAGGAATGCTCTCACCCAAATTCCGTTAGCTCGACAACTTTCCAAAGCCGGAGCGCTTCCATCGAGGCTCCGAGGACTTAGCCGTTTTCCCTCATTTTCTGCACCTGTAATAGAGTTGCGGTTTGTCGCCCTCCGAGATCAAACTAAACTCTTTAAAACTCCGAGAAGCTAGTTGGTTTTGGCTCGGAAAAGTTCCAGCCTCGTGATTTTTCACCCTTTCCGGGTTTTCCACGTAAAAACACTTCTTGTCTTTTGTTGTGGTTCATTTTGACTGTTTGCTCGCCCGGTCCAATTCCGAGCTAAGGCGGTTCGATTTCTCCGGACCGGGGAAAGACCGGCGGCCCGCAACACATCTTATTTTGATAAAATTGTCCAAGCATAATATTTTTCAATTAAACAAACTTCAATTTACCCCCTTTAATACCTAAACTTCATCATCTAGCGTTTTCTCATTTTCAAATTTGATGGGCTACATTTGGCGTGGCTTTATTGTTTTTTTTTTGCTCCAGACAAAAACGTTACTATCAAAAAATGCATATTTGTCAAAACAGTGGTTATGACCAAAAAATGATTTCCTTAGGCAGGATCAGACATTCATGAACAATGAACAACAGTTGATAACCAATTATATTATTATTTTTATTAAGGGTCCTTATATCCGCACTGCACATATGGATATTTGCACTCAAAAGGCTTAAAATTTTAGGGGTTTTTTTACTCACGCTTCTCGCCGCAGCGCTTCAGCTAGGTTTCGCAATTCTCCTCCGCCCAACGCCGGGTTTTTTGCTCACGATACACGCCGACCTCTCCGTATATGCCTCCGTCCTCCAGCAAGATGTCTTGACCTCACTGGTAGAGTCATTCTCCCCCAGCCGAGGTGTTCCAGGCGAGCTTTTCAGCCAAGTTTTTTGCTCACGAAAGATCTAGTCACCGTTTCTCCATTGAAGGTATAAACATTTTCTTCTAAATGTGTTCTTCCTTATTGTTCTTTTTTTTTGTAATTATAGGGTATTATTCTGGAAAATTTTCTTTTGAAAAATTAATGTCTACATCTTTAATTGTAATAGGTATGAATATACTCACAAAAAACATTCTACTACAATTTGTTTGTGTGTTCATTAAATGTTTACATACATCTTTTATTGTCACGAAGATTCCAACCAAAAATAGATCACAAGTTTGAATTTTATTTGAGCAAACATTTTCAAACCGACAAAATCTTTTGTTTCAAGGAGGAGCTTACTAAGTGGTCTCGAAGTATTAGTAGAAATCTTGGCTATGTGATCATTATCAAAACAACTGACAAATGGATGACAATGCCCGATATGAATTTTGGACTTTGACATATATTTTGAATATGTTTGGACTCTAATATATATTTTGAATATAATTTTAGTATTATTTTGGCAATGAAAATATATTTAATAATTATTATTTTCAAGTTAAATAATGTGATTCAAATAACGCTTTACTTGCGGATACTCATTGACTTAAGACAGTGCTTGCGAATAACGGTGAGTGTGAAAAGCCAAAAGTGCGGTGCGGAAATCAGTGCCCTTTATTAATCAAAATTGTCTATCATGTGATGATCACTCTAATTTCTGGAATTACCTTGCAATATTTGCAAGAAAGTCTATCATTACATGTAAAAAAAATTCATAGACCCCCAGACACAGCAATGCTGAGTAAATAAATGTGAGTGAAAAAAGAGTCATGTTATATGCAGGTCAGTTTTGGATGTATGCAGTACACGGATAAATGCAGGCCAAACTAAAAACCTATAGAATCTGTGAACCCGTTCAAGAATTGGCCTGCATATAACCATTTTCAAATACACGGCCTACACATAGCCAAAGTGAGACTGCATATAGTTATTACCTTTACAAAAAGGACTGAAATAAATTCATGTTAAAAAACAAGAAAATAAAAACAATATTACAAAAAAGGCACCCGTTCAGCCGTTCTCTTAAGAACTCAAGGATGGAAATACAATACAAGATAAAAGATTGTACAATAACAAAGACATTCTTGAAACCATTTTGAACATGTTTCCATGCACAGGATTTCAAGTTAACCACAAGCATATATACCTGAGCCGGAGTGTGCTCAGTTCCCTATTGAATCTCCACATTCCACCGATAATTCACACAGGAATCATCAGGGATAACTTCCCCGATCTTCTGTATAACAGCAAAAAAAACATATGACGATAGCCACTAGTCATAAGAATCAGCAGAGAAATCAGGCTCATCAGGTTTTTTCAACTTCAGCATGTCGAAGACTTTGCCCTTCTGAACTCCTTTTAAAGCACTCGCTGCGAACTTGGATGCCAGTACCATGGCCATGATGTTCTGCTTGGGTTGCGAGGAGCCGGGGGAGCTCGGGTTCCCTTCCTCATCCCGAACGGGTTTGTGTGCATCCGGGCTTTCGGGTCTCGAGGAGAACGACCCGCTCACACTCAGACTCTTCGACGTCTTTCTCCGCTTGTATCTATGCCAGGCGGCCTGAATGAAGCAGGCAGCCCAGCTCCTCCAGTGGTGGGAATAGAACCTGAAGGTGTGCTGCAGCTTCTTGCTGTGGAGCCTTCGGAATTGGTTTGCGACGAACTTTAGGTCTTCTGCTCGCAGCGCGAAGGCCTCGACTTCGACGAGAGCCCGTACGGTCCTCGTGGAAGTGGGGAGGTTTGTCGTTGACTTTGGGAGCAGTGCCCACGAAAGGAGCTCCTCGCCGCAGAAATCGCCCGGCCTCAGACTAATGGAGTTGTAGAAGCCTGTCCTGCCGCCGTTGGTGGTGGAACTTTCTAGCCTTCCACGAATCACAAAGAGCATCTCGCGCACGGGCTCGTCCTCGCTGACAATGTAGGTGCCCTCCGTGCTCAGGGAAGAAACTAGACGCTCGCATATGGCGTCGAGAAGTTGATCGTCCATCTGGGAGAAGAAAGGGACCTGCGGGGGGCATGTAATAAGAAGGTCATTTACAAGGACCTCCCCTCTGACTTTAAGGGCATTCCTTTTACTTTTAAAAATTACAAACACATCCCCTCTTAGATTACATTGTTAACATGTTTTTTGGTACATGTACGTTAACAGCTTAGACAGAAAAGAAAAGTCTCGTAAATTTTAAAAAGTAGATGAGAGGTCATTGTAAATTTTCATAGTCGTAGGATAGTTTTTTTTATAATTATTCTTAAGGGTTATTTACCGGGACCTCACCCCGAAGTTTGCATAATTACTGCTTGCACCCCTCTAACTTTCAAAATTACAATTAGCAAGTTCACAGATTTTCAGTGAATTGGGTACCCAATTCACAGATTTTCAGGGAAATTACATTTATTCATTAAAAATAATTTTATTTTATTTTTCATTTTTGCGTCTCACATGGCTCAAGCGCGTGTCTGCGCCTAGGCTCCAGGACTGCTTTGAGACTCGGAGTACCTTGCGCTTTTAATAGCTTAACTTCGAGCACGTTCATTTCCTTTTATTTTTGCGCACGTTATTAGCGCATGTATCTTTTATTTTGCGCGTGTATCTTTTATTTTGCGCGTGTATCTTTTATTTCGCGCATGTTACTAGTGCACGTTTGTACGGCTTATTAGCGTGACCGACCAATAAGATCATGAATGTAAAGGTCTGACGAATTAGGATTAATGTTAAATTGGGCAAGAAAATAAATTGAAGTTAAAAATTAAGTACTTGATATTTTTAAAAGAAAATATATATTTTAAAATTAATTTTTTGCTTTAAAAATATTTATTTATGAATTATTTAATATGAGGGAGTAGCCTACGAAATTTGAGTGTTGATTTCTCAAATCAACTATTTCATTAAATGTCAGTTATGTAACATTCAAAATTTTAATACGTTTATAATTTTGAAATTTTAGGATCGGATCAGAATTAATACCGATGTCACAATTATAAATCGAGGCATTCATATGTTATAACTTCAGCATGGTTATTTGATTAATAAATAAATTATGAACATTAATTTGGCATAATATAGTAGTCCATGAATGTGCTCATTCAATAACATAATTGTAATTAAAGGGAAAAGGGTGAAATTTCATCTCCACTTATGAAAAGGGACCGGTTCACGCATTTAGGTAGTAACCGATAATTAACTTTCACGCGCCCATACTTTTCCTCCTAGTCGAGCACACGACAAAAGTGAAACCGCCGCTTTCTTTCCTTCCACGCAGACGCCTCCACTCAGCGAGATCTCTCTCGTTATGCAATCGACGGCACCTCCCTTCAAAAACAACATCCTCGTTGAGCCCTCCTCCTTCCTCAATGGCATTTTCCTCAACACTAAAAGGTAGATGCAGTGCAGAACCGCACAAATTTTCTTGCATGAGTCTTCCTTTTTCACTTCCACGCCTTCCTCCTTTTCAGAATGAGTTTTTTATATGTTCCTTAAACGGTGAGTTTAATTTCACAATTCTTAAGCCCGATTTCTCCGATCAGAGGATTTGATCGGTAAGGAGAAGAGGTATAGGACCCCCTTTCTCTTTTTTGTTTCAATTTACTTGTTCTCTCCTCTCCTTTCAATTTTTAGAAGAGATCTAACTGATTTCCCAGCCAACCATATCGGGATGAGGCAATCCCAAACTTGGGTATTCTACATATGATTTTTATTTAAGAGTTTTTACTTGGTTTCAGTTCTTGATTTTAGGGCTGCATGGATAAAAGTAAATTGTGCAGTTATTTCAGTTGGAAAGAGGAAAAAGCCCTTTTTATGTTCCTTCTGATTCATTCATTTCCGCTTATACCTACGCTCGGCATGTCATAGTGTTCTAGCAAAACCATAAAAGGAAGACGACAATTCCTAGATCCATCTGCTTCACTTTTAAATGTTTATAGTTCTATTTTAATTTTTAGGTATTATTTAAGCGTTGCGGAAGATTAGAGAAAATATTTTGGCATCCACAACTCCAAAGTAAGAAATTCTTTTTTTTTTTGCTAGACATATCACTTGTTGTAAATTTATTTATTAGTCGTGTCAAAACACATTCTAAATTGCAATACTCGTAGTCTTTGAATTCATGATAACAAAAAGATGATTTAATACAGCACCCACATGAAATTGAGTCATCAGTGGCATACAAAATTCATATTAAAGGTTAATTAAGTTAACGAAATTCGACATACAAATCAGTGCATGACAATATAAACATACAAATAAGTTATTACAGAATATACATGAAATCAAATCATCAGTAGTACATGAATTTATATTCAGACAAATAATTTAATATAGAACACTCGTGAAATCAAATCAGCAATAGTACATGAAATCATATTCAAATAAATAATTTGTTATAGAACACACGTGAGGTCAAATCATCAGTAGCATATGAATTCACATTCAAACAAATAATTTATTACAGCACTCACATAAAATTGAATCATCAGTAGCGCACGAATTCATATTTAGACAAATAATTTATTACAGAACATATGTGAAATTGTATCAACAGTAGCATATGAATCCATACTATATTTCAATTAAATTAGTATATTTTGACATACAGATCAGCGCAAGAAATAACATCTTAACGCACAAACAAACCAACTGAAGATGTTATATGCAATTAGTCTAAAAGCAAAAAATTTAAAATATATAATAAGTCTCAGACTAATGACCTTAAGTGGACGACAAAATGTGATGATCGTATCAACCACTAGATGATCAGATCAGGAAGGGAGGCTTGAGAGGTATTTTTTCTCATGATTGATGGAGGCACACCATCACACTCATAGGCAAGGTTGTCAAGATCTCGATTTTGCTCGTAAGATCGGACGATCTTATGAGTTTTACGGGGAAAACGAGTCACGAGCTATGCTGGATCGGGCTCCCTGCAGAAACGCAAGGATCACCGTTTCCTACGATCATATTCGATCCTAGCGTTTTAATCGGACATGAAAATGACTCGATTCGGCGCATTATTTCTTCCCAATCCCGCATTCTAGGTCATCCCCGATCCCGTCGCAGCCGGTACTCCCGCAGCAGGCGCTCCCGCCGTCGTCGCAGCAGGTGCTCCCGCCGTCGTCGCAGCAGGTGCTCCCGTCGTGTGCTCCCGTCGTGGTGCTTCTGTCGTCGCAGCAGGTGTTTTGCTCCCGTCGTGGTGCTTCCGTCGTCGCAGCAGGTGCTTCTTCTTCTTTTGTGCCTTCTTCTTCTTCTTCTGTGTCTTCTTCGTCTGCTTCTTCTTCTTCTTCTTTTTCTTCTTCTTCTGTGTCTTCTTCTTCTGTGTCTTCTTATTTTGTGTCTTCATATATATATATTGCTTTATGATTATTGATCTTTAAATTAGATTTTTTTTTAATTTTGTATAGTAAGTAAGATCTTACCGTTTTGTGTCGATCTCACGTTTTACGATCTTACCACTGCCGACCGATCTTAGGTAAGATCTAGATCTTGACAACATTGTTCATAGGTCTTCTTAGCCAACCATATGAGCCTCTAGTTGGGAAGTCGACACCTCACACAAGGACTAGTACATTCGAGTCTGTGTCTGTGATCGAGAGACATTAGAACACATATTTTCGTTAGTAGGGACTCAAATTATTAGAATGTGCATAAGAATCTACTTAACTAAAAATGAAAAGAATAGAAAATATGAGACATCTATGTTCCAAATGCAAGTCGGAATCTAAAAAACTTTATAGGTTAATGGTTTTGAAATTCAAAAGAATATTCAATTTAAGATCACATGATAGATCAGACATTTATTGGTTCAACTACTTTATTGAAAAGCATATATAGAACATAATTTATATTTATTAGTATAAAAGGTTATTTTAAAAGCATACTCCTATAGTTTGATAAAAAAAATCTTTAGCATCACTGGAGGGCAAAGTATATCTTTCTTGTCAGTGGGTTGATCCATTTTCGGAATTTTCATTTCAGGGATTACGGGTCAAGTTGTTTGCTCTTACTTCCAGTTGGCTCTGTGTTTCAGTTGCAAGGTATTTCACTAATTTTATGTCTAGTCATTTAGTTATGATGTAAACTTTAGTTAATCTTTTTTATGATACTAATTTTATATTATTGCTTAGTTTGCTTCACATCATAAGTTTCGATCAGACTTATGAATTGATGTCAAACTAGATAGATGTGTTACATTAAGTATCAGAGTCGGGTTTAGAATTCTATGACCTAGTAAAATTCACAGAGCCTTAGAATTTCATTTGAATCTCTTTTTCAATGTTAGAGTCATTAAGTCATCATATCTAAGCTTAAGTAATAGCGATGTCAGATACTTTCTTAGCTAAGTTCAAAATTGGATGTTTGATTTATATTTAATCATTTGGCTTCTCTGGGTCTGTTTGGGACAGCTCTGGCGGATTGAAAAGCTGCTGTCCGGATAGAGCTGTTTTAAAATAGATCTCTGGGGAGCAGTTTTGAAAAGCTGCAGACTGTTTGGGTGTTTTGTGCAGAAGTGCGCTCGGAATCGCCGGAGGAAGGACGTCGGGGGCTCGTAATCGCCGGAAGAAAGCCGTCCGGGGCTCGGAATCGCCGGAGGAAGGTCGTCCGACCTCTGAGCATGTTCCAACTGAAGAAATCATTAGATTTCCAAAACATGTGAGAGAGAAAGCTATTTTGCGGGAGCAGAAGCTGGGAGGGGAGAGATTTCTGAAAAGCTGCAAAACAGCTCCAGATTTTTGAAAATCTCTTCATAGAGAGCTGTCCCAAACAGACTGAAAACAGCTCTGGCGGCTGGAATAGAGATTTTCCAGCCGCCAAAGCTGCGCCAAACAGACCCTCTAATTCCTTTAGTTTCAAAAGTGCTTGCCGATAAGAATGTGACTTGCCACTTTTTAACTATGATATTCTCTATAGTCAACCGTGAATTCTTTGCACCTTATATGACGAACTAAATAAGATCACTTGAGGTAACTTTCTCAAATTAGTACGTGCCCTCCTTCAAGATTGACTTTTATAGAAGAACCTCGAGTTAGCGCATGTCATACAAACAGTATCCTATTCAATCTTGAGTTCTTACATTTATGACAGTCTGCAGACACTCTTGAAGAAATCAAAATTTGTAGGATCAATTTTCATCCCTGATATAGTAGGATTTAGTACATTTTAGTCAGATTAGTTACCACCTCATCTGGTCAGCTTCTTTGTTTTGAATCACGTTCCATTCTCCTTAGTATGAGATCAACATAGTCGCTTACGGTAGAATCTTTTGCGTTGAGCACTTGAGCACAAAATATTTATTGTGGTGTTAGTGTTTTGAAGCCCTGTTCTCGAGCGACTCTCTTAGCATCCTAGCCATCGATGTAGATTTTGTTTACCTTTGAAAGGTCTGAAACTAGAATATAAGTATGCATCCCTCCTATAGCAGAGTTTGATCTAATGATGAGTGTGAATTGATTATCAGAAGGCAAGGTTAGATCATTAGTAGAAATAAATGTGGAATAAATAGATCAGTTCACTACTGTATCTCGAGGCATGAAACGAGTTTACAATGTTATTGCTTCGTCGGTTAAGACAGTCATAAGTATTAATGATAGTTATGATGTGTTCTAGTGATGCACATCGAAATCAGAAACAATTTTCAGGATGTTCCATTAATTTTGTGAACCTTCAAATGTTTTCCCTAAGAAGCTAGCAGTGCTTCGCAATCATGTCATAAAGATGCCAAAATAAAAACAGTTCCTAAATTTTACCCATAAGCAAATTTTTTACAGCATGGCACCGAGAGTATTAGCAGGTCCAATAGTTCAACGACATGAGTTTGCTCGAGTTGATATTATTAAGCAATGTTGCCTTTAAGAGTGACTCATCTTTTGTCATGAAGGATGACAGTTTCAAGTTGCTTGTCTGCCATCATGAGTTGTATAAGTTCACAAGTGCAAATAAGTAATTACTACCTAAGATTTACGAATTTAATATCTAGTTCAAAAAACCTTCCTTATTTCTCTAAGCTAGACTTAGGTTATGGTTTCCACAATAAAGGGATAATAAAGGGAACATATAAAGTTAATATTTTAATGCAAGGTTTTAACACTAAGTTGGTAAGGCCGCATTTCAGAATGGGCAATGCCCTCTTGCATTCATAGATCTGACAAATAAGATGTTTGAGATTTTCTTTATCGAGTTGTCAATTTCTTCCTCGATGATATCCTATATTCAAAGAATTAAGGACGATTTAGAGTACTCGGGAATTATTATCTACACACAAAAAATTAAGTGCAAGTTTTGGTTCACATAAGTTGCCTTTGTAAGACACGTTGGCAGTACTGGTGAAGTCTTAGTGGCCCCAGAAAGTTAGGAGTAATCAAAGATTTCTCGAGAAATAAGGTCATTGAGGTCCGTAACCTTCTTGGATTAGCAAATATTTTAAAGACTTACTAAGATTTCCATAAACATAAGATTACTTTTGAATTCACTTCCCAGTAGAGTGAAAAACTTCATTTGGAAAATATAATTCGAGTTAACATTTACGAAATTGAAATTCAAAAAAGAAGGCGCTAATATTGTGCATACCTTCAAGTGTAGAAGGCTTTCAGACTCATAAGGATGCTTCAGGCAGAGGTTTGTGATGCTTTCAGACTCATACCTTCAAGTGTAGAAGGCTTTCAGACTCAAAAAATTAAGTGCAAGTTTTGCTTCAAGCAGAATAGTTCGAATCGAGGCAATCAATATTAGTGGTATGAATTCATTACTCCCAAAATTATTATAGTCGCTCGCGGTCTCGGTGAATAAACTTAACTTGGAATCGAAAACATTGTCGTGACCTGATACGGTTAAAATTGCGGCCTCAATCATCCAAGGTTTGGCTCACTTCAACAACCATGGCATACTGATCATCTCGCAAGGTCATACGAAGGAACAACTAACAGACCGCAAATATATCTGAGATCTATTCGTCTTAAGCTATGCGGTTAGATATTGTGCACATGGAAGATTAAATAATGAAGGCGAACATGTAAATGCCAAACTGCATAAGAAAAATCATTCCACAAAAAATACAAGAATGGAGGTAATGGTATCTTTCATTGTTTCTTCAAAAAGTTACATTTGTAAACTCGTGCGGTTAACAAAAACAGAATGCCGAGCTTTTAAAAAAAAACAAAATGCATAGTTTATCCAATCCCCCGACTTGAGTCTTTTAGCCGCAGATGGTCCTTCGGAATTCATGGAGCCATCAATATCAATCGGGGGCGAATAGCCCTTACTGGGCGAACTGGGGATCAAAGTTGTCTCGTTGCTGCCACTACTTTCACTTTCTCGATATTCGTTGGGGAGGCTTTCGTCGTTGGAACTGTCGGATTCCTCAGACGCGGACTGCGTGGTCTTCTTCTTTTCATCTCTAGTGTCAGATTCCTCTCTGTCTGCTCTTTCTCCTCCCTCCGCGGCCTCTTCTTTTTCTTCTTCTCCTTCTTCTTCTCCTTCTTCTTCATCTCCAGGTTCTCCAACCTTGACTTTGTCTTTGGTCGCACGATTCATTGTAGCCACCTTCCTATCGCACTCTAGAAAGAGTTCGACGAATGAAGTGTTTTCGCCACCTTCTTTGGCACGGCCCAGTTCGCAGAAACGGCGAGCAGCATCTTCAATAGTCTCTTTAATGAAAGGAAAGACCGCATCTTGGAAGACATTATTGACTGGATCATAGGCTACCTGCAGGGAATCAAACAAGCAAAAGCTCGGGTTGTGCGGTCTAAAGAGTCAGGTCACGGCGATCAGGAACTATCTTACCGCTTCTTTCTCCTTCATTCGTACGATCTCTGCCTCTAGCCGCTCTACCTTCTCTTGAAGCTTTTTCTTATTCCTCATTACTTCCTTCAAGGCACAACCCATATAATGGCTTGTGACCAGGCCGTTCGCTTGAGCCTGTGCAACAAGATAGGGCAAGTCCTTGGGGGCGACCTCTTGCAGCTCCTTGAAGTTATGTTTTCCATACAGAACAGTGCTTGCCACATAGGCATGGCGAGTAAGCTTCCCGCTCGTCCAAGAAGGAAGATGTTACGTGCCTCTTTCGGTGGTTGCCGGAGGGGCAGCGGGTGAAGGATACAAAGGGGGTTAACCCTTAGAAGTGGTGGAGGGGATGAGAGAGTGGGCCGAAACCCTAGAAGGGAGATGAGGAAGGAGAAGAGCTTGGGATGAGAAAGCAACTTGATATTTCTTCTTGCATATCCATACATGACCCCAAGGGCCCTATAAATATAGGAGCCGATGACATAATTGTAAATAACATGAACTTTAAACAAATATTAAAATACTTAGACGCTACGACTAATATGACTCAAGCCAACACGACTCGATACAACATGACTCGACTCAACATAATAATAATAATAATAATTCAAGATACGTGGATGGAGGATCCGTAACACCCCATCCGTCCTTGACATCGAGCTTGTCCCCAAGCTCGAACTCCAGCTGGATGGCGGATCATCTGGCAGCTTGATCTCGCGCCAGAAAAGCGCCTGCTGGTCTCTAGCGGTAGCGGCGGTGTAGGGGAGTAGCGGCGGCGCCGTCGGAAAGACGTGCGGCGGAGGTAATGGCTTTCGCACTGTCGGTGGAGCAGTGGTGAGCAGCAGCAGTACGGCGGATGGCGGAGCGGCGACCGTCAGCAGAAACGGATCCGTCAGGGCCAACAGAGCACGGGGCTGCAGGAGAGGTGGTGGAGTGGCCGGTGGGAGTGGCAAGGCGGGGGCCGGCGGTAAAGTGGCTGGTGGTAGTGGCTTGGCGGGGGTCGGCGGTGCAGGGGCCGGAAGAGGAGGCAGTGAGATGGCCGGAGAAGACGGCAATGTCGGGGCCGGCGGAGGAAGAGCCGGTAGAGGAGGCAGCTGTAGGACCGGCAGCGGCGGCACGGGTGGCAGGAGAGGAGGTGACAACGGAGGAAGGACGACCACCGTGGAGAGAGGTGGTACAACGACAGCGAGTGGTGGCGGCGAAGGCGGGGATGGCGACGATGGAGACGGTGGCAGCGGTGGCGACGATGGCGGCGGCGGCGGTGCGCCAAGAACGACGAAGGACGGTGGTGGCACTAGCATTGGAGGAGGCAACGAGTCCAGCTCCGGTGGTGGTGGTGACAGAAAAGCCACCAACGAATCGCGAGACATGCAGAGGGCGTCAAGCCTGAGGTCGAGCCGAGCATCGGCGTGGCCGAGTCGAGCCTCCCGAGAAGCAATACGGCGGTTTATCTTGACGAGGGCGTCGAGAAGCTCAATGCGGTCGGCATCGGTAAGTAACATGATGAAATTGTTGGAATAATTAAATAAGTACTTAGCAGGAAGGAAGTAAGGAATTAGAGGAGATGAAATGAGTGAGGGGTGGCCGGACTAGAGGAAAAAATAAATTAAAAAGAAGTGGGGTTGAGTTGTGGTGGACCCGCGAAATAAAAAAAGAACACAAGAATGGAAAAAAAAAGGTTGAGACTTGAGAGGATGGGAAAATGACAGAAAAAGTAAATTAAAAAAAGAACTTGGTATCAGAGGGAGGTTGGCGCTGGATGCGACGTCGACGGTGGGCTACAGCAAGGTGGCTGGAGGAGGCAGAGGCTGTTGGGGTGCGGTGAAGAAGCGGCAGGAACGGCGACCGGAGGGGAGGAACCTCCCTCTGATACCAAGTTTGTTACGTGCCTCTTTCGGTGGTTGCCGGAGGGGCAGCGGGTGAAGGATACAAAGGGGGTTAACCCTTAGAAGTGGTGGAGGGGATGAGAGAGTGGGCCGAAACCCTAGAAGGGAGATGAGGAAGGAGAAGAGCTTGGGATGAGAAAGCAACTTGATATTTCTTCTTGCATATCCATACATGACCCCAAGGGCCCTATAAATATAGGAGCCGATGACATAATTGTAAATAACATGAACTTTAAACAAATATTAAAATACTTAGACGCTACGACTAATATGACTCAAGCCAACACGACTCAATACAACATGACTCGACTCAACATAATAATAATAATAATAATTCAAGATACGTGGATGGAGGATCCGTAACAGAAGAGTGGTCGACACCCTTATGTGTTTGGCTTTATGGTGTCACTGCATCGTCGAGTTTCCACAAAGATCTTTTAACTTGTCACCTATCCCTTGGAGCAGATAGGATTTGTCAGAAGAGTAGTCTGCCACGGGATCATCTTCTTCTCGCCTTTTCCTTACTAACGCCTCCCTCTTCTCCCTCTGAGTAAGGTTCAGACCGCCTGGAGTTAGAGGCGGATTCACAGGCACCACCAAATTTGCTATAAAATTCATGGTTAGTATGCGGCGAAGTGTGGATAGTAATTCTTGACAGCAGGAAAAACTCATTATCTTGGCAAACTACTCCTTCCAAGCTTGGGAGTAGAGGAAGATAGTATTCTATATTAAGACGTGAGTCCCATATAAACTCGACTATCTTCTTCTCGATGGCCGACAGCTTGCAGGTCTTGAAATCACTGTCTGCGCATTTTTGCAGATGAGTGTGGATTAGACCCAAGTCACCTTCAAACATCAAGTAGCGGGCTGACCAGTTATGGACCTTGTTCGGCAGGTTCATCACATTCATCCCTCTGCAATAGAAATATAAGATACCTTTGAAAGTTGCACTGTCAGACATCGTGATAGACCGCACAGAGAATATTTTTTTGAAGATGTTCATTGAGAAGGCTATCCGTTCAGACCGCAAGTAAGATAGATAGCTAAAGATTGAAGCAATTGTATTAGGGGCGAGCTAGCCAGGAACTACCATGTAGTGCTCAAATATTTCTGCGACCTGGTTCCCCAAAGAGGTATTGATTCTCTCTTGTCTCTCCGAAAGTCGCACATGTAATGGCGAAATTTGCATATGCTTTTCGATAAAGTTTCGAAGGTCATCCTCTGTAAGTTTGGATTTTGGATTTCTCATGGTCCGCGGTATGGAAGACCTCAGCAACTTGAATTTGCGCGGATACCATTTTCTCAGATTGCAGGGACTTCTGTTTCGCACACATTTCCTTCTATAAATGAAAAAAGACAGTTCTATTTATAGGAAAAGTTGGCCTGTATATATCTATAGAGGTCGCAATCCCTGTCTGCTAGTTCGCATGGGTCCAAACCTGCACTTATTAACATTTTCCAAACAGAAAAATGGAGGTTAAAGCAATCAGACCGCACAGTTAGCGGAATTAATCATCCATCACAAGCAATAAAGAAATTTAGTTCGCAGGCAGATATTCAGCATGTCAGCGAATATTTGCTTGTGATCAGAAAAATGGCGGTTAAAGCAATCAGACCACACAATTCGCAGAATTAATCATCCATCACAAGAAATAAAGAAATTCAGTTTGCAAGCAGATATTCAGCATGTCAGCGAATAGGAAAAGCAAAAAAAATCAAATTAGATTAACCAAATCAGTCCCAAGACAGCATGGTTCAACAAATAATATTACATCAGATTATTCAAAGCATTGACCGCGATCAGTGCGGTCAGTGTGATCAGTCCGATCTCTTCCAACATGAGCTGCCAGCCCGAAGTAGAGCTCCATAGATCTGCCATAAGTGATGGTGGATCACGTTATGAGATCAGTGAACGCGGGAAAGATCACGGTCCACGCGATTCAGGGAGGTCATGTGTTCCGCCGGTGCTCCTTGTTTGCGGATTGGCACGGTTCTATTGTCCCAGCTACAGGATTTGAAGTCTCGCCTCTGACCACACGGTCTGGCTAACGCGGTCTTTCGGTATTCGCCGCTGCAAGCCGCCGGCTCTTGGTCTCTCTCAGCAAGTTCATATATTTTTCCTTGTAGTATTTGGTGTCATTTTCAGACCGCCGCTTATCTTTTTTCTCCCTTTTAAAAGAAGAAGAGATAGTTACGACCTAGTCCTGTAGAGCTTTCTCCCTCTCGAGCCTCTCTTTCTTTACCTTCTCCAGTTCGGCACGAAGGGCTTTCTCGCTTTTCAGCGTGGCCTGCTATCATGGCCGCTTCAATTCCCAGTGCGGTCTGCCGCTCCTGCTCCATCAGAACCTTCATGAGCTCAAGCTAACTGTTCAACTCATCCAGCGCCGTCTAGCCCTCTTTGTTCTGTTCACTGAGCGGCCGAACTGGTGGTGGCGGAGGCAGCGGCAGGAATTCGCCTGATTCCGTGCAAGCCGCTGGTTTGATTAGGGTTGTAACAAAAGGCAAGTTCAGAATTCTTTGCTTAAGCAGATCGCAACAAGAAAATTTTTAAAGAACAAGACCGCTAGTCCGCGAGGTTCCTTCTTTCCCGGTTACAACAACGACCTGGCGATTATTGAAAACAGGGCCCCTTAACCGCTCAGGGTTAATTCGACTAAGCTGTCCGCCCCAGTCTCGACGAGCCTTTTTTCTCCTCTTGTCCAACTCTTTGGTGGAAAGAACGATATCTTCGGTCTCTGTTATAACCTTCACCGGTCTCTTTTTTCGGGGAGGAGACCTGTAAGGAGGCGGAAGCTTGATATTCTTTGGTGTAGGTTTCAGTTTAACTGGCTGCAGAATGTTGGCAGCGACCTGCAAGTCCTCCGCTGCCCGCCTGTCCGCATTTTATTTTTCCTTTGCCGCCTTCTCAGCCGCGATCTGCTCTCGAAGTTTTTCTTCCCATTCCCTTCAGAGATAACTCCAGAAGCTTGATTCTCTCCAACTTTAACTTCCAGAACCTGCACGTCAGAACCTTCAACCGCCAGGTCACCAGGAGCGGGCTAAATAGCTTCCTTCAGAAATTCATTAATCTCCTCGTACTTGTCCAAGTTTTGCATTCTCATCAGTAGAGATGTTGACTGAGGATAGCGCGGTCTCGTTCCCAGGGTAGCAGTAGGAAACACCAGTGCGGTCTCATGGACCTCCTTGTCGTGCGGTCTGTGTTGAAGGCTAGCTGCACAGAATCTTACAGAGGCATTCGGTTCCTTACTCTTTTTGAGCTTCTTACTTACTCGCTCATCAACAGTCGTATCCTTCTTATCCCTCTTCTTCCCGCTGGACTTGGAAGCCAACTCCTTTTGGTGTCGTTTTTCTGCAGCGATCTGACTGAACTTCTGCAACCCTTCGTGAACAGTAACAACATCCATAACAGCTTGAGCTGAAGAGGTCGCGGCCTGATTATCAGTTGGCCTCTCTTCCTCAGCCGGCCTCACTTCCTCAGCTGGCCTCTCTTCTTCAGCCAACTTCTGAGCGGGTTGTTGCTTCCCAGAATCTTGGTTAACCTCCTCACCCAAATCCATCCTCAGTATAACTGTCCCAGAGACGGATTTGAATATATCCATGTCAATAGGCTAGGGATTACCCACAAAGACGCCAAGGGATCAACAACCACTAGTACATTGGTAGAATCAGCCGTATTTGTCAGGGGAGAGGCGATCTTCGACTGAGATTCAGGTTCTATCGCGGTCGTATCTCCAGAGGATTCTCCGGTGGTACGAACTTGGATCGTAGGCTTCTTAGCAACAACCTTCTTTGCCTCTGCCCGCAACACAATCTTCTCCTCGTGCGTTGTTACTGATGACATGAATTTTCCAAGACCAAACATAGCGGTCTGGAAAATGCTAACCGCAAGAGAGTAGCGCCCCGTGACGGAAGGAATTTTCCAAAAACTGCAGAGCATTCGGGGATGTTTATAGATCTCACAGCATTAAAGGGAGTTGCGGTCTCGCAGTTAAAATTTAACATTTTTGAAATTCCCGGAAATTCAAAAATGTGCGAGGATCATGTTTACCCGGGAGTCCGCAACCAAGTTTCAAGCCCTCCCAGGTTGCTCAGCCAGACCACACGGGCTGTCCAGTTCGCAACCAGCAACCGCCTGGCAGGAGCTCCAGACCGCAAGAGCCAACCACCCGTTCTTGTGGTCTGGTAGTCAGCAAGTCTAGCAGGAGGTCTAGACTGCATGGGCTAGCCGCCCGTGCTTGCGGTCTGGTAGTTAGGTTTTTCCCTTCTATTTTGTATCTCGTCACCTCTGCCCGGTTCTCCTGTACCTCAAGCAAGCGGTTATTTTAGCCATGCCCGTTCGGGCAGGCCCCCGAGCCTATAAATAGGGTGGAGCGGCATTCCCAAAGCATGCTGACTCGAATCCAGGAGCCTACTTGTTATTGGTTGCGGTCTCGATTTTCGGGCTTTGCGGTGTGCTGTTCGCACAACTTTCCTTTTTTTGTTCCTTGTAATCACAACATTCAATCAAAGGAAAATTTGTAGCAAGAAAGGCATTCGTCGCAGCAGGCGAAGTCTGGTGTTGCTGCTGCCAGCGGCTTTCGCTCTCCGCATTTTCCTAATCGCTAGTAACTGATTACTCACAATCTTCTCCTTCCTCTAGCTCCCCGGTGCGTGTTGTTGTGGAGGTATATTTTTAGTGCCAACAATTAGCATCTGAATTCACATTCAAACAAATAATTTATTACAGCACTCACGTAAAATTGAATCATCAATAACACATGAATTCATATTTAGACAAATAATTTATTAAAGAGCATACATGAAATTGTATCAACAGTAGTATATGAATTCATACTATATATCAATTAAATTATTATATTTTGACATATAGATAAGTGCAAGGAATAACATCTTAACGCACGAACAAACCGGTTGAAGATGTTATAAGCTATTAGACTAAAAGCAAAAAAGTTAAAAATATACAATAAGTCTCAGACTAATAATCTTAAGTGGATGAAAAAATGTAATGATCGTACCAACCACTAGATAATTAGTTCAGAAGAGGGGCAAGAGAGATAATTTTTTCTCATGATTGATGGAGGCACACCATACTCATAGGGCTTCGCAGACCATATGAGCCTCTAGTTGGGAAGTTGACACCCCATACAAAGACTAGTAGATTCGATTCTATGTCTATGACCGAGAAACATTAGAGCACATATGTTCGTTAGTAGGGACTCGAATCGTTAGAATGTGCATAAGAATCTACTTAAATAAAAATGAGAAGAATGGAATATATGAGACATCTTTGTTCTAAATGCAAGTCGAAATCTAGAAATCTTCATCGGTTAATGATTTTGAAATTCAAAAGAAAATTTAGTTTAAGATCACGTGATAGACATGACATTTATTGGTTTAACTACTTTACAAAAAAACATGCATAGAACATAATTTATATTTATTAGTATAAAATATTATTTTAAAAACATACTCCTATAATTTGATAAAAATAGTTTGGGTAACTGGAGTGAAAAATCTTTCTTGCGCCAGTGGGTTGATCCGTTTTCAGAATTTTCATTACAGGGATTACGGGTCAAATTGTTCTCTCTTACTTCCTAGTTGGTTTTGTGTTTTTGCTTTAAGGTATTTCACTTTATTTCCAGTCATTTGCTTTCGCTGTAAACTTTAGTTAATCTTGCTAATTTTATATTGTTGCTTAATTTACTTCACACCATAAGTTTCGGCCAGACTTAAGCACTTTTTTAACGCCACAGTCTATTGTGAGTGCGCTACAGATCTGCAGACCATTGACCCTAACCCCCTCTCTACGGATCAGATTGGCCGCATTCGCGAATTCTAATGTGATTATAGACTACAATTAGGGTTTTGAAGATACAATATTTTTTGCAACAAATTTTAATTTTGGAAGTAGGCCGAGCAAGCCAAATTGAGTTTTGAACGCAAAAATCAAACTCAACATTTTTAACATTAAGAAATTTGTTAATATTGTTCGGGTGGAACTCTCATGTGTTTTACGAGTCAAACCTATCACCGGACTAATATGGCCACAAGCAAATCATGAGAAATAATTTATGGATAACGACAATAAAAAGTAATTTGAACGTCCAAGGTAAGCTTTAATTATTTAGTTAGATTGCATAAATTTAAAGTAATAAAGGAGAGCAAGGATATGGGTAGGATACGTAGAAGGAAATCAGCCCAGTTAAAGTCCTTGAGCAGAGGGAGAACAGTTGGAGTCAACAGGTCATCGAGGAGCAGGCTCGGGATGTTGGTGAAGCTATGGATTGTAAAGATTCACAGAAGGAGTGTCGGAATAGATCGATGAAAGTCGATGACAACCTGTACGCAAATAGTATCGTCGGAAGACGGTGCCATAATCGTCGACAGACGTCCGGCTAGCAGTGGACGACAATGGACGTTGGCGCTATTGGAAGGGAGGCGGAGACGAAACTGTCGTTGGTTTCCGTCGGCAGTACCTCGAAGCTTGAGTGGCGCGTCTGGCATTTAGGTGGAGGGCGCTGGACTCGAGAAGGCTTCCGCCTGTAACCGTGGGTGATGAGCACCGGAGGAACAAAGCCTCGTGGAGAAAGACGAACAATAAGTGAGAGGGGAGCGAAGGGGTTTTGCTGATATTACAGAGGGAATGAAACCTTTCGCTCCCCTTTTCCTCTTCACCATTGCAATATTTATGAACTTCATTCTATAATTTTTTTCCAAATATTTATTTCCTTGAATATTTAAGTTACCAAATAATTATTTTCATTTGAATTCCTCGTTGGTTGTCCAAACTTCCGACTAGTTTTTCCTAATTGAAATTTGAATATTATTTTCAAAATATGGCTTTTATAAAAATCTATTGAGAATACCAGAATAAAAACAACACTCAAGCCTTTATCCCACTATAGTGGGGTCGGCTATATGGATCTTTTGTCGCCATTGTGCCCTATCTTTTGTCATAATCTCACTAATGCCTAAGTACATGTATTTCCTAGTTTCATTCCAAGTCTTTATTGGTCTACCCCTCCCTCGTTTAACACGCCTAGTGACTAGAATATCACAACGCCTAACAAATGTCTCTAATGGTCTCCTTTGTACGTGTCCAAACCATCTTAGACTCTCACCCTAATACAGAATATTGAGAAATAAATTAAAATTTTATTAATTTCTTTTATTAATTAAAATTTTATTAATTTCTTTACCTATACAAATACAAGTGTTTGTACATTAATATAGAAAGAGAGAGGGAAAGCAATCTCAATCTAAGATGTGAGACTAATACATGAGCAGGAAGAGGCCCCTATATGGTCTTTCATTGGGCCTTTACAAATCTTTCTTCTAACACTCCCCCGCAAGCTGAAGCGTACAAATCATAAGAGCCCGACTTGGATAAGAACTGATGATATAACGCACGTGGTAAGGCCTTAAAGAGAAGATCAGTAACTTGATCAGCAGCTGAAACATGTTTCAATTCTTGTTTATTCATTTAAACTTTCTCCCGAATGAAGTGGCAGTCAACTTTAATGTGTTTGGTCTGCTCATGAAAAACAGAATTCTTAGCAATGTGTATAGCCACTTGACTGTCACAAAATAAAATAGATAGTGAGAAAAGCTTGACTCCCAAATAATCTAGGAGACTTTATAACCACGTAAACTCAGATACAACAGATACCATCAAACGATACTTGTACGTGTCCAAACCATCTTAGACTCTCACCCTAATACAGAATATTGAGAAATAAATTAAAATTTTATTAATTTCTTTTATTAATTAAAATTTTATTAATTTCTTTACCTATACAAATACAAGTGTTTGTACATTAATATAGAAAGAGAGAGGGAAAGCAATCTCAATCTAAGATGTGGGACTAATACATGAGCAGGAAGAGGCCCCTATATGGTCTTTCATTGGGCCTTTACAAATCTTTCTTCTAACACTCCCCCGCAAGCTGAAGCGTACAAATCATAAGAGCCCGACTTGGATAAGAACTGATAATATAACGCACGTGGTAAGGCCTTAAAGAGAAGATCAGTAACTTGATCAGCAGCTGAAACATGTTTCAATTCTTGTTTATTCATTTAAACTTTCTCCCGAATGAAGTGGCAGTCAACTTTAATGTGTTTGGTCTGCTCATGAAAAACAGAATTCTTAGCAATGTGTATAGCCACTTGACTGTCACAAAATAAAATAGATAGTGAGAAAAGCTTGACTCCCAAATAATCTAGGAGACTTTATAACCACGTAAACTCAGATACAACAAATACCATCAAACGATACTCAGCTTTGGTCGAAAAGCGAGCAACCACATATTGTTTCTTATTGCGCCGGGTAATAAGGTGTCCTCCGAAGTAAGTACAGAATTCACTTGTAGAACGTGATCTTCTAGGGCGCCAGCATAATCAGCATCTGAATAAACAACCAACGTCGGAGTAGAAGAGGAAAAGGTGTCAAGGGGCTATCTTTAGATATCTTAGGATGCGCTCGACAGCCTGGAGGTGAGACATCTATGGATAATGCATGAATCGTCCGACAACTCCAACAACAAATGAGATATCTGATCTTGTAATTGTAAGATAAATCAACTTTCCGACAAGACGTCGATAATACTCTGGATTTGGAACAAATAGATCGGTGTCAGAGGTATGAGCACATAGCTTGTAATTGACATCCATAGGAGTATCAATAGACTTACATCCAGAATAGTCAGCGTCATGAAGAAGACCAAGACAGTACTTCTGTTGGGATAAAACAAGGCTATCGGGATGTCTTGCAACCTCTAGGCCAAATAAATACCGAAGATTCCCCAAATCTTTAGTTTGAAAAACTGAATTCAGAAGCTGCTAGATCATTTGTATTCCTTTGGGATCATCTCTCGTGATTAGAATGTCATCGACATAACTAAGAGGAGCACTGTGTCTGGTGTTTGATGACGAGCAAAGAGAGAGAAGCCAGGTGAGCTCCGAGTAAATCAAACATCACGGACAACCTTACTGAACTTGTCAAACCATGCACGAGAAGACTGTTTGAAACCATAAATTGATTGTAGAGGTGACAAACAAGTGACTCCCCCGTGATCTCAAACCCGAGAAGTTGGTGCACGTAGACAGTTTCTTGAAGGTAATCATAGAGAAAGGCATTCTTGATATCTAATTGATGTAATGGCCACTAGCGATGTACAACCAAGGAAATTAGGACACGAAATGTGTTCAACTTGGCAACCGGAGAAAAGGTCTCATCATAATCGAGGTTTTGTTGTTGAGTAAACCCACGAGCCACAAGACGAGCCTTAGGGCGGTTAATTGTCCCATCAGGAGCATGCTTGATAGCGAAAACCCATTTACATCCAACGCAAGTCTGCCCCGGAGGAAGAAAAATCAAATCCCATGTTTGATTAGCTCATAGGGCAGCCATTTTCTCATCCATGCATGCACGCCACTCTGGATATTGGAGAGCTTCCTGCACAGAGATAGGTATAGAGATGGAAGATAAAGAAGTTGCAAATTTGAGAAGCTTCAGGGAGAGGTGATGCAAGGATACATAATTCTACAGGGTATGAGCCGTAGAGACAGGAGTCGGATCAGCAAACCACGAGGTACCAGAAGTAGAGGGCGACTATTGAGGGGCGTCGAAGCGAGGAGGACGACGAGTGTAAGCACGAAGATGGGGTGGTTTATTTGGTATAGGAACTGGGGTTGGAAAGAGTGGTGGTGGAGAAGTAACAGGGACGACATGATGTGGCAAACTGGCAATAACGACGGTGGAAGAGGGAAGGAACGAGGATGGTCAAAGGGCTGATCTTCCAAAAATGTAACATCAACAGATGAAAGAAGGGGGTGCGGTTAGAATTATGCTAACGCCAAACATGTCGTGAGGGGGTCTCGTAAGAGGAAAACAAAGGACCGTCTCTGATACCATATTGAGAATAGCAAAATACTGAGAAATAAATTAAAATTTTATTAATTTCTCCACATATATGAATATAAGTATTTGTACATTAATATAGGAAGAGAAAAAGGGAAAGCAATCTCAATTTAAGATATGAGACTAATACATGAGGAGTAAGAGGGCCCTAGATAGGCCTTTCTTTGGGCATTTACAAATCTTACTTCTAATAAAATCTTTTGGGCATCTTGCCCTATTTAAATGTATGCAAACTTAAATAGTTTTAGCTTGCCTTTTTCGTCCTACCTACATAAAATTATCAGACCATTTATTCAGTGACTCACCAGATGGTTAAACTGATGGGCCGGAAATCAAAATGCACTGGTGCATGGAAAAATAACAAAATATAACTGGCGCGTGGTGATATCACACGTCCTTGGATGCGACGACAGTTGCATCAATTCCCTCGGGGTTAAGAGAGTTCGACCCGACGAGCACTCGTAAAGATTGGCAACAGAGAGATCTGACGTCATCACTAGGTCTAAATCGGGTGGTATGTCTGGGACCTTGACATGTGGCATGATGCGCTTCCGAATTTGAAATGGACCAAACCCCTGCAATAAGCAAACACCAAATCTCCCTTTGAAAAGAACAACTCACGACGATAACCAACGACCATTAATTTATAAAGTGCAAAGGTTGCTCGTGATTTATTAGCATTAATTTTATGCAATTCCGTTAAATAATTAATATGAGCTTGCGCATCAAATGAAATACGTTTGTGGAATGGGGGGAGTTGGCGGTCAAATAGGTGAGGTATAAAGAACTCAGAGATAATCTCAAAAGGAGATTCAGTAGGGGGCGATGCTTAGAATTATCAAATGTGAAATTTGCTTGTGGAAATACAAAATCACGTTGCACACCTATGAATTGTTGGATGAAAAACTCTCATCTCCAAATGAGGAGAGGAATCAAATATATAGACAAATCAATATTACAAGCTAAATACAGACCAATATACAGATAATAACAATAATAACGCCAATACTCCCCCTCAAGGTGGAGCAAAGATGTCAATCATGCCCAGCTTGGAAGATAGCAAATCTGAACGCGTAGGACCAAGGGCCTTAGTGAAGGCATCAGCAAGTTGGTCGACCGAAGGAACATAGGTCGGAAGGACAGTCCCAGTACGAACGTGGTCACGAAGAAAATGAACATCCATTTCGATATGCTTGGTACGCTCATGAAGCACTGAATCCTGAGTGAGAAGAAGAGCTGACTTATTGTCACAGTAGAGAGTCGAGCCAGTGGTCAGAGATAGACCAAGTTCAGTCAGCAGCGATCGCAACCAGATTAACTCAGTGACACCGTGTGCCATGGCCCGGTATTCGGACTCAGCGGACGAGCGTGATACAATGTGTTGTTTCTTACTCCGCCATGAAACAAGATGATCCCCATGAAACACACAGAGGCCGGTAGTAGAGCGCCGATCAGTCAAAGAACCGGCAAAATCAGCATCAGTGAAGCAGGAGAGACTGGAAACACTGTCAGCCCGATAGAATAGACCAAGTCCCGGGGCATGCTTGAGATAGCGAAGAACACGTCGAGCGGCCTCAAGATGAGCAGTCGTAGGAGAATGCATAAACTGACTCAGAACACCTGCTGAGAAGCTGATGTCTGGCCTCGTATTTGTCAAGTATATCAGGCGGCCAACCAGACGCTGGTACTGAGAAGGGTCTGGTAGAGGATCACCAGATTCCGCATGAAGACGATGATTGGTATCCATAGGCGTACGCGCAGGACGACATCCCAGGAGACCAGAATCCCGGAGGAGATCTAAGGTGTACTTTCGCTGGGATATGGAGATGCCCTGTCGGGAGCGAGCCACTTCAATCCCAAGGAAATAACGGAGAGATCCAAGATCTTTCACCTCAAAGGCGGCCCGGAGAGTAGCTTTCACCTCAGAAATACCGGCAGAGTCATCCCCAGTAAGAATAATGTCGTCAACATAGACCAGGACAATGGCACGACGGCCATCTGTCGCGGCGCGAACAAAGCAAGTGTGATCTGCGTGACACTGAGTGAAGCCTATCTGAAGTATAACAGTGCTGAACCGGTCAAACCAGGCACGCGGAGATTGCTTCAGGCCGTACAGGGATTTGTGCAGACGACAAACCCTGCCCGAATACTCCCCCTTAAGGGCAAATCCCGGTGGAGGAGCCATATAAACCTCTTCCTGTAAGGTGCCATGAAGAAAAGCATTCTTGACGTCGAGCTGGTAGAGAGGCCATGCCTGAGAGGCGGCAAGAGAGAGCAGAAGACGAACACTAGTCAGCTTGGCCACGGGAGCAAACGTGGCACCAAACTCATCCGGAGCCTGAGTAAACCCCTTAGCCACCAAACGAGCCTTGTAGCGGTCAATTGAACCATCAGCACCATATTTCACAGTATAGACCCATTTGCACCCAACGGTGCGTTTCCCAGGAGGTAGAGGAACAAGGGACCACGTCCCGGTATGACGAAGAGCAGACATCTCCTCCTCCATGGCCCGAACCCACCGCGAGTCAAGGAGAGCCTCAGCAGTCGAAGCAGGAATCCGAACCGAATCAGCAGCGGCCACAAAAACCTGGTAAGAAGGAGAGAACCGCTGGTAGGAAACAACACTAGCCAGCGGGTGCTTAGTAACAGAGGAGTGAACACAAGCACGTTGGCCCTTGCACAAGGCAATCGGCAAGTCATCAGAAGTAGTAGAGGGAGAAGGCTCAAGAGAGGTACCTGCAACCGGAAGGAGCAATGGATCCGGAACTGAGGGAGAAATGGGAGTAACAGCTGGTGTGGGCGCGCGGCGGCGAGTGTAAGTAAGTAGAACGGGTGGAGACGATGGAGGGGAGACGGTGGGGACGACCGGGACAGGTTGGACAATAGTAGGAGGGTCCGGGGTAGTCGAGGAAGAGACAAAGAAGGGTACTTCCTCGTGAAACGTCACATCACGAGAGTGAATGATACGACGGGAACGGAGATCAAAACAGCGATACCCCTTAGTGGTAGTCGAGTAGCCGAGAAAGAGGCAACGGACAGCCCGATCGTCGAGTTTCGTCCGGGAAGGACGCCGATCCTGGACAAAACACACACAGCCAAAGACCCGAAGAGGGATGGGAAAAACAGAGGCGGAAGGGTGAAGAAGACTATAGGGAGCAATACCGCCAAGAGGGCGGGACGGAGTTCGATTGATAAGAAAGGCCGCGGTAAGAAGAGCAGCACTCCAGTAGGACTTAGGAACATGCATGCCCCGAAGAAGGCATCGAACAGTGTCCAACAGGTGACGGTTTTTGCGTTCGGCCACGCCATTCTGCTCGGGGGTGGCCGGACACGAAAACTGATGGAGGGTGCCTTCCGAGCAAAGAAACTCGTCAAAGGAGCGGGAGGTGTATTCACCGCCACTGTCAGAGCGAAGAATGTGAACAGACTTGCCATGTTGTGTCTGTATCATAGCCGTAAAGTGAGTGTAAACAGATAGAACGTCAGACTTACGTTTCAGAAGGTAAACCCATAAACAGCGAGAATAGTCATCAATAAAAGTGACAAAATATGAGAATCCATCAAAAGAAACAATAGGGGCCGGACCCCAAACATCAGAATGTATCAACTCAAAACAAGAAGTAGCACGACTAGTAGAAGATACATAGGTACTGCGAGTGTGTTTTGACAATTCGCAGACATCACAATAAAAAGGAAAGGAAAAAGGTACATCAGGACAAACAGATAACATCCGAGGGGAGCTAGCATGACCGAGGCGGGCATGCCAAAGCAAACTCGATGGCGAAGCAAGAACAGCAGTGGTGGTGGTAGCAGCAGTAGGTGGAGGCAGCACCAGATGGTACATCCCATTCTTCTCAATCCCCGTACCAAAAGTCCTCCTGGATTGCAGGTCCTGAAAAACACAATGATCAGAGTAGAAAGTGACTGAGCAATTCAAAGCACGAGTAATGCTACTAACAGATAAAAGGTTGAGAGCCATGTGAGGTACATGAAGAACGGAGTCAAGAGAAAGAGAGGAAGAGAGAGAGACAGTGCCCTGGCTGAGGACATGAGTAAACGAGCCATCAGCAAGGCGCACATCCCGGTGGGAGCAAGGGGCAACCTGGCGCAGGAGGGAAGACGTACCAGTCATATGGTCGGTGGCACCAGAATCAATCACCCAGGGTGACGAACCCTGATCAACCATGGTCGCAGTGCAAGCAAACAGAGTACCTGAGGATGAAGACCGAGGAGAGGCAGAGGTAGTAGTGGAGGACTGAGATTGCTGGAACTGCTGAAACTGGGCCAATAGGTGACTGAAATCCGACGCAGTGATTCCGGAGGGACGTTCGACGGTATCAACAGACTCGGCAGCAGCAACGGTAGAGCGCGGAGCAGCACCAGACGAAGTACGATCAGAACCCCGAAGGTGTGGGTAGGGCTGATAACAACGGCTCCGGTCATGATAGAGACGCCCACAATGAGAGCAAGGGCCAGGCGGACCTGTAGAGCCACGGCCACCGGAGGAGCCACGTCCCCCAGACTGAGGAGATGACCCGCGACCACCACGGCTCCGGGAGGCAGAAGTGGGAGGACGAGAGGAAGCTGCAAGAGCCATCTGCTCAGTAGGGAGCGAGGAAGTAGTACGCGCGCCGGAGAGGCATGATTGACGCAGCAGGCGTTTTTCATGCTCAGAGATAATGGAGTAGGCCTCAAGCAGGTCTGGCAAGGGAGACATGCCCACAATCTGAGCACGTGTGGACTCAAACTCGGGGCGAAGACCCATCAAGAACTGGTAGGTCTCCCGACGCTGTCGCTGTTGTCGGATAAGGGTGACATCCTCTGGAGATTTCAGGGCACTAAGCGGCTCCAGATCGTTGAGTTCCAGAAAACGATCCTGGAGGTAGGTAAAATACTCCTGAACAGACCGCTCCCCCTGAGTGGCGGAAGCAATATCCTGAAAGACACCAAAAATCTGGGCGTCAACACGAGTATGCCCGAAGGTGCGCTGAAGAGCAGACCAAAGTTCGGCGATGTCTTCAAATCGCATGAACTGGCCGAAGATACGAGGTTCCATCGAGCACTGAATCCAGCCAAGAACCATGAATTTCTCCGTGGACCACTTGACCAAATCATCTTTCTTGTCATCAGGAGGCTTGGGAGGTCCTCCAGTCAACCAAGAAAGTTTGTTCCGGCCGGCAAGGGCCACCTTCATCGATGTAGCCCAAGAAGAATAGTTCCGCTCATCCAGAAGAATGCTAGTGATCCTCCTCGAGGAGGATTCGTAGGTGTCTGTAGAAGCCATAAATCAACAGGAGATCCCTCCCACAAAGGAGATCGAGGATCAAGAACAAAAGAAAATCAGCGGGAAGGCCAAACTGGAACAGGGCAGAGCGGGAGAAGCCAGTCACTGAAACAGAGAGAACGGGGCAGCGGGACGTGCGGGACGTGGCTGGGAACTGCCGCTGAAGTCGGGGAGGACGCCGTGTCCTGAAATTGAAGCAGGACCCGAGTGGGGTTGAACCGTGGGTGCGGGATCTCCTCCTGGAGCAGCGCCGAAGTCGGACTGGAACGCGACTTGAAGCGGGAGAGGCCGATCGATAGCGGGAGAGGCCGACGAATCCGATCCCGATCGACGAGGGTGGAGAAGACTATCGTGATCGGCGAGCGGGATGAAGAGCGACCCCGGAGCGGCCGATTGATGCGGCTGAAGCAGACGAAGCCGATCGTGATCGGCGAGCGGGATGAAGAGCGACCCCGGAGCGGAAACGAAAACCCTAGAATCCCTCTGATACCATGTTGGATGAAAAACTCTCATCTCCAAATGAGGAGAGGAATCAAATATATAGACAAATCAATATTACAAGCTAAATACAGACCAATATACAGATAATAACAATAATAACGCCAATATGAATATCTTTCAAACTCTCATTAACGATCACAGTCAGTCCATCAGTCAAAGAGTGATAAGTGCTACTATACTCAAGTTTGGTGTCCTCTCGACCTCATAGTATGTTCCAAAAATTTGATATAAATTTTTAATATATTATTGCAAATCAACACGTCCGTCCATATCCAAATGAATGCATAGTGAAATAACAGTGTGATCTCCAAATTTATTATTTAAAATTTTCCAAAGAAATCCTATAAAACGCGTGTCTCTACTAAGAGTGAATTTAGGTATCTTTAGTAACCTCCTATCATGAATCTTCCAAAATAGATACATAATGTGACGATAATTTCAGTGTGCAAGCCTAGACTCGGAGGATAGTGAAGTGGGCTAAGAGTGCAATCACCAAATACAAAGTCAATGCTAGGTGATAATTCTAGTGTGAATGGCAAGCGATCATCAAACAATATGCTTGCGGGCTCGGGGGTAGGCAATTGTAGTAGACTAGGTGACTCGAGAGATGCTGAGATTGAATCTGTGTCATTTAAGATGAGTGACACGTCACTAATACGTACTTCTTCCTGGAGTAGGAGCTCAGGAAGAAACTCAGTGACTAAAGGTTGTAATACCTTAGGAGTAAGTAGTCACACTCTCAGCCGGGATGAGAGGATGACAAGCAAGACACTCTCCATCCTGGAGTTAGGGCTCGGGAAAAAACTCTGCTACTGGAGGGAGTGTTGTAGTGAAGATAAGTGGGGATAAAGTGGGGGTGATAACACTAGAGAAATCTATGTCCTTAAAAGTGGGTCAACGACGAAACTAGCGAGAGGTCTATCAGTAGACTTAAACTCATACTCCACCCTACAAGCCATACTAGGAGCTTCTTTTAAATTGCGATAATTGTGCAACTCTAGTTGATCCCTAATAGAATAGTGTAACCCGTGCAGGTAACGGGATACGTTCATCATGTCTCCCTCTTGAATATTTAGCCTACACTGAAGGACTAGAAATTCCCGAGTGTATTCATCCACTGATAAACTCCTCTATTGTAGATTATGAAATCTACGATGTAAAGTTTGGAGATAGTCGGGGGAGACATGGTGTTTGTGCAACTCCATTTTAAACTCAACCCAAGTAGTTACGAGAGACAACTATAACTTATCTCTCATGCGTTCTAATTATTTCCACAAGTCTAATGCGGGTCCTTAAAGTATATGGGTTACATACCCGACTTGTCTACTCAAATGTATTTGGCTAGTTCTCATAAAACATTCCACAGTATGACACCAGTCTAGACAATTTTCAAGTCCTAAATGTCCGTCAAAATCACTCGGGGGTGTGTGCTCTAGGCACTTGGATCAATGATCGTCATGCCATGAGTGTTTTATATTAGTGAGAGACGCTACCATTTCGGATAAATTTTTAATTCGAACATTTAAATCCTCCAAAATACTCAATACGTACGTGATTTTCCATTAGAATTTTTAAATACTTAGAGATTAAAGTAATTTTAACTTTTTAAAAAAACTAGAACTCAAAATTATTATTTTTATAACATGTTTTGTTTTTTTTAATAGTTGACTATTTTAATAAGAGGTGATATTCGAGTCAAAATATTTGAGAAATTTTTTTAACTTAATTATATAAATTTTATAACGAGAGATTTTTAAAAAATATTATTATTATTATTAAACTCAAAATAAAACATATATATTTATTTTAAACACTGATCGATCGCGATGGAGCAATTAGAGTTTTGAAAATATGATATTTTTTGCGAACGATTTAAATTTTGGAAGTAGGCCGAGCAGGCCAAATTGAGTTTTGAGCACAAAAACAAACTCGTCATTTTGAACCTTAGGAAATTCGTTAATATTGTTCGTGTGGAACTCACAAGTGTTTTACGAGTCTAACCTATCACGGGACTAATACGGCCACAAGCAAAACACGAGAAATAATTTATGGATAACGACAATAAAAAGTAATTTGAACATCCGAAGCAAATTTTAATTACTTAGTTAGATTGCATAAATTTAAAGTAATATAGGAGAGCAAGGATATGGGTAGAATACGCAGAAGGAAATCAGCCCAGTCCAAATCCATGAGCAGAGGGAGAACAATTGGCGTCAACAGGTCGTCAGGGAGAAGGCTCGGGATGTTGACCAAGTTGTGGATGGCAAAGATTCAAGGAAGGATTGTCGGAGTGGATCGATGAAGTTCGACGACAACCTGTACGAAAATAGTATCGTCAGAAGACAGTGTCGGGACCGTCGACAGACGTCCGGCTAGCGGTGGACGACAATGGACGTTGCCGCTACTGGAAGGAAGGCGAGATATGAAACCGCCGCTAGTTTCCGTCGGCGGTAGCCCAAAGCTTGAGCGGCGAGTCTGGCGTTGAGGTGGAGGGCGCTGGACTCAGGGAAGCTTCCGCCAGTAACCGTGGGTGATGAGCACCAAAGGAACAGAGCCTCGTAGATGGTGGGTATCAGCAAAAAGAAAAACAATGGATGAGAGGAGAGCGAAGGGGTTTTGACGCTATTATAGAGAGAAGAGAACTTTTGGTTCCTCTGTGTACCTGGGCTCCTCTTTTCCCCTTCACCATTGCAATATCTATGAACTTCATTCTATAATCTTTTCCAAATATTTATTTCCTTGAATATTTAAGTTGCCAAACAGTTATTTCCATTTGAATTCCTGGTTGGATGTTCAAACTTGCCGACTAGTTTTTCCCAATTGAAATTTGAATATCATATTCAAAACATGGCTTTTATAGAAATATTTTGGGTATCTTGCCCTACTTAAATGTATGCAACCTTGAAAAATTTTAGCTTTGTCTTTTTCATCTTAATTACCTAAAATTACCGGACTATTTATTCAGGGACTCATCAAATGGTCAAACCGATGGGCCAGAATTCATAATATATTGGTGCACGAAAAATAACAAAAAATAAAATATAATTGGCGTGTAATGATATCACGCGTCCTTGGATGCGATGGCGGTTGCATCACAATGGCTGGTACAACCTGTCAGTGGAAGGACCAAGCATATGAACATAGCAGGTACAACTAAATATCTGAGGCATGAGAGGGAAGGGCGGTGTGGAGAGGAAGAGAAGACTAAACGGAGTGACATAATTGAGGACGGAGGAGGGTAGATGGTTAATAAGATAACATGTCGTGGAAACAGCAAAGTGCCAATAAGTTTTGGGTACCTGTATTTGAAACATGAGTGAGCGAGCAACATCAAAAAGATGTCTATTTTTACGCTCAGTCATACCATTCTATTGGAGAGTATAAGCAAACGAAGTCTGTTGAATGATCTCAAACTCAGAGCAGAGATTATCAAATGCATGACTAGTGTATTCACGAGCATTATCAGCTCGGAGCGTTTTAATTGTCCAGGAAAACTATGTGTGAGTCTCAAGAATAAAAGCATGGAACACACGTGTAAGCTCAGAGCGATCACGAAGCAAGTATAATCATGTAATGTGAGAATAATCATCAATAAAAGTGATAAAATAGTGATAACCAGACAAACTAGCTATTTTGTACGAGCCTCAAACATCAGAATGTACTAAATCAAAAGGAACAGCGACGAGGGAAAGATGAACGATGTTGTTTCCCAAAATACATGAAGCACAAGTAAATGTTGGAAGAGGAATATCAGGAAGAGCCTTCTTGAGGACCTGAAGAGGAGCATGTCTAAGACGTCGATGTCAGTCTGCAGAGGAGACGGGGAAAAGAATGGTAGAAGAGACATCAAGAAGGTAGAACACATTGTGCAGTCGTCCTTTATCAATGATACTCTGCGTCTGTCGATCCTTCATCATAAAAGAAGATGTGAATGTGACAGAACAGTCAAGATCGACAGTGAGGCGACTAACAGACAGTAAATTAAACGGAGAGTCAAGGACATGAAGGGTCGAGCGAAGAGAAATAGAAGAGTTGAGAGGTATATCAACAAAGACGGAGGCAGGAGCGGTGTCACCACTGGGTACTGTGATAAACTTGAGATGCGAAGAGTCCAAGTACTGAGGTGGTTTCAGCGAAGTGATATGGTGAGTAGCACCTGAGTCCACTATTCAATGTGGACTAGTGGAGAAACAAGTGATACCTTCATTAGAGATGGAGGCAACGGAGGCAGGCAGGTGGTTAACCAACCCTTGAAATTGTTGGAGCTGGAGGCGCACTTCATCAAGATCAGCACGAGTGGCAGAAGGGGCGTTGGTAGCAACAGAGTCATTAGGACGAGGAGGCTGACTATGTTTACGGTATCAAGTTGCCTCAAGATGTCCATCCTTACCACAGTAGGTACACTTCGGCCTCGGCCGGATACCACGACCCCTCACGCGAGAGCCTGAGCAACCTCCTCGGGTTTAGGGAGGAGGAGGGAAGGTTAGGGCAGTAGAGTGTTGGAGAAGAGCCGGTGAGGGAGGGCTGGTAGCTTCAGGAGAGGGCGTAACCTTTAACAGCATGGAGCAAACATCAGAGAATGAGGGAATAGTAGCGGAAGAGAGGATCTGAGCCCGAACACTGTGAAGATGAGGCGGAACGCGAGCCATCATCATGGCAATACCAACAGCTTCCTTTTGAACGCGCTGAGCAGCTAGATCAGGAATCGGGGGTTGATGTTGAATCTAGGCCTCAACCAGAGTCTTGAACCGCGCAACAAATGAGGTTAAGTCATTTGCACTGCCTGATTCAAGGGTTTGAAGATCGGTGATGATGTCATACAGGTGTTGGAGATTGTCCTTGCCGGAGGAAGTGAATGGAGCTCATCCCACATTATCCTGGTCGTCTCATGATACATGGTCATATAGTAGGGTTCTCCATCCAGGGAATTGAGGAGCCAAGTCCGAACACGACCATCGTCACAAAGCCAGTCATCAGTGGGTGCAGGAGTGTCCTTAGTCAAATGATGCAGGAGATCCTTCGTCTAAAGAACAAGGAGGAACATAGTGCACCCACTCAACAAAATTCTTCTTCCCACTAAGAGAAATAGTGGTAATTCGCAACTCGTCACAAAGTTCAGGAACAGGAGAAGCAGCATAAGCTGGAAGAGAAGGTGCCTCAGTATACATCATAGATTACACAGCCGGCTAAAAAAATGGACTCGCGGCTATGTAGGAGAGACCCGTGGGTAAAAGCTGAAGCAGCAGAAGCACTACCCCGGGCGGCTAAAAAAAACGCGAGCATAAAGTAGACAACAAAGACAAGTAGACGGACGCACTGGTCGACACGGCAGGGAGACTAGCCGCGAGCTGTGAGTTAACAACAGAGGCCGCGAGCTGCGAGGTCAGGCCGCAATCAAGAGCACAGACCGTGCTGGAGACAAAGAAGAGCCAGGCCGCGAGCACGAGGATAGGCCGCATCGGTAGACAAGGCAGAGACAAACCGCGAGCTGCAAATAGACAGTAAAGGCCACGAGCTACGAGGTCAGGCTGCACTAGCGACAAGGAAGAGACAGTCCGCAAGAGAAGAGCGGGCAGAGGGAGGCCGCACGAGAAGACAGCGAAGAGGATGGGCACGGCACTAAGCTCAGACCGCACAAGGAGAAGTGCAATCGTGCAAGCTCAAGTCGCGCTGGTGACAAAGAAAGACAGACCACACGCGAGAGGCAGACCGCGCACGAGAGGAGAAGAAGGCAATCGGGGGGGCACATGACAAAGGAGAGACTATAAAAGGAGCAGAAAATGGAGGAAATTAGAAGCCACGGGAGAGAAGAGGAACAAGGAGGGGAACTTGCGGTTAGACAAGTTCTAACCACAAGGGGGGACTTGTCGCCTGGAAGAGGAGAAAAGAGGATCAACCTACCTATGATACCATGTAGAGAAACGCCCAGAATATTGGGAAATAATTGAAAAACTTTATTAATTCTTTTTTAATCCATAAATACAAGTATTTGTGCACTTATATAGGAAGAGAAAGAGAGAGAAAGATCCAAATTCAAGATGTGGGACTAATACATAAAAAGGAAGAGGGCCTTTGATGGGCTTTTCTTTGGGCCTTTACAGGATTTTCTGCTAACAATTTACAATCAATTTGAGAAAGCTTGTAATAAAATAATTTAAAAACCCTAATTTTAGAATATATCTGTTTGATATCAGGGGTAAGTTGAATTCACTCTTATCGTGAATCCAACGATCTGCTAATTTAAAAAAGTGTGATTTATGTAATATAGGTAGGAAAATATAACTTCATTTTTTAAAAAAATTAAGGTCTTTTAAGAAAATACTAGTCATTTTAGATCTTTTACATTTGAATTTTTTTGTCATTAAAACAAGATGTAAAATTAAATCTTTAAGTAGAATTAAAGTTTTATCTCAAAGGAAATTCGCGTAGAGAATAGCGTAGGTGATTTTGATGAGTGTATTAAGAATTTAATGAAAAAAGTTGAGTCTCTCTCACTAATATAAAACAAGACATGAATGAGTTGTGCATATCAATAACAACCTTGAAATAATAATGCACAAGCGTTGCAATTTACCTAAATACCTTCCGACCCAATATCGTAAAAGTGGAATCTGAACTAAGATCTATTGATAAACCTCCTTCTATCGCCCAATGCTTCCCCTTTTATGGTCCTAGATTCTCATGACCTTACTACCCCTATGTGCACCTTAGCCCCACCTATGTCCACCATGACAGCCTTCAGTCGAGGAGTTTTTTCCTGCTCCAAGACGCATCTGTGGAGTCAGATCGTCAATCCAGAAATGCTAAATATGGCAAGTGGTTAATCAACCCTGAATGGTCTCAAAACTCTTTCTCCACCACAGGTTTGCTTCTTCTATCCCCCCATCAGTACCCACGCGGATTCATAGAATAAATCTTTCATGAAACATAAAATGCATGAAAATCCAATTTAAATTAATCCATTAATAGTCTGAAGCAGATGGTCCTCTTAGCATGGCCTAGAACTGGTCAAACGTGAACTCTTAGGCTTAGAAAGCATGGCTAGAAATGTCAGCAAATGAAAATATTTGTCAATTTCCAATGGGATGGTAGTGTTTTCAAAAGATTAATAATAGGTAACTAATTGTGTTTAGGGTTTTATATCTGGTTATTATGCAGATATGCTATAGTTACCTGATTATAATGTAAGTGGAATGATTAATAAGTACGGACTTTCTCAATTTATACGATACAAAGAATTAATTATATAGTTAACAAAATTATCAGCCATTAGCTTATCAATATTGAACTATATTCTAAGTAGTAATTATAATATAATATATTAATATATTTGTTTGGTGCAGAGCCCAATAACAACACCACGCGTAAACGCACAATATCCTCTAAGACCAGAAGGAGATTGTGGAACGTGTCCAGCTCGGGATAGTCCTCGTGTGGAAAAGTACTATTCGTTGAAACGGTCTGTTTTCATTGGGTGCTCACCATCGTAGCCTCCACTCATGGCTGGCGGTTCTCGCTCGAACAATGTAGTCTTCGTTGGGCTAGTCTACGACACTAGTAATTCTCGCTCGACTCGCATAGTCCTAGTTCAGATTACATACGTATTGATTACCTCTCGCCCACATCATGTAGTCTTCTCCACCCACCCTTTCCTCCCCTTTTTTGGAGTCCCGGTGCCCAGTGCTCTCACTACAACATGACAGATCGCTCGCAGTGGTGGTCCTCGCACATAGGCTACCTTTTTTCTATAATACAGAAGCAGGCCTGTGACAGAAAGATCACGCACAGGAGATATAGTCGCACCTCGGCAGTCTTGTTAGTCCTATTGAAAATACTCTTACAACTATTCCATTTTTCAGGAGAGACTATTTCATCACCCATAGTGAATATCTACCACATGTCAACAACATCTTAAGCGTGCTTTGCACATAGCAGACACCTTCTTCAAACTGGATAGTCCATTTATACCTCCTGAAAGAAAAATTTAAGAGTTCATGAATTCTTACCGGAGGAGGAGATTACAGAGAGGCGGCCGGGAGAAGAAACTCTTGGGATTCTCCGTTAAACCTCCCTGTAGTGGACGCTTCCATACACAAATCGAGGTTTAACAATAAGTTTCTTAGGGTTTTGGATTATAATACCTACATTGGTGCAACTAGATTCGGATTACTATCCATATGATTTTATATTTAAATTTGCAATTATAATCAACAAATATGAGGCTTCTAGGTTGTAATTGAATTAAGCTTCAAGAAAATTAATCCCACACAATTTCCCATCCAAGCAATTATCCATCACTTCTATAATTCACCAAGGGAAGATGAAATGTATGAAGCTACTTCGCTCCTAACAAAAACAATAAGATTCATCTCAATTTTCTCTTTATCGCTGACAGATTTTACGGAGAAGATCTAGACACCTTAATTGGGGTTTAAGAGTCGTGCATGCATTATGCTTATTATGTTTTGTTGGTATTAGAGTATTTCCTAATTGTTAAATGTGCGTCTAAGGAACAAGCCTCATCAGACTCAGAGGTTTGCACCTTTTGAGCATAAAACACACGTCTGGGTGCAATTTCTATTGTGATTTTTTTTCAAAATAAAGAAAAAAAAATGTAATAACTCAATATTTTTTTGCATGATTTTGTGTTTGTGAAACAAAATCGAGCGTTGAGACTTACATATGATGCAAGTGATTCATTAATTCTATTTTTAAGAGATATAAATGATAGTAATGAATGATTAATAAGTAGAATAGATGAAAAATCTGATTAAGAAGATGAAGTGATGGTTGGTGTCAATTATTTAAATTGAATATGGTTGTGTCTTGCCTTCGCCAGGCGCGCGCCTGCGCCTTGAGTCTTGCGCCTAGGCTCCAAGACCACTTTGTGTCTTGGTGCGTCTTGCGCCTTTAGTAACTAAAGTGTATTTAAGTTTTGTCCAACACTGTGGTTTCAGATTGTTATGTACCTAGTGTATGCTTTAAACTATGTTATTAAAGGCGCACCTAAGGCTCCAGGCTCAGAGGTTTGCGTCTCTGTGCGTCTTATTTGTGCCTTTAGAATATAAAAGACGCGTCTGAGTGAAATTTTTGTTGTAAATATTTTTCTTCAAAAATTAAGAAAAAAATAATGCAAGAATTCCATAATTTTTTATTTATTTAGTATTTGTGAAAGATAATTGTGTGTTGAGGCTTAGATATGATATAAGTGACCACATTGATTCTATTTTTAAGAGATATAAATGATAGTAATGAATGATTAATTTATAGACTAGATGAAAAATTTGATCAAGAAGCTGAAATGATGTTTAATGCTGATTATTTAAAATGAATGTGGTTGCTCCTTGCCTTCGTCAAGCGTGCGCCTGCGCCTTGAGCCTTGCGCTTAGGCTTCAATACCCCTTTGCGTCTTGGTGCGTCTTGGTGTGTCTTGCGCCTTTAATAACTAAGGCTTTAAATACGCCATAAGGGATGAATAATAGTAACTTTTTCCAATAATCAACATAATATCAGAGGGATAGGGTTTCGTTTAGCGCATGGTTCGGCTCCTCGTCTTGCTTCCCAGTCGTCCCCCGTCGCTCGTGCCCGTGGATCTTCTACGCATCTTCCGCTTCTCCGTCCGTCAGCCACTCTTTCCCGTACAATCTCTGCTCCTTCCGTCAGCGGTTAGCACAGCTTCCGCGCCGAGCGTCTTCCGCGTTAGGTTTGCCTCGATTTCCCCTCCTTGTCGTAGCTTCAGAAGCTTTGTCCAGTAGCAGTTCCAGCGGCACGGGGAGAGGCTCTCTCCAGCGATTTTGTTGCTTCTTCTCTCTTGGCACCAGACATGCTGGCCTGATTATTGACAGCATTTTTGGTGTCATTCTTTCCATAGACGATCCTCCATGGATTTGGTCTCATTCCTTCTTCCATGAGACATCCCTAGTTTCTCTCTAGGTGTTTGTGTGTTACTTTCCTCGACTCCTTGATTTTTATTTTTGGATATCATGTCGGGGAATGGCGAATCTCTAACTATGTCTTATGGTGCCGGAGCTTCCTTCACTACTTTGATGTCTGGTGGATCCGCTCGGTCAAGTCATGAACACAATACCCCTCAAATCACGATTATACGTCTGGATGGCTTCAATTTTCTCTCGTGGTGTCAGGCTATTACCCTTGCCTTGAAGAGCAGGCATTTGTTCGGTTATGTTCTGGGTACTACTCCGACATCTGCCCAGGATTCTCCTGATTGGTCGCAGTGGGAGTCTAAGAATTCCCTTGTTATGTCTTAGCTGACTAACTCTATGGTTGACTCAATTGCCCAAAATTATCTCTTTTTGGAGACCGCAGCGGATATTTGGAAGAAGATTAAGGCTACTTACTCCTATGAATGCTGCCCAGATTTTCCAGCTGTGACGGAAGATCTTCCTCCTTCATCAGGGTGATCGCCCTCCGTCTATCTAATATTTGGAGTTCACTCAGCTTTCAAGAGTATGATCACTCTGATTCCCTCACTCTTGTGTCCTAAGGATGAGATCCTTGTCCAAACTCGAAAAAATAGGAATAGAGTTTTTGAGTTTCTTCATGGACTGCATCAGGGCTTCGATCAGATCAGTGTTCAGATTCATGTCCGCTCTTCTCTACCCTCTCTTCCAAAGATTTTTAGTCTTGCTCAGCAATAATTTGATAGGCGAAAGACAAGGACTCCTAACACTGCTCCGGAAGGTTCTTCCTGTGCTGCTCAATTTGGCAGTAAAGCTCCTCGTGATTCCCGGTGCAAGCCCATCGACAAAGCTCATTTGCTTTGTGATTACTGTGGGAAGTCTAACCATACCCAGGACACCTGCTTTCGTCTCCATGGCTTTCCCACACCCCGGGGGGGTTCTGCCCAGCATGGAGGTCGTGGTTACGGTAACTCTCAGGGTTGCTCTACTCCGCCCCGCTCTACCCACCTATTTGATGCATCCAAGGATATCCAATCACCCACTATCCAATCTGCTCATCCTCTGGCTCTGTCTGCTGATGAGATCCATGTCTTCTGCCTCCTGATGCAGGGACAGCCTTTGGAGCCTCCTATGTCTTCGTCTTCATATGCTCATCAAGGACCCTCAGGTGCTCATACTACGTCATCTCGTTCTTCTACCCACTGGATTATTGATTCTAGATCAACGGATCATACGACCGGCTCTACCACGGGTTTTGTGTTTTACCTTCTTTGTCTGGTTGGGACAAGGTGAGCATTGCGGATGGTTCTTTTTCTCTGATTGTTGAGAAAGGAACCATCTCCTGCTACTCTCACTATTTTTTATGTTCTTCATGTACCCAAGTTTACTCGATCTTCCCTCCATTAGTCACTTTACCAACTCCTTAAACTGTTTTATGGCATTCTTCCTCTCGTCTTGTGTTTTTCAGGACCTAGAGACGGGGATGGTGATTGATTGTAGTAGTCTGGCGGATAGGCTCTGTGTCTGATTCTTCCACTTCAAATTCTCCTCCTCGGGCTCTTCATGTTTATCAGGAGGCCACTTTGGAGTCCTGGCATTGTCGTCTTGGACATTCTTCTAATATATCTATGAAATGTTTATTTCCTACTTTCCCTTCTGTATTAGTTGATAATTTACATTGTGATGCTTGTGAACTTGGTAAACATCATTGTGCTTCCTTTAATAATATTTCATCTCTTAGTTCTGCACCATTTCATCTCTTAGTTCTGCACCATTTCATATTATGCACAGTGATGTTTGGGGGCCTTGACCTGTTGTTTCTATTTCTGGTTCTCGTTGGTTTGTAACTTTCATTAACTTTTTCTCCCACACAATATGGGTATATCGAGTGAAGGCTAAAGATGAAGTGTTCTCTTTATTTCAGCGATTTAACAAAACGGTTTTTACGCAATTTGACATATCTATCAAAATTTTTCGGACTAACAATGGTCGCAAGCACATTAACTCTCAATTTGAACACTATCTTGTTCATCGTGGCATTCTCCACCAAATATCTTGTGTTTACTCCCCTGCTAAAAATGGGGTAGCCGAACGTAAGAATCGTCATTTTTTGTAAGTTAACCGGTGTCTTCTTCTCCAAATGCACTTTCACAAGTACTATTGGGGGATGTCGTTCTCACTGCCGCCTACCTTATTAATCGTATGTCCTCGCGTGCCCTAGGGTACAACCCCTTCACACTCTTCGGGTGTCTCCTACCAATGTGCAACCTCATATATTCGGATGTGTTTGTTTTTTTCATATTTATCAAAAGACTAAACTTGATCCTCACGCTCACAAGTGCATCTTTATAGGCTATGCTCCTACTCAGAAGGGTTATAAATGTTTTGACCCGGTTCACAAAATAGTTTTTGTCACCATGGACGTCACATTCCTTGAATCTGAGAGCTATTACAGGACCTCACCCCCCCAGGGGGGGCCTCCAATGTTGGAAGTCAGCTCCTTAACTCACACAGACTCTCTGTTACCCATTCCTCTGTTGTATCAATCTCACTCGACTGTCTTCTAGTGCTCTCGTGCCAATTCCTACTGCTGATATGGTGAAAACCCTACAGGTCTACACTCGTCGTCCTAAGGAAACAAACACACGGACCCATATCAGAATTCTATAGCCGACATCTGATACATCGTCAGGGTCCATTACTGTAAGGGAAGGTACCTCTACACAACACTCATTATCTCAGTTCATCTCTTATTCGCCTCTAACGGCTTCCCATAGAGTGTTTGTCTCTTCTTTGTCTGTTACTTCCATTCCTACATCGTGGCATGATGTTCTTTCTGAGGACAGGTAGAAGGCGGCTATGCTTGACGAAATGCATGTCATTGAAAAAATCACATATGGGACATGTGCAGCTGCCTAAAGGGAAGACTGTCATGGGTTATAAGTGGGTATTTTCTGTCAAACAAAACACCATGAGTGTCGTGGAGAGATACAAGGCAAGATTAGTCGCAAGATGATACACTCCGACAACAGGAATTGATTACCAGGAAACTTTTGCTCAGATCGATAAGATGAATTCTATAAGTGTTCTCCTATTGTGTGTTGTCTATAAGGGATGAAATCTCAGCCAACTTGATGTGAAGAATGCATTCCTTCATGGTGATCTGGAAGAAGAGGTATACATGGCTCTACCTCCCGGCCTTTCTCCAAAAGAATCTGAAGGTAAAGCGTGCAAGCTAAAGAAGGTCTTATATGGCCTGAAAAAATCTCCTAGAGCTTGGTTTGGAAGATTCCACAAGGCCATAACATGCTTCGAGTACCTCCAGAGTAATGTGGATCATACCCTTTTCATCAAACACAACAAATGGAAGTTGAATGCTCTGATTGTTTATGTTAACGACATCATTATAGCAGGAAACGGTCAGGATGAAATTCAGGCATTGAAAGGGAAGCTGACAAAAGAATTTAAAGTGAAAAACTTGAGAAACCTCAAATATTTTTTAGACATTGATGTTGCAAGATCCAAATATGGAATTTTCATATTAAAAAGAAAATATACACTGGACCTACTTGAAGTCTCAGGAGATGATGGTGAAACGATTGAAGACATCCCTCATTTTCAAAGGCTAGTCGGAAAATTGATCAACATGTCGCATACTCGCCCAGATATCTCCTATGTTATGGGAGTGCTCGGCCAATATATGCATTCCCCAAAGACCCGTCACGTTAATGCTACTCATATTTATAAACCTCAAGTCCTCACCTAGGAGGTGCATTCATTTTTCACCAAACGATGAGCTGACTATTGAGGTTTACAATGACGGAAACTGGGTCGGATCAATTGAGGATTGGTGATCCACGTCTGGATATTGCACTATGTTGGGTGAAAACTTAGTTACCTGGAGGAGTAAAAAATGGTTAGTGGTCGTCAGATCCAGTGTTGAGGTTGAATTCAGGGCTATGGCTCATGGGATTTGTGAAGGGCTATGGATTCTAACCATCATGAAAGATCTTTGTCATAAAAGAAGTGAGCATATCAAACTATACTGCAATAACAAGGCCGTCATCAGCATTGCACATAACCCAATTCAACATGACCGTACAAAACACATTGAGATCGACAGATACTTTAACAAGAAAAATATAGTCAGAGGTATTGTGGTCAATCTGTTTGTGTCTTTTGAACAACAATTGGCAGACATCCTCACAAAAGCATTATGTACTAGTGTCTTTGGAAACATCATTGGCAAGTTGACATGGTGGACATCACACGTCCAGCTTGAGGGGAATGTTGGTATTAGCTTATTTGAGGTTTGTCCCACATTGTGGTTTCAGTTTGTTATGTACCTAGTGTATGCTTTAAATACCCCTTAAGGGATGAATAATAGTAACTTTTTCCAATAATCAACATGTTTTCCTAGAAATTGAATCCCCAAGAGCAATTTTAGGTCTTGGGTCTAATCACCCATCCTTGTACATCTCTGTTTTGCATCTATTCATAATTACTTTTTAGTAAACTTTAAGAATAATTATACTTAATTGGTCAGTGATTGTAACTAATTCATACCGCGTCCAAAATAAAAGTACAAGCCCAAGAACATAAATGTAGATTTACCTCTATGGCCATTAACAGGTTCAAATTCATTGATAACATATATTACTACCAAACTAGCATTAACATATTATGGCATGTTCAAGATTTTGTGGATTTGCAATTACGTACCCGACGGACGAGATCTAAACATAAATGTCGTTGAATGTCCCGACGAAGATCTGCAGGGAGAGCATGCAATATGGATTCTTCGTCGACTCCTCGTGTTGCAAACCACTTATACTGGACAAAACGTCGGACACGTTCCTTCAATTCGTGAGGTAGTTGGCGATGCTTCATCCACTGCTCAGTGTCGCGTCGCTTCAGCCGCCACTCCTCAAGCCTCACAGTAATAGATTGCAAGTGGGTCTGAAAATGTATAATTTTTTCCCATTAGATACAACAGTACTGCTAGAAAACTTGCCACAGAAAAGAATAAGAACAGAGGGAATATGTACTTTTTGAGCTTAAATAGGAAGTGTGGTAGGCGTATCCTCGTGGATCATTTAAGAAAATGAAATTTGTTAAGTATGATTAACCGAAGAAAAAAGAAACATAGAATGATTAGAATCACATCATATAAAATTATGCGTAGTTCACTTCAAAATAGGGCAACATCCAAAGGGGGCGGCAGATATTAACTATGGAGAATTAAGGTTACGGAAAGAGAAGATGGAGGTAGCCTACAACTAGCTGAATTTGTACATTGCAAATGAAATTTCAAAGTACATAAAATGCACCACGAGGGGACAAAATAAATGAGGGTCACCTATACACAGAGATCTAACAGATTAGAATTCAAGATATTTCAACACTATTTTTAGTAATTAATATAATAAATAAAATATATCCCCTTATCACAAAAACAACCTCTAAAGCATGAGATATCAATATGAAGAACGTATCAGCATATTGTGGAATCTATACACTTAAAATGTGGAGAGCCTTTCCAGAAGTATTTTGTTATGGATCTTAGAATGTTCCCGGAGTAAAGGCCAGAGGTGGAGACGACGGTGATGGAGATACTACAGGGCCTTGACCACGGCTGTCTAAGCGGGGCGTGCTTGAGAGAGAGTTTCCAGGATCCATTTTAGGATTAGGGGAAAATAGAAAATAGACTTTCTTCATTCATGCCGATACAATACTCACTAAGTCCTTTAAATAGGACTTACAATCGACACCGAAAGGAAATAACATTAAAGGAAATAACGATAGACTTGGACATGCGACTGAAAAGGACACAACACAATAATTGCGTCATATAAGGACGCGACTCTTAAAACAGAATAAAGCATATTAAGAAATAATAAATACTAAATAACACCATTAAAGGACCTATAACATCTCTCCCGCCTTATAAAACGAGTTTGTCCTCAAGTTCGAGGGTGATCCATAGTATCCCGTGTTATCTGACACCCTCACCGTCTGCGTCCTCGACTTGCTGATAGAAAATCTGTTTGCAGCTATGGTCGCGTGTGTACGACTGGTCGAAATTGAAACATAAGCCCTTACCGCGCCGATCTATCATCTCGTCCCGAGATAGTTTACGGATTAGTGGGGTTGGATGTCCCTCGGGATGACCTGGCCGAATGCCTGTGTCGATGGACAAATAGGCATCCTATGCTAGTTGGAGGCGACGGTCACATAACCTGGCCAAACTCATGCCAATCACTAAGTCTAGAGGAACCTCGAATTCGACATCAAGTCGTAGGCGTTCACGAAGTCCAGCGGTGAAGATGTTGACCTGCATCCCTGGGGGCAATATGACAAGTGCTAGAAGTTGAAACTGGTCCAGATATTTGTCCACGGAGCTCGTCTGGCGGATTATTGTGAGGGCACTGAGGGGGTTGCTGCGGATTGGAGGGCCGAAGCGCAGATTGCAAAATTGCCTGAAGTCGTCCCACGTCAGGCCCGATTGATCAGTGAGGAGACGATTGGCCCAAAGCAAGGCTGAGTCAAGAAGGTGAAAGGAGGCCAAAGGAAGTCGTTAGGCTGCCGGAGTTTGTTGATGACCAAAGAATTGTTCGCACCTGGTGAGTCATCCCAAGGGGTCTGTTTTCCCATCGTGGGTGGGAAATTCCAATCGAGTATAGTGCGGTAGAATAGCAGCTTCAGGGTGTAAGAGGGTGTCTGCGGTGTCGACTCATGGCGGATGAGCGGGGGTAGCAGAACTTGACTGCTGCTAGCATGATTTGTGGGTGGTATGGTAACCACTGAAGGTGTTGTTGTTAGTCCATGAAGCGTGGTGGTGAGGGTTGTCATGTCGTCCTGATGACGTGTGGCGGCATCCCAAAAGCGTGCTTTTACATCCTGAAGGAGTGCTTCTACATCTTGAAGGTGTGCATCCATGGCGGATAACTGCGTGTACTCGGTTTATAGCTTCCAAGAAGTTGGCGTAGTATACCATATTGTGGATGGAGGTGGCACGGGATAAGGAGCGGGTGAAGGGACGCTTGGAGTCGTTGGAGGTGGTTGATGTTGTGTTGTCGTGCGTGCCGCGACGTCTCCCAATGGTGGCGTCACAGATTGATTGCTTAATTTAATTTAATCAAGAGTGAATAAGCATCCAAATTGAATAAGTAAGAATTAATCCCGAGAGAGAATAAGAATAACTCCTTAATATTGTGAGGCCGCAATACTTTAAATGACAGCCGAGATCAAAGTGTAGGACGAGGAAGGTTCAGATTGGAATCACTTCCACAGGCCCACATAGGAAAAAAACTTTACACGGGCATCAGTTACGCGTAGTTGTCGTCGACTGGGGTTGTTTTTTTGCCGAGGATGCAATGCCGGAAAAGTAGCGTCGGATGAAGAGGACCGAGCGATGCGTTGGGGAAGCGGCGAGGAAGCGGCAGCTGGAGGCGTTGCGTTGACAGATGGTGTGTCAACGCTGGATTGGATCGGCTGGAAACGCGTGGGTCCACGCGCGTAGATAACATGTGACGGAAACCCCATGTAACCAGAGGAAACGGCGACAGAGCAGCACGTCGCATGCGATCTGAGGTGTGGAAGCGGCAGGCGATGTCGTCGATCAGTGGACACGCAACACAATTCAGGCACAGTGAGCGAGGCTCGACGAAGGCCCTTTTGTGAACACTGTATTGGGCCGTCTGCGGGTCGAGCAGTCAATGGAACAGAGGGCCATCCCCTAAAGTCCCTCATAACAGTGAATGGTGAAGGTTGGTGGAAGGATCGAGAGCTCTGATACCAAGTTGTTATAGAATGTTGCTGGAGTAAAGGCCGGAGGTGGAGACGACGGTGGCAGACATACTAGGGAGCCTTGACAGCGGCTGCCTAAGCGGGGCGTGCTCGAGAGAGAGCTTCCAGGATCTCTTTTAGGATTAGGGAAAATAGACTTTCTTCATTCATACTGATACAATATTCACCGGGTCCTTTAAATAGAACTTACAATCGACACCGAATGGAAATAACATTAAAAGAAATAACAACGGATTTGGACATGCGGCTGAAAAGGACACAAGACAATAATGGTATCATATAAGGACGCGACTCTTAAAACAGAATAAAACATATTAAAAAATAATAAATACTAAATAACGTCATTAAAGGATCCTTAACATATTCCAAGGATACACACAATCACAATTATTCTAATTTAGCATAAAATTATTTATTAAATAAAAACTGCTGACGAGTTTTTCTGGTGTTTCACCAGCAATAGTAATGAATTCAACTAAAATACTATTAAACAAATAAGCAAATAAGTTCTCACAGATACCACGGACCCTAAACTATTTTATAATATAATACCTGTATGTTTCCGATTAAATGTGCAAATAGAATGAGCCCAAGAATGGCTATCAGTATACAAAACGATGTCTCCCCAATGAAAGTGCTTGATTTCAGCCCCTGACCGAATGTGCTACAACAGAAACAGTAAAAAATTCATCTACAATGATTGAAAAAAAAAATCAAGAGAAGAAAATTTCCACTACATTTAGAAATATCTGTGCTCATAGGACTTGTATGTGAAAGATTAAAAGAAACCATTGGATGTTTCTCATGCCAAGCAGTGACCCTGGCCCGAGAAACCAATTAAAATAGCAACAGTATTTTCTAAGACTGTTTGGACTAAATTAACGTGAAATTAAAGCAAGTGGATAATATGGCATATCGCCCGAAAAGAGCAAGCGCAGATTGAAACAAGGAAAATAAACAGGGAGAACCAGATTTTACAAGGTTCGGTGAAAAACACCGACCATGGCCGCATGGAGACCAGAGGTTCCACTATAATCAAAATCAAGTACATATACAAGAAGTGCTCTCAATTTGTCCTCACAATCTCATTACACTCTCTCACAGCCAAAGAAATAAATCAGATGAAGTCTCCCCCAGTAAGATAAGTTAACCCTAATTAAATTTGATGTTCGATATTGAATCTACTTGATGCCTAGCTGGTTCAGTCCAAAATATCCTGTTTTCAAATTTTAATCAAATCCAGTAACCTTTCTGACGCAGGGGCAGGCTAAGGTGTAGGAAACTAGACGCCCTACCGGCTTCGCGATAAGGAAAACTACCGCAGCACGAGCTTCATGAAACCCAAACAATTATTAAAGTGAATTAAAGAGTATTTTAGACCTATGCAGAATTCCACAAAGCGGTTTAGAAGTAAAGAGATAAGCACATAGGTATGATCGCAAATCGGGAGCACAAAGATTCAAATGTTAAGCGAGTTTGCCCTGCAGATTAGCACAAATTCGAGTAATCCCAAATGCCACTTAATTGATAAACAAGAAAAATAGAAATCAAACAAAAGACATCAAGTTTTAACTCAAACCCAAGTTACAACTTACAACCATACGAGGAGCCAATCGGACGGGGGCGCCAAATGTGGAGAGGAATAGGCCCGGAGCCTTTGGTAGCCAACGATGGCGGTGTGTGGTGGCTGCTTGGAGGGAAGAGGTAGTGGAGGGGCTGGATTAGGGCTGGTCGGCTGTGGGAGGGCTGGTGACAAAGCGGTGGGGTGGAGGAGAGGCGGAGGTGGACGTCGAGATAGAGGGGCGGCCGGGGAATGTTGATGGGTTAAGGGGAGAGCAGAAGGAGATGGCTGTCGGGTTACTGGAGGGCTGGAGGTGGGGCGTCGGCTGTATGCGGGTAGAACGCGGAAGAGGGGGCGTCGGCGGGGCTAAGGAAGATTACCGGTGAGGCTGGAAGGTACGTCGGGGCTGGAGGCTGCGGGCGGGGGCTTCGGCTGGGGCTGCGGCGGTGGGAGAAGGTGGCGGAGGGGCGGCTTGGGACGAGTAGCAGGCGTCGCACCTGAGGCTTGGCGTCGCACCAAAGCGGACCGGCTGTAGAATCTCTCAAAACAATCGGTGCCCAAACCCTCCTCTTGGCTCCATATAAATAGAAGATAAAAGCTAGGGCATCCAGAATCAACGGCTCAGATCGTCCGATCTTCCGGGTGCCAAAATAATGTCAATACTTGTCCGAATAAGATAAAACAAAATACAAAAAATACTCGCGTCGACCTTCCGGACGCATCCGTGGGCTCAGATCGTCCGGAAGGGCCCTCAAAATGCGGGATCAGAAAATCACGCCCGCTTTCGGCGGGAATACACGTGCGTGGGCCAACGCCGTCGTCGATCTCCATCAACTCCCCCCGGCTTAGAAGCATTCATCTCCGAGGAATGGAGACGATCATACTCCCGTCGTAGCTCAGGGGCGAGTCTCTCTAGCTCGTCCGGGGCGATCCAAGTGTCGTCGAAGCTGGGACGGCCCTCCCAGTGGACCAGGTATCTCAATGTGCTCCGGTCGGCGGCCGTCATGAAGTCGTGGGCTAAGATGCCCTGAATGGTCTCCAGGCCCGTAGTCGTCACTGCAGGTGGTGGCTCACTCTCTAATGAACTCTCTGGTGGCACAGCCGGTGGTACTGCCAGGTCCCCAGGTGATGACGCTGTGGGCTGGGACTGAGAGGGTAAAGGTGACGGCAGGGAGGGCGGTGACTCAAGTGGTGGCTCCGCGGGAAGGGACTCGAAAGGATCCTCATAAGTTTGTTCCTCGTAGTATGGAGTCAAGTATTCCACATTGAATACTCTGCTGATTCCCATGTGCCTTGGAATATCAATCTCATAAGCATTTGGCCCTATCCTTCGTACCACCGTATAAGGGCCCACCCGCCTAGCATTTAGTTTCTTTGCAGTTCCTGAGGGGAACCTCTCAGCACGAAGACGAACCAAAACCTGCGTGCCCACCTCAAAGCTCCTCTCCCTCCTGTGTACATCTGCATAGGCTTTATAATTATCATTACTTGTTGCGATTTTCTTTTGGATGGATTCATGAAGCTCATGCATATGCTGGATAAAGGACTCAGCCGACTCGCTAGGGCGGGACTCAAGTGGGAGGGGAATCAGGTCGACCGGTTTCCTGGGCTCATATCCTAACAGGATGTGGAATGGGCTAAGGCCAGTAGTCCTATTTACGGAGCTATTATACGCGAACTCTGCTAGGGGCAACACTGAATCCCAAGTACACACATGCTCACCGACAAGGCAACGTAGGAGGGAACCCAAACTCCTATTGACCACCTCAGTTTGTCCGTCCGTCTGTGGGTGGTAGGCGGTAGAGAACTTCAGAGTGGTGCCAGTCTTCATCCATAGTGTCTTCCAGAAATAGCTCATGAATCGGACATCACGATCAGACACTATAGACGAAGGTAATCCGTGATATCTAAAGACTTCCCTAAAGAATAGGGTGGCAACCAAGGAAGCATCGGTCGTCTTGCGGCATGGGATAAAGTGGGTCATCTTCGAGAAGCGATCCACAACAACATAAATGGAATCATGTTTCTTGGGCGTGCGGAGCAGCCCAAGAACAAAGTCCATGCTGATGTCAACCCAGGGTCTGTGAGGAATAGGTAAAGGAGAATACAGGTCGCTGGGTTGGCGTGAACCCTTTGCCATCTGGCACGTCCTACAATGCCTCGTCACACGCGCTACGTCCCCCTTCAGTGAAGGCCAATAAAAACGATCTTCAACTAAGGCGATAGTCTTGTCTCGCCCAAAGTGCCCCACGGCACCTCCCGCATGCATTTCCCAAATCAAAAAGTCACGGAGAGAAGTAGAGGGATGCAGAGTCGGGTACCGAAGAACAGGTATCCCTCGGAAACTGTAAATCCCTCAATAATGTCTGGAGGATCCCGGGTGAGGGACCTATAGATATCTCCAAAATCAGAACACTCGACATATTCTACGACAAGGCGCTCAAATCCTGTGACATGTGTGCTCATCGTATGTAGGAGACTAATCCGGCGACTCAAGGCATCAGCCGGCTTGTTTTCGACACCCGCGCGATGTTTGATAACGTAGTGATAACTCTGCAGAAATTCTACCCACTTAGCGTGCCTATGACTAAGCTTCGACTGAGACTCGAGGTATCGTAAGGCCTGATGGTCAGAGTATAACACGAACTCCTTGTGCAGGAGGTAGTGCCGCCAATAACGCAAGGTCTGGACGATCGCATAAAACTCGCGGTCATACATGGAATACCGTTGGCGGGCCTCATTCAGCTTCTCGCTGAAATAAGCAATGGGGTGACCCTCCTGACTAAGTACCCCTCCAATCCCTAGTCCTGAAGCATCACATGCAACCTCAAAGGCTAGGCTGAAGTCTGGCAATCTAAGAACAGGGGCAGAGGCTAGACGATCTTTGATCTCCTCGAAAGACTTAGTGGCGGCCTTGGTCCACATGAATTCTCCTTTACGAAGGCAGCTCGTAAAGGGGGCCATAAGCGCACTAAAACCCCGGACAAATCTCCTGTAGAATGTGGCAAGTCCATGAAAACTCCTGGCCTCGTGGATGGTCGTAGGAACGGGCCACTCACGGATCGCCCTCACCTTGTCGGGGTCCACGGAGATGCCCGACGCCGAAATGATATAGCCCAGAAAGTGGACCGACTCAGCCAGAAAATCACACTTCTTCATATTAATAAACAGATGTTCTCTCCTGAGGGTGTCGAACACCAATCAGACGTGGCGCAGGTGGTCAGTGCGCTCCTGGCTATAGATAAGAATGTCATCGAAGTACACAACGAGGAACTTGCCCATGTAGGGCCGCAAGATCTGGGTCATCACCCGCATGAACGTACTGGGGGCATTCGACAATCCGAAGGGCATCACCAACCACTCAAATAGGCCATCCTTCGTCTTGAAGGCTGTCTTCCATTCATCCCTCTCGCGGATTCTAATCTGGTGATACCCGCTCCGAAGTTCGATTTTCGTGAAAATACGGGCACCCGCCATAGCGTCAAGCAAATCGTCGAGACGGGGAATCGGGAAACGGTACTTCACCGTGATCTTGTTGATGGCTCTACTATCAACGCACATGCGCCAACTCCCGTCCTTCTTCGGGGTGAGAAGGGCTGGGACCGCGCACGGACTCAAACTCTCGCGTACAAAACCCTTCCTAAGTAAATCATCAACCTGCCTCTTCAGTTCGGCATGCTCGGTCGGGCTCATGCGGTAGTGTGGGAGGTTGGGCAAAGATGCCCCAGGCACAAGGTCGATCGCGTGCTGGATATCCCTCAGAGGAGGAAGCTCATCGGGAAGCTCCTCGGGCGTGATGTCTGTAAAGTCTCTCAATAGTCGCTGTAAATCAGGGTCAGTAGGAACGATCCCTCCACTAGGAGTGTCAGGAGCCAAGGTAGCCGCTACAACAAATACGATTCCCGAGTCTAGGCTCTCTCTCATGAAACCATGCATCCTCATAAGGTGCAGGGGCCTGGGTGGCCCGACACTGACGGAGGAATCAACCTTGCCCTTGGATGAGTCCTTGGGCAGGGTCGGGGTCAAGGTGATCTTCCGGCCCCGATCATAAAATACGCATGTGTTCGATCGCCCGAAGCACGTCGCATCGCGATCAAACAGCCAGGGTCGACCTAAAAGGACATGGGCTACGTCCATCGGGATGACGTCACACCAAACCTTGTCCTTGAAGGACGCTAATCGCAAGGGCACTAGGCACCGCTGGGTGACCTGGATAGCAGACTTGTCCACCCATAGGACACGATAGGGCTGGGGATGCGGCTCGGGAGTGACCTGCATCCGCTCGAGCGCCTTCTTGGCGACAATATTCACGCAGCTCCCCCCATCGATAGCAAGCTTGCAGGGGCCGCCTGCACTCTGGAAATAAGTATAGAATATGGTGGTACGTCGCCAATCATCCTCCGAACGAGGGGTATGTAGAAGGCGACGTATAACTCCTAGCTCGAGAGATATCTCAGCGTCACTCTCCCAGTCCTCCTCAACAGTGGCTACTATGTCGCCCTCAGTCTCTCTTACTAGGTCAACACTTTCGTCGTCCTCATCCTCAATCAACAAGTTCTGCATGGGACACTGTGCGGCATAGTGACCTCGTCTAGAGCATCTATAGCACTGAGGACCACTGGGCCTAGGAGGCCCGGTCATAACAGCCTTCCCTTTCACATCCTCAGGGATGTGGGGAGGATCAGGGGCTTGGGAGTGAGGAGGGGTAGCCCTCCTGGATGTGGGACCATCAGACCTAGGGAACTGCTGGCGGGGCCCGGTAGTCCGGAGGTAGAGCTCGTACTCCAGGGCCAACTCATAAATCTGCTCGACTGTCTCTCGTCGGTGGGGGATCAGTTCCCTTCTAATTTCGGGCCGTAGGCCGTACCGAAACCGGCAAGCCGCGGCACTGCTCTCCTCTCGAAGATCACTCCTCACCATCAAGTCATCAAACTTGGTCATATATTCAGCTACTGACATCGTGCCCTGTCGAAGCGCATAGACCTGATCTAACAATCGGTCACGATATGACGCGGGGAGGTATTTCTCCTTCAAACGTCTCTTCATATCTTCCCACCTAATAATGGGCCGATAGCCATCCCGCTCTAGGGCTCGCTCTACACTAGTCCAGTAGTTCATCGCAGATCCCACTAACTTCATACGCGCAAATCTCACTTTGCGTTCATCACTCATGTCGTACCAGTCAAAATAGTGTTCCATCTCCCGAAGCCAGTCACTGAATGCTCCGGGATCTTGATGACCGTCAAATGTAGGAACCTCGATACGAATACGGCGAATGATGTCATCTTCCCTAGGTGGTGTCCCTTCACGGTGTTCGGGGTAGCCGTCAAAGCGGTCACGACGGGCATAGTCGTATCGGGGCTGCCCAGGGCGTCGTGGGGGATCTTGATCATAATCGGGGGGATCTGGGTACCTTCGAGGGACGGCGTGGTCGCCCTGGCCTTCGTATGCGTCCTGGCGCGCACGAAGTTCATTGATTTGAACGCCCAATCGATCGAAACGGTCTATCATCATGCGCTGAAATTCGGCGGGGGACAATTCCGAATTGGAGTTAGAATTGCCGGCCCGCTCATCAGTGAGGTTCGGATCAGACATGTCTCGTCTAAATGGCCTACCGCTACGTAACATGCGACGAGCGAGAACCTGACCTCTGATACCAATCTGACACAGGGGCAGGCTAAGGTGTAGGAAACTAGACGCCCTACCGGCTTCGCGATAAGGAAAACTACCACAGCACGAGCTTCATGAAACCCAAACAATTATTAAAGTGAATTAAAGAGTATTTTAGACCTATGCAGAATTCCACAAAGCGGTTTAGAAGTAAAGAGATAAGCACATAGGTATGATCGCAAATCGGGAGCACAAAGATTCAAATGTTAAGCGAGTTTGCCCTGCAAATTAGCACAAATTCGAGTAATCCCAAATGCCACTTAATTGATAAACAAGATAAATAGAAATCAAACAAAAGACATCAAGTTTTAACTCAAACCCAAGTTACAACTTACAACCATACGAGGAGCCAATCGGACGGGGGCGCCAAATGTGGAGAGGAATAGGCCCGGAGCCTTTGGTAGCCAACTATGGCGGTGTGTGGTGGCTGCTTGGAGGGAAGAGGTAGTGGAGGGGCTGGATTAGGGCTGGTCGGCTGTGGGAGGGCTGGTGACAAAGCGGTGGGGTGGAGGAGAGGCGGAGGTGGCCGTCGAGATAGAGGGGAGGCCGGGGAATGTTGATGGGTTAAGGGGAGAGCAGAAAAAGATGGCTGTCGGGTTACTGGAGGGCTGGAGGTGGGGCGTCGGTTGTATGCGGGTAGAACGCGGAAGAGGGGGCGTCGGCGGGGCTAAGGAAGATTACCGGTGAGGCTGGAAGGTACGTCGGGGCTGGAGGCTGCGGGCGGGGGCTTCGGCTGGGGCTGCGGCGGTGGGAGAAGGTGGCGGAGGGGCGGCTCGGGACGGGTAGCAGGCGTCGCACCTGAGGCTTGGCGTCGCACCAAAGCGGACTGGCTGTAGAATCTCTCAAAACAATCGGTGCCCAAACCCTCCTCTTGGCTCCATATAAATAGAAGATACAAGCTAGGGCATCCAGAATCAACGGCTCAGATCGTCCGATCTTCCGGGTGCCAAAATAATGTCAATACTTGTCCGAATAAGATAAAACAAAATACAAAAAATACTCGCGTCGACCTTCCGGACGCATCCGTGGGCTCAGATCGTCCGGAAGGGCCCTCAAAATGCGGGATCAGAAAATCACGCCCGCTTTCGGCGGGAATACACGTGCGTGGGCCAACGCCGTCGTCGATCTCCATCACTTTCACTTAGGAATTTTGAAGCCAGATTCATCACAGTAAATTTTATGTGCCGCATCCAGTTAACTATCCAGTAACCTCTCACTTAGGTTTATATTACGAGCTCCCGATTGAGTTCTCGTGACGGGCATGAGAGAGAGAAATCCCACGAGGGATCAGCTAGCCCTTTCTTGGAGTCCGGCAGTGCAATGGCTGGAGAATGGAGATGGAACCGGTCGAGAGAGGGGAGTTCGGGGGAGACGCCGACAAAGAGCGTGAAAACGTGCGGCTAGGTTACCGCGGGAGTTCAGGAGCGCCAATCCCGCGGTCGATCTCCGGTGATACATCACAAATACATCACTAAGGTGAGGTTTACCACCTCCATCTGGACATCGGATTGAGGGTGGTAGACCGAGGAAAACGCAAGCTTGGTTCCACTTAGAGTGAAAAGATCTTTCCAAGAAGTGCTAGTAAAAACCAAGTCGCGATCCGAAAACAGGATCTTCGGCATCCCATGCAAGCGAAAGATCTCTTGAAAAAAAAAATCTGAGCGACATTCTCGGGTAGGAGCGGTCGTGTCAATGCAATAAATAGGCCCCTTTTGAGAAACGATCCACCACCACCATCAAAACTGTAACAGCCACTATAAACAACAACACCAACAACATTCAAGCTTTTATCCCACTATAATGGGGTCAGCTATATGGATCCTTTGTCGGCATTGTGCCATATCTTTTGTCATAATCTCACTAATGCCTAAGTACATCATGCCTTTCCTTACAGTTTCATTCCAAGTCTTTAGGGTTTATAAAAAAAATCAAGATTCAAATTAAAAGAAAAAAAGGGTGAGTGGCAATTTCGTAATTAACCATGCTAGGGTTTCCTTTTATTTCTCTTTACTAAACCGAGCGGCCCCCTATTATTTCTCGCACCCAATTTTTGATTCTGTCGCACGCCCCGTCTCCCGCACGCTTACCCCTCCTGATTCCGCCGCCTCTCGTCATTTTTCCCACTGGTTTCTCTCGTAGCCGACGCTTTCTCCTTCCCCCTTCTCTAAAAGTCAGCGCCACTCCTTCCCCAAGGTCATGCGCCTCTCCTCCTCAGCCTCTATCCAATAAAAACTCCTCCCCCTCCAGCTGACAGCCTCCTTTCTTGAGGCCGACAACTCCTCTCTGGCCGGCAACCCTTGCCTCCCCAACCGACAACCAGTGTTCCCCCTCTTCCTCAAGCCGACAGCAGTACTCCTCCAAGGGCCGGCAACCTCTTTATCCCTCCTCTCCATGGGCCAGCAACCACCCTCTCCTCCTTGGGCTCCAATTTATCTAGGATTTTTGCTCAAATGCCTCTCTACTCAGATTTATGGGCCCGGATTTGTCTCCTTAGGGTAAGGTTCTCCCTTACTCCCTCCTTATTCAGATTTTTGTATCGTTATAATTTTCCTTATGCTACAATTTACACCAATACGTTAATCCAAGTTTATTCAAATCTCTGATTTTCGCATGGCAATCTTCTCTCCCCTCACCTTTGAGGGAGGTAAATTGCTAAACCCTCTCATGTTTGGGTTATTTGATGATAATTACATGTTCTAGCGTATGGTTTCCCATTAAATTCAAATATCATTCATAATGATTGTGCTTGAACAGGTCTGAAATAAGATTGTTAATTTTGTTTGCGCCGCTCAGCCGCCGCCGGATTCAGCCTTACTTAAGGCAAGTAGAGAAATCTCTCTCTTGCAAACATTGAGCTTAAATTAATGTGTATGTTCTTATGATTTTTTAACTTCACTCTTGAATATATTGATCTGTCAAATGAATTTAAATCTTGAATGTCTAATCTGACAAGCTAATAGTTTAGGGTTTAATACGTTTGGCATGACATGAATTTATGATCGTGAATGATTTTTTTTGGATATTCACTTAGATGAATGATTTGCTCATTGACGTATAATTTAAAGAATAATAGATTTCTGGGCATGCGCAACAAGTGTTATAATGATAATTGTTAAAGTTTTCCTTTTTGTAAACAGATGATTTGTGTTTTATATAATATTCGGATCTACATATGTTTACTTGGAAGATAATCGTGCTTAAGAATGGTTTAATCTAGATAATTACGTGTTATTCCAAAGAAAAATGATGCATAGTAATCTTACTACTCGTGAATGCTTGAACCCGCAAAGTATGAAGCTAATTAACTAATTTTTTGGTGTCATCGAATTTCACTTCTTATGCATGTTTAGTCGCAAGATTTGGGTAAAATTTGTTTCAAGATCCGGCTTCCCCCTTTGACGTAAATTCGTATCTTCTAGAATCACAAACTATGAATCATTTAATTCATTAATATCATAAGCAACGCATTGAATAGTTGTATTTAATTGATGCAACTACTTGACTCGAATTCCCTCTTGAAATTCATAATGGGAACAAATGAATGGTCATAGCAAGCATGAATTCTCTGATAAGACTTGCATCTGAACTTGAAGACTCATGTGCATCAAATTAAAACACATACACATTTCATTGGTTACAGCTTATGATATTACATGAATTAATATGTATTACTCTCTCGTGATACCATGTAGAGAAAGACGCAAGAGAGAAAAAATAACCCAAAATTTTATGATATCTTTAAATACAGGAATACATACACTTACATAGAGAGAAAGAGATAGAGAGTCTTCTACATCTACAATGTTGGACTAAATAGAATATATATGGGCTTATACAAGGGCTCATCCTAATGGGCTTTTTAATTACATCTTAACACTCCCCCGCAAGCTGGAGCGTACAAGTTGTAGGCATCAAGCTTGGATAAGAACTGATGATATAATGTCCGAGAGGGAGCTTGCAACAACCGACTGTTTCTTGCTACGCCAGGTAATAAAGTGTCCATCAAGATAGGTGCAAAAACCAGTCAAGGAACGCCTATCATCAAGGGAACCGGCATAGTCAGCATTAGAGTACGCAATAAGGGACAGAGAGGACGGATTGTAAACAAGTCTTTGTCATGGAGCAGTAGGTTGGGTCATTCGGCATGGCTCGGCGTTCATGGAATTAAGCATCCAGGATTGGACCCGTCCATCATCACGGAGCCAATCATCGGTAGGGTCAATAGGTTGGGCCCAAGTGAGATGATGGAGAAGACCCTTGGTCTGTAGAACACGACGGACCGAATGTACCCATTTGACAAAGTTGGTCTTCCCGCTGAGAGAGATGGTGGTTATACGAAGCTCGTCACAAACTTCAGAAGGCGGGGCAGTAGCACGTGCGGGAAGGGAGGGAGTTGTCGTAGAGGACATGGCTGCTAGAAGAGAACGGTCAGGCGGCTAGGAGAAACTGACCGGGTGGTTAGAAGACAGCGACCTGGCGGATAGAAGCAGGCAACCCGCAAACAAGAGTGGGCAGAGAGGAAAGAGGCTAAGGAAGGCTGCAGAGGACTAGCTAGCAGCAGACAGGCTGCGACTAGCACAGCAGCAAGAGAGCAAAGGTCGTCGGAAGCAGAGGCCGTGGCAAGCAACACGCAAAAGTGACAAACCGCGGGAAGCAGGACGCAAGTCAAGCCGCAGCGAGTAGAGAGCAACGGGAAGTAAGTCAAAAACAGAGGTTATTGCGGGCAAGGCAAGCGGCTAACCAACGAGCCCGCTGCGAGTAGAGAGCAGAGAGCAAACGTGCGGTTAAAAAGAAGAACCCGCGGTTCAGAAGGCAGAGAGCGGCTAGCGGACAAGGCAAGCGGTTAGCCAACAAAGCCGTTGCGAGTAGAGAGCAGAGAGCAAACGCGCGGTTAGACGCGGTTAGAAAGAGAACCCGCAGTTGAGAGAGCAAAGAGTGGACTGGCAGTTAGAAAGACGCAAGCCGCAAATAAGAGGAAGCCGCAAAAGTGAGGGGTCCACTGATCAGGAGATTATAAAAACCAGGGAAAATGAGAAGAAAGATGGATGCCACGGAAAGGAGAAGGAAGCAGTTAAGAAGGGAGAAGGCCGCAAAAGGTGCCTAACCGGAGACCGCAATGGAGTTCGCAAGAGGCGGTTAGACTGGCGGTCTGAGGAGAGATGGAGGCCTGGAGTAGAAACCGCGGGAAGGAAGGATTGAGGTGGAACCACGTAAAAGGGAGGTTGCAGATAGAAGAGAGAGTCCTCCCAGAGGCAGGAAGACGTGCGGTTAGAAGAAGTCTAACCGCCCAAAGCACAGCGTGGAGTTAGGAAACCGCAGAGACGGTTGCGGTTAGAAAATCAGAAACCGCCCAGAGGGATCGATCGCTCTGATACCATGTAGAAAAAGATGCAAGAGAGAGAAAATAACTCAAAATTTTATTATATCTTTAAATACAGGAATACATATATACTTATATAGAGAGAGAAAGAGGGAGAGTCTTCTGCAACTACAATGTGGGACTAAATAAAATATACATGGGCTTATACAAGGGCTCCTCCTAATGAGCTTTTTCATTGCATCTTAACAAAGCTATTAATTCTTGTTAACTCTGCTTTATTTACTTATCTGTCTGTTTCGCTTATATCATCTCCTGAGTATAAGTATAAGTATTTTTCTGACCTCTAGCTAGTTATGTATATATTTAATTCTTATTAATGTTCTGAGGTTTTTTCTTTTTGTCTTGAAATTTGTCTTAGCGTTCGTGACTGCACCACCAGGTTCCTGAGCCCAATCCGCATCAAGTTCCCATTCCTGGAGATTTATCTTACTTCTTACCATCTCAGGTTCTATGTTTTTATGTTTCATTCTTTTACTGTCGGACATTTTTCATTATGTAATAATTATAATCAGTCATTTTCTCTTCTATCATGGACAACTATTATGCTAAATAAATTACATACTAAAATTTGATATTAGTGCATGTTCATTTCTTTTGAATTTCATAGCATAAAATTCGTACCAGTATTTGGTATCATGAGTTTTATTAAAATACATGTACATCTAATTTTTCATTGATAAACTTTAAGGCTTCCGCATAAACATAATGTATTGTCATTTAAATTAATTATTTTAAACCAAATAATAGTAATTCAACTCCTGCCTAACAGACATGAACTTTATTACGCCATGTCTGTGGCATCACGGCCCGCCCGAGATGCACTCTGATCTTTGCTTTTAGACGGGTCATGACAGTTGGTATCAGAGTCAGGTTGGGCTTCTAAAAACAGAGTATCTTATAATTTTCACATATTTTAAATTTCATTATATAAATATATATACATGCATCATTTCTTCACTCACTTTGTCATTATCTATTATTCTCGGCTGAAACACTCACACTACACTCATAAGCATGAGTAGTATGCACACGAAAGTTAATGGGTTATGGGCAAACTTAACATTTATATGTATATAAATTTTCATTAAGATATACACCGCTTACGAATAATAAATGGATATGGGCGGTTTAATATTTTTCATGTGTTATAGCATTAGCAACATAATATGCATGATATGTTAGGTGAAATGAACACTTAGCATGACATGTGTATCCATTCATTTGCATTTATATCATAAATCACTGCACAAATGTCAAGCTAAGAACAACAATAATGATTGTACACACATGAATTTATTATTTGTTTAATATTGCACATGATCTCATTGTTACATTTGCATGATCATTACCTAGAGTTTTCCAATGAAAATCTTGTAATTATTACATGATTTATGTACCCGACGGTATGAAATATGTTAGAATCTCTAGTCTCAAGTCACTGATTTTTGTATTCAGTCCTTTCTATTCTGCTTGACTATCAATCTTATTCGGTCCTCTTGTATCCTCTTCTAGTTAGATCCTAAGTGTCAGTATCGCAAGCAGGCTACCCCTTCTGAAGGAGGAAATTAATATTTGATATGAGAGTAAAATTTTAGGAGATTATAGACAAATAAACTAATTTTGTTATCATCGCCAAATTTGAAATTTCTTCAGTTGTTAGTTTGTTATGTGCATGCCCCAAGACTGATCATTATGAAGCTGTCCTCACATTCTCATTTACCTCAAGAAAGCTCGAGGGAGAGGAATTATATCTAAAGATCATGGGCATGTGAATATCTTATGATAGGGCCTTTCTTGGAATGATACTAGGCATATTTCTCTAGTTGTATAAGAGAGAAACGAGTATCTTCTTGTAAATCGCTCTGCTGAAATTACTTAAGCGTTGTTTGTGCTCTTTCATCACCAGAGTGACTTACTTTTATCGACACTCAATTGTCATTCAGTTTCTTTTCCTTTTTAGGCTCTGGTTGGCGCACCTACAGCGACTGGAGAAGCAGTGGTGGAGTAATCAACTGTTTTGCAGAGTGATAGTAGAATCTGTAAATCTATTTGGAAGAACAGTTGTTGCAGTGTTGTTTCAAACGGAAAAGCTGAAAAGCCGTTTGGCAAAACAGCTGTGCATTCTGAATATCACTTTTTAAAAAATCAGAGATAATTAAAATAAATTGACTTAGGCTTCGTTTGGGGGGACTTATTTTCATTGGTCAAGCGATTACGACCGCATGAACCGGGCCTTAATTGAGGTCTGGTTCATGCGGTCGTAACCGCTTGACCGGTGAAAATAAGTCCCCCCAAACGGAGCGTTAGTGTACATATTAAGCAATTTGATGCTCTATTATAAAATAAATTACACTAATTAATAGGTTTTTCCCAAACAAAACTCGTAAGTGTGATCCGCCTCGAACATGCACCAATGTTTTCGATCATCGAACATCAACTGCTTAGTAAGAGTAGTGTAATTAATCAATTTTATAATTTTATAGTAATATAACTTACAATATTAAATATCTCATACTATTTTACCTGTGATAGGTCATCAGTTGATCCGCTATTCTCTGATGTTTGACATTTCAGTAGCTCCCGTTCCTTCAAATGTACTAGGTGCGTTATTCGGATTTGGATCGATTGTTCTTGAACGATCGTTTGGTCGCAGTACATAGAATTTGCATGAACATAGCTTTCGTTTCCATCACATACATCAAACTCAGGGTCTGATCGAGATGGATGTCTTCTAATGAAATTATGCAGTGTCATCGTTGCTATCACAACGACACACTACTTTGAGAAATCAAACAGAGGCATTTTGCTAAGTATGATCCACTTTTTCTTTCATACAACAAAGCTCCTTTCGATCACACAACGAAACGAGGAGTGTGTTTTATTAAATATCTCCTAACGTCCTTCTATTGGTCGATTATCCAGAGTAAAGTCCGGCAAGTGATATCTAGTTTCCGGAAATAGTATCAAAAGTCTCTTTTCTAATGGATAACCAGCATCGACCAGATAATATTTACCTTCATTATTGAAAAAGATTAGACAATATTAATATATAGCAAAACAATAAGCATATTAATAAACATAAAATTTGTACCTTCAGATGAAAATGGAAATTTACTCGTCGAACCTCTAACTGCACGGTGGTATATGTGGTTGTCATGTGCAAATCCCTCTCAACCAGGTATAACGTAAGTAAAACACATATTAAAGTCGCAAACCGCCATCACATTTTGAGTTGGACTTCTGTGACGTCTTATATACGGCACTTGATTTTCAACAGGTATTTGTGCATCAACATGTGTATCATCAATTGTTCTGATACAATCTTTAAAAAATGACATCTATCTTTCGTCATTTCTTACGTGTGAAGGAATGGCACGAAACTGAGGATCAGTAAGAGCAACAATGTTCATTGACAAGTTAGCTAGAGCACGAAATCCTATCATGAATAACCGACTGATAGTCTCTGTAGAATGATGGAATCGTTCACTTGTTTTCCTGAACGTTTCATTGTGTCCCAAAATATAAATTGTGATTGTGAATATATCACTTGTCTGAGTTCTTTGTGTTCCATGTAGCTCATGTGTTTGTTCTAATAGTGTCACGACCCGTCTCGACATAAGTCAGAGTGTGCTTCGGGCGGGCCGTGATGCCACAGGCATGGGCGGAAAGAAAGACATGTCTGCTAAGGCGGATGCAGAGAATACTGAAAATAGTTTTAAAATAGTTAATTTGAAGAAAAACAGTTTGATTTTTTATTACGGAAGCTGTTAGAGTTTAAAATAGTTAGAATTTTAAGTGCACATGCATTTTTTTGTAAAATTCATATTTTACTAGGAACTGTTACATATTTCATGCAATTATGATTCACAAGAGAATGCACATGCATTAATATCAAATTCTAGTACATAAAGTATTTAAATAGCCTAGCAGTTGTCCATGATACCAGAGAAAATGTTTGATTGCAATTATTACATAAAAGAAATATTTGACAGTAAATGAAATGTAAACGTAGAACCTGGAATTTAATGTTGTTCGGGCTCGAGTACCTGGCGGCGCTGCACGAACGCTAAGGCAATTCCAAAAAAGAAAGGAAAAGTCTCGGAACATTGAAATAAGTAAGGTGATCAAAGTATAGTACAGAACAGTAAATGAAGCAGAAATGTAAGGGTGTACCAGTTTCTCATGAAGCAAATCTATTTGAAACAAGCAAATAAAAGAGCTAAACAGAACAAATTAGTTTATTAGACTACTCTGGAGCATAACACATAATAGAACAAGTAATATCATAAGCAGTAATCAATGAAGTGTGTAGGTGTTTTGAGTGGTGTGCATGGTTCACACTCAGTCTGGATACAAGTCTTATCAGGAAACTTCCTGCTTGTCGTGACCTCGTCACGGCCCAGGCCCGGCTCAAGGAGGCTTAGTGGGTCCCAACTGGCACCCTGAAGACTGCAACTCAAGTGATCCCAACACATTTCAATATTTACTTATGATATTACGAGTTACATGATTCACACTGTAGTGATTTTTAACGGAAACGAAAATACTTAAAGTGAACGATCAGACCAAGAATAGGTTTTACTCAGACAGACGTACGAAACAAGATTCGACGATACAGAAGGAACCAAACAGTGAGTTTTGAGCCTCGCGGGTTCGAGAGGTAAATGTTCCATTATCAAGAAGCTTTATCGAGTATATTGCAGAGGTAAATTGAAATGTGTCGGATCAGAGATATCGAGTACTCACTAGGGTAAACCATCCTTTGACACACGTATTTTCCAAGTAAAAAATTTGCATTACGAGCATGATATATCAAAACACCAATCACATACTTGCTAACCAGAATTCGTTACAATTATTATCATGATACTTGTTGTTCGTGCTCAATATTCTATCATTCTTCTCATTATTCATCAAACGAGATGCAAATCATCAAATTGAATATCCAATTAACTATCATTCACTAACTCGTCTCCTATTTATCCAAATATCATCATTTACATTCACAACACATGCTAATCCTATCGCGTAAACCTCAAACTAGTAGCAAGTCTAATAAAAGATTCGATGTCTAAATTATTTGACGAAACAAGCAATCAAGGGCTGATTCATATAAACATAAGATCGAACAAAGTAATTAAGTTCAATGTTTGCAAGAGAGAAATGATCTCTACTTGCCTGAAGGAGGCTGAATCTGTCGGAGGTGGCTAAGCAACGCTAGCAAAATTGACACTACTCAAGCGAACCTGTTCAAGAACGACGAAAACGACACAGTAAATTATCACTACGCTAAAAGGCAATTATTCGCTGCAAAATTGAATCAAAGGCGGCTAAGAGATTTACCTCCCTCAAGAGTGAGGGGAGAAGAGATTCCACACGGAGACGGAGACTTGACGGTGCTTGGGTGACGAAAACCCTAAATCGAAGAGGACTTTGCGCGGTCACACAACTGAATCGAGGAGCGGAACTAGAAATCAAAAACACAATCCAATTAAACGATTACGAGAGGGGAAAAAATTATGAATCACAAATTGTATGATATTTGAAGCGCAAATAATTCAATAGAGATGCAGAAAAATATGAATACGGGAGATTGGTGGAGGAATCTTACCAAAAGGAGTCAAAATCGGGCTCAAGGAGAAGAGGGAACTCAACCCTAGGCATTTCTGGAAATCCACAGCCAAATCGACGAAGGAGGAAAGGGACTGCCGGCCCTATAGGGAAGGGTTGTCGGCCCCTAGCCGAACCAAGAAGGAGAAGAGGCAGTGTTGTCGGCCTTGTTGAGGAGAAGCTGAAGCAGTCGGCCTCCAGAAAAGAAGAAGAAAACGGAGAAGGGGCTGCTGGCTTCTTGGAGAACAGAACCCGTCGGCCAACACAGGAGAAGGAAGCGTCAGCCCTAAAGGAGAGAACTGTAGGAGGCATCGTCGGACATGGAAGGAATAGGAGGCGTCGTTGAGCAAGGAGGCGGAAATCGGGAGCGGAAATGGGAGACGGGGCTGGAGCAGAATCGGGATTGGGAGAAATAAAGGGGCTGGCTCGGCTCACGGGTTTTAGGAGGAAGAGATTAGGGTTTTTGAAGGAATGGATTTGGCTTAAAAGGGGAAAATTAACCCTAATTTAACATTATTAATAAGATTGTTATTATTATTATATCATAAATCAAAACCGAGTTGTTACAAATAGTGCTAACAAATCAAAAAATATGACTTTTGTCAATCGAAACATGTTATGAAACCTCCCAGGATGCCCAGCAAAATAATTCACGTATCCATTTATACCCGATCTGAGATGAGGTCATGCAGGGTGTTTTATCACACAACGGAGAGACATACTCAGTGATCACACACACACTAGATGCCACAAGGTTGAGAAAGTGAGCACATTCCTGCTGACGAGTTGCACAATAATTTAACAGGAGTTCATCATCATCACTCATGTTTTGATCATCATCATGATTTTTTATAGCCATTATAAAACCTTAAAAACACGAAATAGTAATCATTATCAATACAATCATCATATCGGTCTGAAATAGCATAAATGTGCAAAAATAGTATAAAAGTACATAATAGCATAAAGGTACAGAATAGCATAAAGATCCAAAACATAAGTAACATGTAAGTTTCAAAAATATCAAAAACTATTTGTTAAGTGAATTAATGTAGTGGGTCTGTAGCCACTCCACCCTCCTATCCTCTGGTATAATCAGGAAGATCACTCGATTCACCGGAGTTTGGAAATAGACTGTAGCAAAATGATACAACCGCCAATCCTCAAAAATCTCCTGATATTTCTCAAGTTCCTGAATAGCCTCTCGTAGTAGGTATATGCTTGGTAGAAGAACAGGTGATGCAACACGCTACAACAAAATATCAGAAGAGTTGCACAACTTCTCAACGTGTGATAGCATGGCCTGTTTTACACTCATATCCAGCTTCTTCCCTTTGCGTTTTCTTTTTGAAGCACCTCTACTTTAGGAAGTTTGTCCTGGTGTAGCTGAGCCAATATCATCACTTGCATAAGCTTCTGTGTTGTTGTGTTCTATTGTTTGGTCATCATCTCTTGATAAGGTATCAGGCTGGGAGAAAAGAGAAGGCAACTCTCCAGACGAAGGCATTCATACATTATCTCTTGTAGCAACAATTAAGTTGTACATTTTATCTAATTTCTCTTCAAGCTCTGGTGGTACTCTAGCAGACCGGAATTTTTTCACATTAGGGATCATCTACAAAATTGGGAAAAATGTTATGACATAGAAAATAGTACTTATATAAACTGAAAAAAAAAGTTCATAATAACTAACCTGAATTCTTTCCTTTCACCATTTATCGGAAACGTCTATAGTCTGTTTAGTATGATTCCAACCAAGCCCTGTCTCGCCTCTTTTTAGTTCGCGCCATAATTTCCAATCTCACTCCAATTAATCCTACTTGTTTTGCATTTAAGCACGACTGTACTCTAAACCGGTTCGTTCTTTGAAGTTTTTCATCAAATTGGTTCAACCCTCTTTATTGAAATGAGTGGTTGGTCTATTCCCTAAATTAATCTCTCGGATACAGAGATCGCAGAATAATAGAACATGGAATGACTCCCAATTGGCTAATATTTCACCATCTTTTGATATGCTCATCTACAGGACCAAAAATAAACAACAATCCAAATAAAGAAAACATACAATTTCAAAGAACATAATGCTCATACTATCTTGTGTGCTTGAATTGTATAGTTTAGGATTCAATAGTGTGTGTTTGCATAGCCACATAAACAACAACACAAAATATTAAAAATCTGTATAGAGAAACATCCACAATCACTCCCAAATCATGATCAAAACCCTAAGCAAAAATCATATGATGAGAGGAACTATGGTTATAGCACTAATCATGCACAAATCATGCACAAATCAAGCACAATGTAGTACAAAATGATCACAAATGAAGCACTAATCAAGCAGAAATTGTGAATAAACACAGACCTAGGATTACCTCAACTATGGGATGCAGAAATCAGGCAGAAAAACTAATAAGGACCTGTGAATTTTTGCGAGGAAAGAAGAGCGAGGGTTAGGGCAGAAAAATCGCATAAACGAGGAAGGACCTGTGAAATTTTGCGAGGAAAGAAGAGAATCTGACCTGGAAAACAGCCGCCGGAAGACAGATTCCGCCGGCAGCAAATCCGCCGAAAGACAGATGTGAAATTTCTTCTTCGTCGTCGCCAGCAAATCCGCAGGAAGAAAGCTTCTCTCGCCAGAGTAGGATGCGGGAAGAAGAACGATTCCGCCGCTGGAAGAGGAGCAAGGGTGGGCAGAACAAATCACGGCTTTCCGCGATCTGGAGTCGTGAGGAATAATCACGACTCCCGATCGTGGGTTTTGCGCAATTCATGCGCGGGGGCGACGGGAGAATCCGGTGCTTATTTTTCGTTTGGCGCGGATTCTCGGAAATCTGTGGCATACAGCGGAAAAAATGTGGCGTCAAACAAAGTCTTAGTGTTTTTATCTTCACTTCGTACAAAGATTTTTTTTTCACTCTTGAATTCTCAAGTCAAATCTCTCAATTTCGAGCTAATTGAAGCAATTCTTGTGATTTTTGAAACTAATCATTTGTATCCAGTCAAACTCACTAAGATCGTGGAGTATCAATCACGCAGGCTTTGAAAAAGAATTATTTGTATGATAAGAGTACTTTGGATGCATGACAAGACTGAGTAGTACACTTGCGAACTTGAATCTGACATGCGTAGCAAATATCCACAACTTTTCTCTTGATCTTGGTAAATCTCCAAACTTGTTCTTCATTCTATTTCAATATATTTTTAGTTAGCTTCCATGTATGGATTTGCAAATCTTATTAGAATGAATGATATCTGAATCTTCGTCATAAGAGGTCGCATTCAGGGCGTCCTCAAAAAAATCGGGATGAAACTTTCTAAGTGGGGGAGAATGTAACAGCCCATATATTTAAAAAAATATCAGGATTCAAATTAAAAAAAGGATGTGAGTGGCAATTTCGTAATTAACCATACTAAGGTTTCCTTTTCTTTCCCTTTACTAAACCGAGCGGCCCATATTATTCCCGTACCTGATTCCTGATTCCGCTACACGCCCCGTCTCTCGCATGCTCAGCCCTCTCGATTTCGCCGCCTCTCACCATTCTTCCCGTTGGTTTCCACTCGTATCTGACGCTTTCTCCTTCCCACTACTTTAAAGGTCGGCGCCTCTCCTTCCCCAAGGGCATGCGCCTCTCCTTACAAAAGGATCTACGCCTCTCCTCCTCATCCTTCGGCCAGCAACAACTCCTCCTTTCTTGAGGCCGACAACTCCTCTCTAGCCAGCAACCCTTGCCTCCCCAAGTCGACAACCAGTGTTCCCCCTCTTTCTCAAGCCGGCAACATTACTCCTACAAGGGTCGGTAGCCACTTTCTCCCTCCTCTCTATGGGCCGCCAGCCACCCTCTCCTCCTTGGGCTCCAATTTCTTTAGATTTTTGCTCAAATCCCTCTATACTCAAATTTTTGGGCCCGAATTTGTCTCCTTAGAGTAAGGTTCTCCCTTCCTCCTTGTTTAGATTTTTGTATCTGTTATAATTTTCCTTATGCTACAAGTTATACCAATATGTTAATCCAAGCTTGTCATCATAGAATCGACTAATTCCGATTTATTTTTGATCTTCGGTGCCATTTACAAAAATTATCAACGGGATTGTTCAAAACCCTTCCAATTTAGGGTTTCGCCTAGCCAAAGCGCCGCCAAATCTCTGATTTTTGCGTGATAATCTCCTCTCCCCTCACCTTTGAGGAAGGTAAATTGCTAGACTCTCTCATGTTTAGATTGTTTGATGATAATTACATGTGTAAGCGTAGGGTTTCCCGTTATATTCAAATATCGTCCATAATGATTGTGCTTGAGCAGGCCTGAAATAAGATTGTTAATTTTGTTTGCGCCGCTTAGCCGCCACTGAATTCAGTTTTAAAGCAAGTAGAGAAATCTCTATCTCTTGCAAACATTGAGCTTAAATTAGTGTGTTTGTTCTTATGATTATATAACTTCACTGAATATATTGATCTGTCAAATGAATTTAAATCTTGAATGTTTAATCTGACAAGTGAATAGCTTAGGGTTTAATACGTTTGGAATGGCATGAATTTGTGATCGTGAAAGATTTTTTTTTATATTTACTTAGATGAATGATTTACTCATTTGACGTATAGTTGAAAGAACATTTTTGGGCATGCGCAACAAGTGTCATAATGATAATTATTAAGGTTTTTCTTTTTGTAAATAGTTGATTTGTGTTTTATATAATATTCGGATCGTACACATATTTGCTTAGAAGATAATCGTGCCTTAAAATAGTTTAATCTAGATGAGTACATGTTATTCCAAAGAAAAACAATGTGTATTAATCTTATCACTCGCGAATACTTGAATCCGCAAAGTATAAAGCTAACTAACTATTTTTTTTGTCATCAAATTTCGCTTCTTATGCATTTTTGGTCGCAAAACTTGGGTAAAGATAGCTTTCCCCTTTGACGTAAATTCGTGTCTGCTAGAATCACAAACTATGAATCATTTAATTTATTAATATCATAAGCAACACATTGAACAGTAGTGTTTAATTGGTGCAACTCATTGACCTGAGTTCTCACTTAAAATTTATAACGGGGACAAATGAATGGTCATAGCAAACATGAATTCTCTGATAAGACTTGCATCTGAACTTGAAGACTCATGTGCATCAAATTAAAACACCATACATTTCATTAGTTACAATTTAGGACATTACATGAATTAATATATGTTACTCTCTCGTTTAAGCTAATACGTCTTGTTGCCTCTGCTTTATTTACTTATTTGCATGTTTCGCTTATCTCATCTCCTGAGTATCAGTATAAGTATTTTTTGATCTCTTGCTCGTTATATATATATATATATATATATATATATATATATATATATATATATATATATATATATATATATTTATTTATTTAAATCATATCAATGTTCTGAGGCTTTTTCTTTGTCTTAGAATTTTCTTTAGCGTCTGTGACTGCGCCGCCAAGTTCCTAAGCCTGATCCACGCCAAGTTCCAGCTTCAAGGAAATTTATCTTACTTCTTGTTATGTTAGGTTCTATGTTTTTATGTTTCATTTCCTTTACTGTCGAATATTGTTCATTATATAATAATTATGATCAGTCATTTTCTCGTATATCATGGACAACTGTTTGGCTAAATAAATTACGTACTAGAATTTGACATTAGTGCATGTTCATTTCTTTTGAATTTTCATAGCATGAAATTTGTAATATTATTTAGTATCATGAGTTTTATTAAAATACATGTTCATCTAATTTTTCATTGATAAAAACTGATTTTTCGTGGGCAGAAGATAGACCTTCGACAAAATCCATGGATAAATCCGACCAAATTTGTGTAGGCGCTGGAAGAGGTTGGAGTAGATCCGCCGGAAGTAGATGAATCGCCTTGTTCCGTTGGCATACCGCACATCCCGCAATGAAGTCGTATACGTGCTTGCGCGTCCCCTTTCAAAGTAATTTTGGACAGAGATATTGGAGTGTACGGTGGACGCCTTCATGACTGTGGTAGTGAACATCCTCCAAAATGGTGGAAATGAGGGGGACGAGGCATCCACATAAACTCGATTCTGTAGAGAATAAGAACATGATGGGTTGTCCATTGTGGATCGGTGAGGTCTTCTGCACGGTGGAGGAGCTCGGACAAACTGGAGGAGAGTTGGGTCTCCTGGAGAAGCAAGGAAATAAGGTCGGCCGTCGAGAATGAGATCACATATAAAGAGGCCTCGTGGTGAGTATCATGACGAGAATGGCACGGTTAAGAACTCCGGCTTTGTACTCCACTTGAAAGTAGGAGGAGCTTACTCACCCACCTTTTTTGCGTTAACGTGGAAAGACATTGCTCGAGTAGGTACTTAAGGATATAGTGATTTGTCTGAATCACAAACGTGCGGCCCCACAAGTAAGGACGCCAATGTTAAACAGCTTTGGCGAGGTCGATGAGTTCTTGATCGTAGGCAAATCGAAAGACGCAAAATGTAATTGGTAAAGGGAAACTGTCAAATGGGCTTTACATCCAAGACCCCCACCCCATTATTCTCTTCTTTATTAGCTCTGTCGAATGATATCGGCGTCTTTGGCATGCACCTCTACGCATCCTCCAGAAATCTCTTCCTAATTTGGCCCTTAGTGACTTCACATGTGAGTCATGTATCTACGGCAAACACCATCGTTCTACATTTTCACCTCGTTGTACTCGAAGTGATGCTGCCTTTGTTTTAATTCACTCAAATATTTTGGGATCCTATAAAACCGCAAGTGTTTTTGGTTATCATTACTTTGTTACCTTCATTGATGATTACTCTCGCATGACATAGTTGTATTTACTTCAGATCGCTTGGAACTACCACGTGTATTTCGTGCATTTATAATTGAGACTCGCAACCAGTTTTCTACTACCATTAAAACTCTCCAAACAGAGAATGCTCGTGAATACAATCATGCATTTACAAACTTGTGTGCTGAGTTTAGAATCATTCATCAAACCTCTTGTGTGTATACCCCCCCCCCCCTCAACAAAATGGTGTGGTAGAACACAAGAATCGTCACCTTCTTGAGGTTGTCCACTCTCTTATGTTTCAAATGCATATTCCCAAACTGTGTTAGAATTTCGTGGTTTCTGCAGTTTGATACCTCATTAACTGCATGCTCTCCTTCATTCTCAATTTTGTGGCTCCCTTTAACCTTCTTTTCCCTTCACACCCCTTTTTCAAGTCACATCCCGTGTTTTTGGTTGTGTTTGCTATGTTCATAATCTTAGCCCGTCCACTAAAAGGTTTGCTTCACGTGCCATCAAATATATGTTTGTTGGGTACTCTCGCACTCAGAAAGGCTGTTTGTTATTCTCCCAATGATTGGAAGGTTGTAATATCACTATATCAGCAGATGTCACCATTCTCGAATACCAATCCTATCATTCTCAACCTCGTGATCCTCCAATACAGTCTCTTCCTCCGCGGCCCACTGTTCTTATTACTTCGAACCTTCCACCTCTCCTCCACACGCCACTCCAAATCTCACACCAAAATCTCATTTGATTCGTGTATACACTCGTTGTCCTTCTCGTTCTGATGCACGAAGGCCGCTACCTTCTAATGATGACACTTTGCGCTCTGCTGATCCGGACACGCCTTCTACAACTCACCACATCAGTAATTTTTTTCCTTGCATCGATTATCTCCTCTGTTTCACACCTTTGCGGCGTCATTGTCGTCAGCTTCCATCCCTACTTCTTTGCAGGAGGCTTTTCAACATCCGGGGTGGCGGGTTGCTATACAAGAAGAAATGGCTTCCCTCTGGGTCAATCACACTTGGGATCTTGTCCCTCTCCCTCCTGGCCAGACATGTGTGAGCTACAAATGAGTCTTCACTATCAAACATACTCCAATTGGAACGGTTGAACGGCTAAAGACCCGCCTCGTCACTCATGGTTTTACTCAACAACACGGCATTGGCTATGAAGAGACCTTCTCGCTTGTTGCAAAGCTAAACATTTTTTGTGTCTTGTTCTCTCTGGACGTTCATCGTCATTGGCCATTACATCAGTTAGACATAAAAAAAAACTTCGTTCTCAACGGTGATCTTGCTGAGACTGTTTACATGCATTAACCTCCTCGGGCATGTTTTGACAAGTTCAGCCAGGTTGTTAGTGATGTTGGGTTTATTCGGAGATCGACTGACTTCTCTCTTCACCCGGCATAGCCCATCAGGCACCGTGATGCTCCGGGTTTATGTTGATGATATTTTAATTACTAGCAATGATTCGAAAGACATTCATATGATCAAGGAACACTTAGCCTCAGTGTTCTAGACCAAAGATTTGGGAAATCTCAGGTACTTTCTTGGCATCGAGGTAGTCCGTCGTCACGATCGTCTTGTCTTATCTCGAAGAAAGTATTGTCTTGATCTTCTTTGTGGCACTGGCTACTCTGGTTGCAAGCCAGCTGACACACCTATGGATGTTAACCACAAGCTTTGAGCATGTTTCTCCAACTCTGATACACTCCAACCAAACCCAGAATATTATCGTCATCTTGTGAAAATGTTGATCTATTTGACAGTTACAAGACCTGATATATCGTTTGCTATTGGGGTTGTCAGTAGATTTACGCAAACTCCACGGACATCTCATCTCCAGGAAGTTGAGTGCATTCTCCGATACCTGAAGTCTACTCCCGGACAAGGGCTCACATATAAGTCATCCTCGTCTCTATCTCTCATTTCTTACTCTGAAGCTGATTATGTTGGATCCATGGATGATCGTCGTTCCACAAGTAGTTTTTGCACATATTTGGTAGACATCTTGCTACTTGACGAAGCAAGAAGCAATCTGCCGTTCCACGCTCATCTGCAGAAGTTGAATATTGATCAATGGTCTATATCGTCTCTGAACTCACATGGCTAGAAAGCCTTCTGGGAGATCTGGGTGTCAAACTCTTCTCTCCTGCCACCTTGTTTTGCGATAATCAAGTTGATATTCATTTTGCCAAAATTCCATGTTCCATGAACGTATCAAGCATATAGAGGTTGATTGTCACTTTATTTCGGAAAAGGTTCAGCTAAGGAAATTAGACTTGAGACATGTTCCTACTACAGGACAAATCGCTGATATTCTTACAAAATCTCTACTGCGGCCTCTATATTTTTAGTTCTTGTCCAAGCTTGATTCCTATGACTTGTATGCTCCAGCTTGTGGGGGAGTGTTGAAGAAATTACGAAGAAATGCCCATCTTGAAGGAACAGGTAAAGCTCACTTAGGGATTAGACCCACATCTTAGGATAGAGTTTAGACTCTCCTCTCTCCTCCTATATATATATACAAATACTCATGGTGTAAGGGATGAGCAATTAATAAAATTATTGATTCTCTCTCTTAAATTGCGTTTCTCTACCAATCTTAATTTCTAAACATAGCTATAAAAATAAGATATGGAAAGGAATGACAAACACACGTGGCTATATCAGCTAATTCAAAGTTTATTTCATCTCCCTGAAAATACAGGAGGGTTATATATGTGTTACATAAACTTTGGTCAAAAAAACACAAGACGACTATTCTGATTAAAATGAATCTATAATGAAATTATATAACACATACCTTAAATTTTGCAGGCCCCACCATAAACTATAGAAGTACTTCCTTAAAAAATTCGAAGACACGGCCCCAATTTGCAATGCATGCTGATATATGCCAAATTTAAAACTGATATCTTGATCACTAGCATTACAATGTGCAAACACAGTAGTACTATTCGCCCAATTTTGATCAATGCCACTCGACATTTCACAGTCGAGAAATTTCATGTTACAATGCACGCCTGAAGTGCCATTCTCCCTTGCGCATTCCAATTTCCAACATGTCGTCAGTCGGTCAATGGTTAATAAATAATATGACGCTCCAATAACCTGCACGAGTGAATTCAATAAGGTAATTCCTTCACATTAACCTTCAAGCTTTTAAAGAGGATGGCATTCAACTATAGTCTGTGTCAAAGGTTCAATCGAGATGTATATATCTGAAGAGGAATATTTTAAGTTACATACATGGCTAGCAATCATGTAAAGGAGCAGATTATATGCAACTCCAGCCCAAGCAGTCTTTGTAACAACACCAGTGGCTTTAATAATTTCATAGCTCAGAGGAAATATGAGGTATAACCTTGGAATGTACTGGATCAGAATAATCAGAGCAAGTGTGTTGTTGTTGTGCTGAGAATTTGAGTGCTTAATCCTGGGGATAATTGACCAGACAACAATCTGAAACAAAGGATTCAGATAATGACAAAAATCAGTGTCATGAAGCCCTTGCAAAAAAACGTATGAAGAATATTCAAAAAAGTGATTAAATATCACAAATTGCATAAAAGAAATGATCGTGATGATGAAAAATTTAACAGCAGGCGCACTTCTTCAACAATGTATCTGGATGAGTGTTCATTGTCTTCTACAAGTCGTCCAGTCGCATGGACAACTTTTCTAGGTGGAGGAGATTTCATCATCATATTCCTCAACACTGTTTCTCTCTTCTTCATAATGGCCCTCCTCGTGCCTGTAATCTTATTCTTCCTCATTCCTACGTGTACTTCTTCAATTTGTTTTATCTTAAGAAGTTTCCGGAAGTACCTTTTCATCCTGGCTCTCCTATTATTTGTGTTAACATTTGACCGACCTCCGTCATGTTTGAGTAATAACAAACACTGGTTTTTTAAAATCTGTGGAAGTGCTTTCTAACGTAAAGGTTCTCAGCTATGAACTCACTTGCTAGAACTATCAGGTCTCCAACAGCCATATCGGGTCTCGGCCCATCTAGAACTTCTACGGGTTTGCTGCAGGTTCCTGCCTCCAAGCTGCTACACGGTCAACTCGCAATAGGAACGCTTGTTCACTGATATTGGTAACCTGATCAGAAGTTTAGTTATTCTGGACTTGACAATATCAGAAAATTCATGTTTTCTTCTTCACTGTTTGTTTTAGGCAATAACTATATGCAGACTCATTTCGGCTATCTGCAGCCTGCAAGTCACACAATTTTATAATTGTTGTGCAGATCAGGCTTATACGGGTTCATCACTTCCTATGATTTTTTATTTTGGCCTGCATTTATCCTTAGACTGCATATAGCCAAAAATAGCCTGCATATAACATGACCCTTGTTTTATTATATGATGTTCCTAGAAGGAACTGTCTCCCAGTTCTATTATTTGTGTTGATATTTGGTTGACCACCATCATGTTTGAGTATTAACAAACACTGATATTTTTTATTTTGGTGGAAGTGTTTTCTAATGTGAAGGTCCCGAGCTATGAATCCACTTCCTAGAACAATCGGGTCTCCCATACGGCTGTATCAGGACCCAATCCATCAAAAATTTATATAGATTTGTGTTGAATAGTAGAAAGGAAAGACTTCATATATTCATCCCATAAGGGGCCATTAAATAGGACTTACATGGACTCCCAAAATTAAAACTACAATGTGGTACTAAACTCAAATACACCTAAAATCTCTAATAGATCAACATTGACTTGACAATTTCAACACTCCCCCTCAAGCTGAATGGGGAATCTTCAGCTTGGACCCAATCCATCAAATAACAGCAATGAAGGTAGGCGATGCGAGACAAAACATCAGACGATCCACCGGGAAAAATTCCAAAGACAGCCACACACGACGCTGAAACGCACACGACGTGAACTTGCTGGAAATCGGTCAACCAACATCACCAACACACACAACATGCGAAAGAGAACGAAAAATGTGGAGAACATCATCAAACGACCAATCAGGGATAATCCGTCGGGGATAATCTGCATAAAGGGCGGTCCCACGCGACACGTTCCCACACGACACAACCCGATGAGATTATAGCACCAACATCAATTGCGTCCCCAACACAGGACCAATCGAAAGAAAACATGGGGAGGCTGTGTAGAACGAAGGCAAAAAAAGTCAGGAAAGATCATCTGAGTCGCCTTCATCCCAACATTCCCCCTCACGTGGAAAACACGTGCAAATAAGCAGAACAATAGCTAAACAAACAAGCAATAAATGAAGACTGCAAAAGAAACTACAATAAAAAAAATAAACTTTGTTATATTCATCATCGACGAGAAACAAACAAGCAGTGGAATCCAAAATCTCCAGCGGGATCAGCAGCAGAGACCATCGACAGTGGCAGGGAGCAGCCCCGGGACAACAGCAGGCTCCATCATCAGAGGTATCACCAGATCAGCCCAGAGCACAGACAACAATCGAACTGGAGCAGCAGCATGCACGAAAGGAGGCAAGATTGAGGAGAACAGCAAAAGAGAACATTGACAGGAACACATCGTCGACTTCAAGTCAGATGCGATCGATAGCAGCTGCACGAAGCCGCGGGATGAATAGGCGCAGAAGCCACAGCAGCAAAAGAAGCATCCGTTGAGATTGGAGGAGAGGAATAGGCGCAGCAGTCGCTCGACGGGAACAAGGACTGGATCGACAACGATCTGCGACAGAAACGCAGACGGGAGCAGGAAGAGGCAGCAGAGCCTGTCCACGGAAGCGACGAAACAAGCTATCGTTATCGAGGGGATAGAAGGCCGCTCATCGATGAAATCAAACGATGATTCCGTCGACAAGAGCGGGAACAGAGGTGCTCGACGGGAGCGCTAGCAGGCGCGGTCGACGAGAACATAAAAAAGGGAGAGGCGGAAGCTTGAAGCCCACGGGAAAAAAATAGGGTTTCATAAGTGAAATTGTTGGCTCTAATACTATGTTGAATAGTAGAAAGGAAAGACTTCAATGATATATTCATCCAACAAGGGGGCATTAAGTAGGACTTACATGGACTCTCAAAATTAAAACGGCGATGTGGGACTAAACTCAAATACACCTAAATTCTCTAATAGACCAACATCGACAAGAAAATTCCAACAATTTGCTACAAGTTTCAGGATCCAACACGCTGCATGGTCAAATCACGATCAGAGCCCTTGTTCAGGCTCTGTTTGGCGAGGCGATTTGGGGGTTGTAAGCCGCTGTTTTTTGCGCTGCCACGCCAAACAATTCTTTCCGCCATCTCCAGCAGGAACCACCACCGTCCTCCAGTCGCAAATATACCGTGATTTGGAGTCGTGAAATATTTTCAGGGATTACATCAAGTTGTTTGTCATATTTTTGGAAATATGTAAAAGTGACTGAAAATATAATAGAAACGTTCCTTTCATTTACCCATCTGGGTTTTTCTTCGTGATTTTGACTAGGTTTATGTTTATGGCAACACGAGAAGATAAAAAAGAAAAAAAGTTAAGAAGAAAAATGTTATAGCTCATAGACCTGGCATATATATTTCTTATTCTCTATTCCATTGAAAGAATTAATGCGACAACATGATGCTGAAATAAGCTAATTATTTATAAAGTAAAAAATCCATATCAAATGAAAATTAGGTTGAATGTTGCATTCATAAATAAAGCATTGTGCTTGTTCTTCAGGTCTAAGCCATTTCAAATTTTATTTTGTTAAGTTCTAAAGACTTGCTGGTAGATTAAAGCTCTGTTTGGTTGGTTGTTGTTGATAGAAAACTGCTGATAGGAAATGGAGTTTGAGAAAAGTGTTGTTTCTGAAAAACATAATTTTGCTAAAAAAATATTTGGGTGAAATGGAATTTGTCAAACAGAGTTTTAAAAATTTTGTTTGGAAACAAAACGGAGTTTCGGGTGATTTTTTTTTCATTAAATGATAACCAACACAATTAGAAATGCCAAACTCAACAACTCCAACTATAAATTATCAAAAAGAGGGCTATCATTTAGTAAGGTGCTTTTCAACGGTCACAAATATTTCCACCAATTATTTACATGGAGGCTTCCAAACCTATCTACAGACAACAAAAAATCAAAACCAGAGCTCTACTCATATCTACAAGATTGTTCTTCTACAACTAATCATCCTCCTGTACTCCTTATTTTCGTTCGCTGAGATCGCAGGTGTTCTGAGGAGTGCGAGAGGCAGAGCGTTCAAAGAAAATCTCATCTGTGGTTGTAGCTTTGAGATAGATTAAATTTTGATCATAATCCAATGATCTTTGGTGGGAGAGTGCATATATTGATATGAACAATTAACCGCGAATGAAACGTCCGGGCGAGTCAGTGTAAATGTAATGCAGGGCGTCCACAGCAGAATAATATTGGCTTGGATCAGATAGAAGCATACCCACTGAATTGATGGGCTTAGTGCTAAGATTCTTTGGTGTTTGAATAGGATGACAAGCGATCATGCTAATATGATATAGTAAGTCGCAAATGTAGCGAGATTGTGATACGTATGGATAATCCATTACGATGTTGGACCGCCTCAGTTTCGAGAAAAAGTGTAGATGTGTAAATATTTGATGGTGAATACACGGGGTAAATCCAACAAAAATAGATTTATTTGTGGTTGTCATTTCCTGTAAGTAAGATGTCATTCATATAAATCAAACTATAAATAGTTACACGACTCCAAATCACGCGGATTGCGATTCACGAAAACCCTGTTCTTCTTTTGCCTTCTGCATCGAGCAAGGATTGTAGTGAGTTGCCATGGCAGCAATTCTTCCTCCTTCCGTGAATAGCAGCAGTTCTTCCGCCTTCAGCATCAAACAAAGGAAACGCTGTTCTTCCGTCTTCCGTGAGTCAAAGGAGTTGGTCATGGCAGCCTCATCCTCGCCTCCTTCCTACCGATCCATACCTCAAAACTCTTCTTCTTTCGTTGGTTTGCTCATCCCCTATTTTGCTCCTCCTCTGGTTTGCTCTTTCGAGTAAAGCTCCTTGTATTGATTGTTCTTGCACCATATCTTTTCCGCCTTCCGTGTTCAGTCTTCTTGCAGAGATTGTGTATCGGGTTAAAAAAATAGATTTGGTTTTGTATATTCATCTTGTTGCAAGTTTTTTATGGTTTGGATATGCATTTTTATTTCGAATCATTGATTTTGCCAAACAGTTATTTTGCAAATGCGCTGCAAACGATGTTCTTCCAAACAGTTTCACAGATTCTATCATCATTCTGCAAAACAGCTGATTATTCCACCACTGCTTCTTCAGTCGCTGCAGCTGAGCCAAACTGAGCCTCAACACTATGGACATTGAGTTTCATGTTCACTAGTATCAAGACCCCTATCAAAAAGAAGTTTGGTTATTGAAGACTTGAAGCTAGCAGGACCTTGATTCAAATAGAAGTTTGGTTATTATAGACACTATCGGGCTCTGATTCGCCTCTATCAAGATAACGATTCGTACAGTAAGTTCAACCATGAATGATCAACTCATATTGGAACCCCTTCAGTGGTATCGAGACCCCAATGCGTCTAGAAATCTTGTTCACATTGCTTCAATTGCTATTGGTCCCTCGACATGAAGACATTTTTAGTAGCAATTTTGTGATCTAGCTCATTACTTAAGGAAATTTGATATTTTTGCATATTAGTCATTTCAATATTTTTACTCCAAACTTAATTCTCTGTGTCACCGGAACTACATCAAATATCGGACCTAAAGCATGAAGTAGAAACAATAATATTACGAGTAATAAGAGAAGATAGCATTTTAATTTTCTTTGTTGAAAACAGAAAACCTCAAAATTTGATTTCATTTAAAGTACACTCCCAATATATAATATACAATAGAAATGCAATAAACAAATCATAAACTTCACTCCCCCTCAACTTGAGCTTGAGATGTCTGTCAAATCCAACTTACCTATAAAATTCCCAAAGGCACTCTGACTCAACCCCTTAGTAAAAACATCAGCCAGATGTTGATCAGAGGAGACAAAAGAAGTGCCCACAACTCCCCTTACTATGTTTTTCTTGATGAAATGTCTGTCAACTTCAATATATTTGGTGTGTTCATGCTGAACAGATAGTGCGCAATGTTGATAACTACCTTGTTGTCACAATAAAGCTTGATAGGGCCCGTGCATTGAATCCCAAGTTCGTACATAATGGACTGAATCCACATTCCTTCACATATCTCATGATTCGTAGCTCTGAATTCAGCTTCAATATTAGACCTGGCAACTACATGTTTTTTTTTCTCCAGATTACCAGATTATCTCCAACCAGGAAACAATATCCAGAAGTGGATCTTCGGTCATCAACAGATCCCGCCCAGTCAGCATCTGTGAAAACTCCAATAGTTAACTCTTTACTTGGGTTGAACAAGATACCACGTCCAGAAGAGGATTTGAGATATCGTAAGATCAGGTGGGCAGCAACCAAGTCAAGAGACCTAGTGAAATGCATGTATTGACTGATAACCCCAATAGCATAAGAGCTATCTGGGCGAGTATGAGAAAGGTAAATAAGCCTCCCTACTAGCCATTGAAAACTAGTGATGTCCACAACAACTTATTCATCGTCTTTCCCCAATTTATGATTGGCTTCAATTGGGATATTAGCAAACTCTACAACCACTCATCCCAGTTATCTCGAGCAATTAAAGGATGTACTTCCTCTGAGAGATAAGATCTCATGTTAGGATCTGGCGACTTCAATGCCTAGAAAGTACTTGAGGTTCCCCAAATCTTTTACCTGGAATTTGCTTGCCAATCTTGTCATCACACTTTGGATCTCCTCTATATCATCCTCAGTTATGGCAATATCGTCCACATAAATAATGAGAGAGGTCAGTTTTCCTTGCATCTGCTTTATAAACAAGGTGTGGTCAGCATTACTATGAGTGTAACCAAATGTCTTCATGGTTGTATGGAACCTTCCAAACCAAGCTCTAGGAGATTGTTTTATGTCATAAAGAGCCTTCTTCAGCCCGCAAACCTTTCCCTCAGATCCTTCACTGGCAAGATGATGCAACCTGAATTGCACCTTTATTTTATTTACAGCATTTTTTTATATTTGTAGCGCACATCTCGTGCGTGTTGGTGTCTTATTTTTTCGTGCATATTATTAGCGTGTATATGTTTGTTTCGCGCATGTCACTCGCGCACGTCTTTTGGCTCATTGGCGTGACCGACTAGTGAGACCCTGAATAAAAAGGTTCGTCAATTTATATAGGTGTTAACTAGAGCAAGCTTTGAAAAGATCTATTTTATTAAGTATTTAAAGTAATATAAATTCTGAAACTATCATTAAATAAATATTTTTCAGAAAATTGGAGTATTATAATTATTTAATAAGATTGAAAGAAGAGTTTCTTCATTGTTTTGGCCAAAAAGCTTCATTTCGAAAACTCCAGGAAATTTGTTAATTGGCGACCCCCCAGCGGCCCAGCCCCCATTAAATACCCATATTAAAGTTTCTGGTTTGTTATTTGGTATCCCTCACCCCCACCCCGCCATTCAATACCCATATTTAAATTTGCATTTCTTTATAAACCTGAACGGTACCTATGGAGGAAGGCTTGAAAAAGAAGAGATCGACTAGATTTGTAACTGTAATCGTCCTTCTACTAAGTACCAGCACGCCATCAGATCCATTCCTCCCTCCTTCAGCTTTGACGCCTTCCCGTGAGCTGTTCGAGCGCCGGCGAGACCCCACCTCCCACACCCCCCCCCCATTGCAGATCAGCCATCGGCGAGCCCTTTCCGAGCGTTCAGAGGAGGGACCGTGACTTCCTGAGTTTCCGCATCTCCATTTCCCGTCTCTCCCAGCCGCAGCAACTGTCATTGCCACCGATTCCTCTGTCAAAAGGATTGACAACCCCCGATGACCATTCTCGGCCCCTCTCCGGTGATCGTCGTTGCGTATCTTTCAGCCTAATCATTTCCTGCTCGCCGCTTCTCCGCCCCAGTCAGACGTCCGATCCCTGCTCAATTAGTAGGAACCCGAGCTAAACCCGACTCCAAACGTAACCTCCTGCTCATATTTCTCTGTTTCGCTATCATTGCAGTCTTTTGAATGGAGGTATAAACAACTGCTCCTTCCACTGTTTTTTATTGTTACTTTATTTTTTATGCTTAATATGAATGATCTAAAAATTCAAAACTTGCTTTAGTACTATCTACAAAATTACCGTTAATTTAAAAGCCTCTCGTTCATCGTTGTTACGTAATATTGCTCGTGGAACGTTAAGTCATGTTTGCTCAATGTTCGAATGTTTGCGCCTTAGGAGTGTTTGTGAAACCTAGGTTGGTTCTCGACTGAAATTGCTCGTGAAATTCTCGCTTGCGTCCTAAATTTTAAAGAAAACTATCCTTTTTCATATTTAAAATATAAATTTACAATTCGGGAATACATCAATTTGATATCAGAGAATCACTCCTATCGTGAATCCGACGATCTAATCCTTTACAAAAAAAAAGTTTTATACAAAATAAAAAAAACGAAATGATTTGAGTTTTAACTGTTTTAAAAATTGCCTTAACAAAAATTCTGTTTCTGTTTTTCTTAATCGGTTAAGTGTTTTTTTGTTTTTTATATATATATATATATATATATATATATATATATATATATATCAAAAGTCATTTAAAAAAATAAATTCTTTAAAAAAATAGAGAGTCGAATAGAAACCAGCGTAGGCGACTTAGCCAATCGAATGAGTGAACTGATGAAGGCGGTAGATGCACTCAGGGCAAATATGAGAGATAAAAACCACGTCGTAAACGGGTTAAGAACCTCCGTTAATAATTTAGAAGCCGCTCATCACCTAGGTCTGAATGAACCACGCCAAAACCCTAGACACGAGGATCCCAACCCTAGATCTGTAGAGCCTGCAAAACTTGAACCTGGACTCCGTCGCCAGCCCCGTTGGGACGATGGAGTTAAGCTAGATGTAGGCGATTTTGAGGGTCACGTGCCTTTATTGGTGAGTGTGTTGAGAGGCTCATGGCATGGAAAAAAATGTCTATAAACCGTCAGGTTGAGTATGTCGTCCTTAGGCTTAAGGGACCCGCACTAGTCTAGTGGGTTCAGCTAGAGCGCACACGATTCACCTTAGGCCTAGCCCCTATTACCACGTGGGTACAGTTTAAGTTGCAACTGATGTAGGGGTAGGCTAGTGGTGCACAAACCTACGACGCTAGGTGTGAGTGCACGGGTGACACGCTAACTCAAACCTATATGCGATGCGATGAGCAAACTTTCGACAAATAAATATAAGCAATGAAAAGTCAGCATCACGCAAATATTAAAATAGAACAAGCAAATACTTATTTTGGGCAATATTATAATGACTTTCCTCCGCTCGGAGGGCCAAAGCGAAGCGCGCGGCGAATGTCTCCTCCTGCAAGTTATTAGGGCACCAAAACAAAATTCTACAAACAAGAATCGTAGCAAACTATAATGAATCACCAAATGAAAATGCTAAATCAAAGAGTACAACACTACAAAAACTCACAAAGCAGAGAGCTGAACCGAGGCACTGAAGATTTGGAGGGTCGGATGTGTAGATCGGCGATCGGTGATGGAACCGGTGGCGAGGCGATGGTGATGGTGGTTGTCCTCGGCGGAAAACGGTGAGAACGGATAATAAAGCGGTAGATCCGGCCACGAATAAGTAGGTCTGGACTGGGGATGGGTAGATCCGCTATTTAGGGTTGGATCCGGGCAAAAATGGAAAGTATGAGCGGTGGAAATAACGGATTGGGGGGGGCTATACCCTAGATCTGGACTGATCTAGAGTTTTAGGGTTATTAGGATGGTGGATCCACAGAGGGAATTTGAAGGAGTGGCCGGCTAGGGTTTGTGGTTGATTCCGGGCGGTGGGGAGGAAGGTGGGGTGGTCGACTGGCTGGAAGGAGGCCGTGGGGTGGTCGTCTTGGAGGGGAGGAAGAGGGGGTTGCAGGCTGGGGTTGGGGGAAGCCGGCGGTGGGGCTGTTTGAGACCGGCGGCGGCAAAACAGGGAGGGGCGGGTCGGCTTGCTGGAACTGCAGGCCGGCTGTTTTGGGAGAGGATTTTGGATGGTTTTCGGTGGCTGGAAATGAGGTTTGAGAGGTGGAAAACGAAGGTGGGGGTAGGGATTACCTTGGGGAGGAGTTTGGAGGCCTAGGAGTCGTCACCTAGGGTTCCACGGCGTCAGCACCGGGGAGGGATTGCGGGATTCCGGGATTCAATGTCTCCAAAATCTGCAATGGTTCAATTCAGCCCTCTAGTCTCCTATTTATAAGAAAAGAAAAGTTAGGATTTCCCCCATCAACGGCTATGATTGGTCGGTGGGTTCGGCCCTTAAAATACATCAATAATAAACTGAAAAAAAATAAACTAATATAATTTTTTGACTCGCAGCGACGTCCCGGACGCAACTGCGGAGTCCGATCGGCGATCCGATCAAGTATTCCTACGCAAATAAAAGAGTGTGGGTCCCGCCTTGCGGCAAACCCCTCCAGGTGCATGATTCGATGGATTCCCATCAACTACAGAAGCGATATGTCCCCCGGACTATCTACAAAATCTATATCAAAGGCTTCACAACCTTTATCAAGATAAGCTTTTTGTGGACGAGTACACCAATGAGTTTTTAGTGTTGCAGTCTAGGCTAGACCTTCATGAGTAAGATGACATGACAGTGTCCCGTTATCTGAACGAGCTTCATTATGCTATTAAGGATTAGCTTGAGTTGTATGACTTTAGGGATCTGGGTGAAGTATCTAGTAGAGCCCGGAGAGTAAAGGGCGCACTACTGAAGAGAACAACAGGACTTAGGTATACTGATAGACCTACCTCGAGCACGAACACCACTGCATCCACCTCTAGGATTTTGGATCCCCCTCATGTCACTACTGGGACACTGGCTCCTCACAATGTCCCCTCCCAGGGTAAGGAGCCCATGTGATTCAAGTCCAACACTGGAGTATTCTGATGCTTCAAGTGTATGGAGCCCTGACACAAATTTTCTGAGTGCCTACAACGCCACTTCATCATAATTACTGATTCTACCGATGGGCATGAACCAGAATATAGATTCTTCCTTAATGACTCCAAGCCTGAGCCCGAGCCCAAGTCTGATAGCTTTATCGAGGTTGAAGGAGAGCAATACTTTAGTTTGTGTCCTTCGCTATAGTTTGGTTTCCCCTAGCGAGCCCACTGAGCATATCATTTTTGGAGAAATAAAATTTTCCGCACTAATGCGCGCATTCAGGGAATGAGGGAGGGGTAGACCAATAAAGACTTGGAATGAAACTATTGCCACATTCGTAAGTTGACATGACGATAAAATTATTGCAAGTTCCGATCACAAGCAATTTTGATCGAGACAACGTATCACTGAGGTATTATTATAGTATGGTTAATGTGTGTTGTATATTTGTCGATCAATTGTAGTAGTTTTTAAAAAAATGAGTTTTTTTTGTTTTCAATGTTAGCGCGTCGACATTAACCTTTATATTCTTTTGACGGAGAAGTAATGGCTTTTAGGTAATATATTAGAAATGACTAATTCGTTTCCCATTAATAATAATAATAATTTGATGAGATGCGGTTCTTCCCATTTCCCCTGTGGTTACTAAAACTGAACAGTGGCGGACCGCTCTTTGCTTTAAATCACGTAAACCCTGAAGTTTCGGCAACCCTACTCATTCCCGGATAGAACCGCCGCTCTTCGTTCTTCCTCTTGGCTTGTGTGCGCGATTCCAATGTTAGGGCGTTCTCTCCTCTCTAGATCGGCGACATCCCGACCTTCCAGAGACCGACGCTGGTGGCTCCTTCCGTCGACCTTCTCTGACGCCTCCAGCGACACGTTCGGTGCACGAATAGTAGTCTGGCGGTAAGCACAGCCCCTATAGACCTTATTTTTATGGTTTGTCGTCGTTTGCTCAACCTCCCTTACCTTTTGTTTTTGTTGGAAGTTTCTGAAGCCCTCATCGAGATCTCCAGGAGAGAGTGTTGCGGTCAATCAACCATTTTCTTAGGTTTGGCACAGGTATTCAGTTGATCCCTTGATAGGAAATTTAAAATTTTGATTTAAGTGTTGTTTTGGAACTCTCCTCCACCACCAAAAAGAATCAACCAATAATCATAGATCTTTTTGGGAGGTGATTTCAGCCCCTATGTTTTGTCCCTCGTATAATTGTTCTAATCGCTTGTTTTGCCAACATCTGAAACATCGTAGTTCGTCAAAACCCTCAAATGTATTACAAATTAATAGGGGTAGTGTTAGTATTACAGATTTTCGGTGCGGGAGGGTTAAGTTCGAGAAGATTGGAATTACCAGTTTATGGTAGAAGGGATCATGTCGCCGCGTCAAGTTTACGAACGACAAAATGCTACGGTAAGAAATTCTTACTCTTTCTGGTTAGACATATCAGATAGTTTGCATGGAAATTTGTCTAACTCAGTAAAACTATTTATAGTTGCATAGGATCGTTACTACAGATAGAGGTTCATAACTCCGTAATTATCCGGATAGAATAAGCAAAATATTACAAACTTCGAGATTGCTTTAGTATCAAGACCGCCGGAATTAATATAATGTACGGAACCCTTTTTACACTCGGATAAATGTTCGAACTTGAAATAATAAACCCCTGATTATAGCTTCTACTCAATGTGACTACTTGTATCACACATAAATGTCTGCAAGCAGAGTAACACTAGATAGTTGATGTTTATTAGTCACGGTTGAGACTTCCTCCCGTGCTTGATAGAGGCGCGCTATCCTTCTCGTGGGTTGTAGCATACCCTGTGAATCAAATTATTTGGGGGATGCACCTCGATTCAGAAGATTAGTAGATTCGAGTCTGTGTCTGTGAGACACTAGAACACTTGAGTTCGTTAGTACGATTTGGATCGTTAGACTAGTATTGCGCGGTATGAGCTACTCTGCCTAGAACTTTGTTGAAGAACAACCATAAGTGAAATTAGAACTCAAGTTTAGACCGAACCTTAGAAACTCATAGATAACTAAATTATTCGGAACTTGAGTAAACGTCATACTTTATGAGTAATTAGAACAGTCATTAATTTTGCCAGTTTTATTTTTAGAAAATCATGTTAAGTACACTAGCATACAGTTTTTCTATAGCACAAAAACTATTTTCCAAGCATGTATATTTTCCTTCAGAACAAATTTTAGTGTCACTAGGAGTAATAATTTTTCTTACTCTCCATTTGGGCTGACCCATGTTTGGGCATGTTTTTCCAGGGGACCCGGGTGGGAAACTACGCCTAGGATGAGCGTGTATTGGAGTCGCTCCTATAGTTTGTTTTCCCTTCCAGTGGTGGTTTTTACTTTTAGTATCTTACTGTTATGTCTTGCACTCTTGTAATATTAATGTTTACAATTTTGTATATGTACCAGACATTGTGTAGTATTTCAGATATTCAGTAGTTTAGTTCTTTTTCTATCTAGTGGCTCTGTGAATTCAGCTTAATGAGATACATTTTTAACTTCCGTTGTAAGCTTTCATTTCAGTTTTTTTCATTAATGTCTGTTATGTACCAGTTTTAATGTTGTTTTTTAGTTTACTTCTTTTCGCTGGACCCGGTCGGACGGCTGATTGGTTGTTAAACTAGGTTAGGGTGTTACAACTATACGGAAAGTTATGATGTACTTAGGCATTTGTGAGATTATGGCAAAATATAGGGCACAATGGTGACAAAGGATCCATAAAGCTTGAGTGTTGTTAAGTGTTGTAATGCGCGCATTCAGGGAAACCAGCCTATATGGCTATATCGTTCCCAAGCCCGGATGAAAAATGGTGAGGGTTGTGTTAGGTAGACGGTCAGCGTAAAGTTTAGTCACCCTTATGAATATGGATCATTTGAGAAATTGTCCAAAAGCTAGGTTGTTCCCCTTAAGAAACATGTCGCATGGTCCGAGTGCGGCGTCTTGGCATGGACCGCTGCATCTCCAGGACTTGGGTGTAGTGTTAAATTTGCAGAGAGTCCTTGTCATATGGTCCGAATGTGGCGTCTTGGCAAAGACCGCTGCACGTCCTAGAGGACTTGGGTGTAGTGTTAAATAGGCAAAAGTCCACACATCTTAGACGTCCTAGGGAAGTATGCCGTAGAAATTGTGATCAACTTAGGTTTGGAAGTTGTAATATAGGTATGTTAACGGGGAAAGAGATGGAAGTAGTGGATACAATGATTAGGAGAAGGATAAATATTTTATGTCTGCAAGACACTAGATGGGTGGGTAAAAAAGCTAATTTTTAGATAATTCAGGTTTTAAATTATGGTACACAGTAAAAAATAAAACAAACAATGGAGTAGGTATTATTGTGAATACTACTTGGAAAGATGAAGTTGTTGGGGTAAGTAGAAAAGGTGATAGAATCTTAGCTCTTAGATTGGTCAGAGGAAAGGAAACTATTAATGTGATCAGTGTTTATGCGCCACAAGTAGGATTAAGTGAAACTATTAAAGTCCAATTTTGGGAAAACTTAAATGATTTAGTAAGAGAAATCTCACAAAGAGAAAAGATTTTCATAGGAGAAGACTTAAATGGACATATAGGGAAGGAAAATGTAGATTACACAGCCGTTCATGGAGAATATGGATTTGGAGAAAGGAACCATTTTAGACTTTATCGTAACACATAAGCTAATTGTATCAAATACGTTTTTCATAAAGAGAGAAGAACATTTAATTACGTTTAAAAACGGACCAAATAAATCACAAATTGATTATTTTATGACTAGTAAAATAGATAAAATGATTTGTAAGGATTGTAAAGTCATACCAGGAGAAAGTTTAACAACATGACATATGTTAGTGGTGTTAGATGTACAAAATTAAATATAATAAGACAAGAACAAAATATTGTAAAAAATTTGGTGATGGAACTTGAATATGGAAAAGCAAGTTGCTTTCAAGAAAACAGTTATGGAACGACTAATTGATGACCCTTATGTTGATTCTAATGTCTCATGGAAAGTTATGTCTTCACATTTAAGGATAAGTGGAAAAAACGTACTTGGAGTATCAAAATGTCGTGCGCCCCTAAATAAAGAATCTTGATAGTAGAAAGAGGAAGTGCAAGAAAAAGTGAGGGCAAAGATGGACAGCTATAAAAAACTCTACACTTGTAGGAATAATAAAAAGTTAGCCAGGTATAAAGTCGCCAAAAAAACTAAACAGGCAGTAAATAAAACAAGAAGTCAAGCTTATAAAGAATTTTATAAGCGACTAGAAACCAAAGATGGAGAGCGTGACATATATAAAATTGATCGAGCTAGAGAAAGAAAGACAAGAGATTTAAGTCAAGTAAAATGCATAAATGATAAGACAGATACAGTTTTGACGGTTGATGTGAATATTAAAGAGCAATGGAAAAGATACTTTTATCAACTCTATAATGAAACAAAAGACAATGAATTGAACTTGAAAGAGTTAAGCAAATCAGAGAAGTATAAGAACATAATGTTTTATCATAAAATTCAAGTATCTGAGGTAAAAGATGTTCTACATAAGATGAAAAATAGAAAGACAGTTAGGTCAGACGATATACTCATCAAAGTATGGAAATGATTCGGAAATAAAGGGCTTACTCATTTCTTTTGTGTTCCTCCTTAGATGGCCCCTAAGCGATCGCAGCGTAAGAAGGCTACCCCTCCTGTCGGAGCAGCTTCTGGAGACGTCACTGCCCAGCTGTTGAGGCAGATTCTCGAGCGTCTCACTCACTTAGAAGAAGATCGACAAACTCCTGGTACAGCTCTTGATTCCGGCAGCGCAGGGACAGCTGGAGCTACTACTACCTCCGCTCTTGGAGCCACCCCTCCTGTACCTGGTTCAGGAACTGGCTCGCTTGCTGACGCCCTGGTTGTCCCGCTCGTGTCAAGTCCGGCTGCCCCTCCTGTAGCGATGGCAGATACGATGGCGTTCAAGAGGTTGAATCTGTCGTCCTTCTATGTCAGTCGTGATTTCTTCGTCATTTCAGAGTGGCTCTCCCAGATGAAGAAGCACTTCGAGTATGTCGGTGTCCCTGATGCACAAAAGGTTCCTCTTGCGGCCTACCAGCTGACCGAGGATGCATACACCTGGTGGCTTCAGCGTCGCAGTCTTCCCAACTCTTCCGCTATGACCTGGGAGCAGTTCAAGAATGCGCTCATGGAGAAGTTTCTCTTGTCTGTAGAGCGCCACAAGTTAGCTGAGAGATTCCTGTCCCTTCAGCAGCCCGGCAGGACCGTGACTGAATATGAGATAGAGTTCTTTCGCCTATCTCTCCTTGTCGCAGAGTTCGTGCCTGATGAGTCCAAGAAGATCAACCGTTTCGTGAAGGGCCTCCGGCATGACTTCTGTCAGCATATGGTAGCCCATGGCGCCACCACCTACGCCGAGACTGTTGGAGCCGCCTTGCAGGTTGAAGCTATAGAGCTGGATCGTAATACAAAGAAACTCCAGCATGGTACAAGCAATGTTGTTGCATCTGACCACAAGCGCAAGGGTGCTCCACCTCAGGAGCAAGGTCCCAAGTCCCGGGAAGTGTGTGCTTACTGCCACAAGATTGGTCACGTCGCCCAAGTCTGTCGTTCCCTCCTGAAGAAGCAGAAGATGGTTGTGCCTGCACGGCAGCCCCAGGTGACGCTTGACACTGCCTCCTCCGTTTGTGCCTTCTGCAAGAAATCGGGCCACTTGGTGAGAGACTGTCGCCGCAAGCTGAATACCTGCTTTAGATGTGGGCAGGTTGGACATCAGATCAAAGATTGCCCCGCGAAGGAAAGCCCGATCCCCGCTCAGCCTCTGCAGGCTATTTCTGGAGCCCAAAAGAAGGGCAAGGCTGTGTTGAACGTCACCACTCAGGGCGAGGCGCTCGCATCTACCTTCGTCATCTCTGGTATGTTTTATGTAAAGTTTTAAATTTCCTGCATCCCTTTTGAATTACCTGTCTGTAGTATTGTATAATCATGAAATGTGTTTATGATGTTTAATTCTAAGGAGTTTTAGGTTCAGGAATAAGTGGATGCAAATCCTTTTCGACTCTGGGGCATCTCACTCTTTTATAGCGCGTCATATCGTGAATCTCCATAGTTGGCCTACTTCGCCACTCGAAGTCCCTTTCGAGATTTCTGTGTTCGGTCATCTGCACCTGTCAACTAAAGGCATTCTCAATTGTCCGATACTGTTTGGTGAACTACAAATCGTCATCGATCTCATAGTCCTGGATATGACAGAATTCGACGTAATCTTAGGTATAAACTAGCTGGTCGCGTATCGAGCAAAGCTGGACTGTGTGGCAAAGAGGGTCAATCTCAGTATCGATGGGAAGGACTACAGCGTGCATGTTCAGACCATCCGCAGCCACCTGAAGGTAATTTCTGCTGTGCGCGCCACTCAGCTTCTTAGCCAGGGATGTGTTGCTTGTTTTGTTTACGCTTAACACTCGGATGCTGCCATACTTCAACTTGAGTCTATCCCGATTGCTTCTGAGTTCCCTGACGTGTTCCCCGCCGAGTTACCTGGAATGCCTCCGGATCGTGATGTAGATTTCTTCATTGATGTAGAGCCTGGAACGCGTCCCATATCTAAAGCTCCATATCGTATGGCACCGCGCGAACTAGAGGAGCTTAGATCGTAATTGGACGAGTTGCTTGAGCGTGGGTACATTCGTCCCAGCTCTTCTCCTTGGGGAGCCCCTGTACTCTTCGTTAAAAAGAAAGACGGATCCATGAGATTGTGCATCGACTATCGGGATTTGAACAAGATAACCATCAAGAATAAGTATCCCCTCCCGCGCGTGGATGACCTATTTGATCAGTTCAAAAGCAGTACCGTCTTCTACAAGATCGATCTTAGGTCGGGTTACCATCAGCTAAAGATCAAGGAATCTGACATCCCCATGACAGCCTTCCGAACTCGGTATGGACACTTTGAATTCTTGGTGATGTCTTTTGGGTTGACTAACGTCTCTTCTGCTTTTATGGATATCATGAACCGTGTCTTCCGCGAGTACCTGGATAAGTTCATCATCGTTTTCATTGATGATATCTTAGTCTACTCTAAGACTCATGAGGAGCATGCAACCCACCTTAGACTCACTCACGCTGTACTTCGTCAGCATCAACTCTATGCCAAGTTGGCGAATGTGAGTTCTGGCTGGATCGTGTTGCTTTTTTGGGGCATGTCATTTCGGGTGATGGACATTCCGTTAACCCTACCAAGATCTCCGCAGTTATGGATTGGAAGCAGCCTTTTACCCCTACTGAAATCCGCAGTTTTCTTGGTCTGGCTGGCTATTACCGGCGTTTCGTCAAGGATTTCTCCTCTCTTGCTGCTCCTTTAACTAAGCTAACTCAAAAGCATGCTAGGTTTGAGTGGTCAAATCAGTGTAAGCAGGCTTTTTCTGAATTGAAGCAACGTTTATGTTCAACGCCAATTTTAACTCTTCCGTCAGAGGGATTAGACTTTTCAGTTTATACCGATGCTTCCGGAGTTGTATTGGGTTGTGTCCTGATGCAAGAAGATCGTGTTATCGCATATGGGTCGAGGCAGTTGAAGATTCATGAACGCAACTACCCCACTCATGATCTAGAGTTCGCTGCAGTAGTGTTTGCTTTAAAGTTTTAGCGTCATTATCTTTATGGCGTGAAGTGTCACTTCTTCACTGACCATCAGAGTTTGTAGTATATTTTTGTCCAGAAGGATCTCAATTTTCATCAGAGGTGTTGGCTTGAATTCATAGCAGATTATGATTTGCAGCTCACGTATGTGCCCGGTAAAGCAAATTCTGTGGCGGATGCTTTGAGTCGCCAGGCTTCTGTTGTCGTCTGTGCACCTATGTCAGCTTCTCTCGCGGCCCTGGTTTATGACCTCGAGCGGATGGACATATCCCTCTCACCTGGAGGTCAAGGAGAAGTCTCTGGTCCGCTATGGGTAGAACAGGTGAAGGACCTGCAGCCATCTGATCCCGCACTCCTGCGCATTCGCCGACAGGTTGAACTCGGTACTCTTCCAGATTTCTCTATCTCTGACGATGTTCTGCATTTTCGAGGTCGCCTATGTATTCCCAATGTTCCTGAGTTGCTGGATAGTATTTGCCGAGAAGCTCACGAGTCCCGCACATCTGGCCATCCTGGCAACAACAAGATGTATCATGACCTGAAGCAGATCGTGTGGTGGCCTAGTATGAAGAATTATATTGCACGCTTCATCTCTCGATATCTAACATGCCAGAAGGTGAAAGCTACGCGTCGGCGCCCTGGTGGGTTTCTGCAGCCTCTGTCTATCCCTGAATGGAAGTGGGAAGATATCTCTATGGACTTCATCACGGGTTTGCCCCGCACTCCGAGGGGGCATGACGCGATTTGGATCATAGTAGATCGCATGACTAAAGTTGCGCACTTCATCCCGTACAAGGAAGGTCATTCCACCGAGAAGATGGCTCGAATCTATGTTGCAGAGATTGTTGGACTCCATGGGATCCCTCTGCGGATTGTATCTGATCGTGACTCGAGATTTGTATCGCACTTCTGGAAGGAATTTCAACAAGCTTTGGGCACTGATCTCAACCTGAGTACCGCTTACCATCCGACGACCGATGGCCAGATCGAGAGAGTTAATCAAATTCTTGAAGACATGCTTCAGTGTTACATTCTGGACTACAAAGGAGCTTGGGATGAGCACCTACCTTTGGTCGAGTTCGCCTACAACAATAGCTATCAAGAGAGCCTCAAGATGACCCCCTTCGAAGCATTGTACGGGCGTCGTTGTAGGACCCTGCTCTACTGGTCAGAAGTTGGTGAAAAGGTGATTTTGGGGCCTGAGTTACTTCAGGAAATGGAAGGAGCCACCAAGAAGACTCGCATTCAGCTCAGTCGTGCCATCGAGAGGCAGAGGAAGTATGTCAATCAGCGCCGCCGTCAGTTAGAGTTTGATGTGGGCGATCAAGTGTTCCTGAAGGTTTCTCCTACTCCTGGGGTGAAACGGTTTGGTCGTCATCATAAGCTTAGCCCGAGGTTTGTGGGACTGTACGTCATCTCAGAACGTATTGGAGGATCTTCCTACCGTCTGAAGCTATCTGCTTCTTTGGCTGGTGTTCATGATGTCTTTCATGTCAGCCAGCTTCGGAAATACATCCACGATCCTAATCGTGTTCTTGAAGAAGTTCCAGTGATTCCTGAAGCCAATCTGTCATATCCAGTCGAGCCCGCGAAGATCGTCGAATATCAAGAACGCAAGCTTCGCAAGAGAACCATTCTTATAGTGAAGGTACTTTGGGTGCATGGCAAGTCTGAGGAGTACACTTGGGAACTCGAATCTGACATGCGCAGCAAGTATCCGCAACTCTTCTTTTAATCTTGGTACGTCTCTGAGTCTGACTTCCTTGTTATTTCAGTATCTTTCATAGTTAGCTTTCATGCTTTATATGGCAAACTGTTATTGAAGTGCATGTCGTCTGAATCTTCGTTGTTTTGGCCCCATTCAGAGAATCCTCGGGAAATTTTCGGGACGAAACTTTCTAAGTAGGGAAGAATGTAATAACCTCTTTTTTTATCATAATAATAACAATAATAATAATATTAATAAAAACAAAACCCTATTCCCTTCTTCTCTTATAACCCGAACCCCCCCCCCCCGGTCTAAATCCCGCAAGCCGCAGTCGCAGGTCCCGATCCCGACTCCCAGTCCCGCTCCCGATCCTGCGACCCCCGGTGACCCCGATCCAGCCTCAGGTGCCTCATTCCGCTCCCAATCTCCTCCCCGTGGTCGGCGACCACTCCCTCTAGGGTCGGCGCTGTAACAACCCGATTTTTGATTTAGGTAATAATAATAGTTATAATAATAATCATTATTATTATAAAACCTAACCTAATTTTCTCCCCCCTTTTAAAACCGAGCCGATCCCCCCCCCCCCGATAGAAACATTTCCTCCCAGCAGCTAGGTTTTCTCCCGATCCCTCTCTTCCCGCAAGCCGTTGTTCTCTCGTATCGCAGCCGCATCGCCGACTATCCCGATCCCGACTCCACCCTTGTCTCCAGCCCTGTCTCCCGGCGCCGACTTCGCCGCCTCCTCCTGCTCCAGGCGCCGCTGCCTCCTCCGGCTCCTCCCTCCATGGCCGACGCTGCCTGTTGCTCCTCTTCTGCTATGGGCCGACGGCCATCCCCTCTAAGGCCAGCAACTTCTCCTTCGATTAGCAAGGCAGTCCTTCCCTCCTCTCCATTTCTAGAGGCCGACCTCAGTAGCAGCTCCCTTTCTTCTCCAGAAGCCCTTTCCCAGCTTCTTTTGGTGGAGGATTTCAAGAGGATCGTCTAGGGTTTACTTGGATCCGCCTCTCCTTAGATTTTTGAGTCCGATCTCGGTCTCTTTGGTAAGATATCCTCTCTTCTCCTTGATTTCAGATTTTTCTGTGAATCCTATTTTGATTTTGTACCCTAATTTCATATACTTCATGATCCAAGTTGTGCCCCTCTCATTTTTGTCCAACTTTTGTGTATGTGTGTTTTCTAGTGCCTCTCATCGACTCGAGTGGTGGAATTTCTCCTAAGTCCTCTCCAAATTAGGGTTTCCCCTAACCGAAGCATCGCCAAGTCTCCGCTTCAGCGTGGTATCTCTCGTCCCCTCACTCATGAGGGAGGTAAATTTCTTAGCCCTCTCTCGATTTAGTTATGTATCGTTTAATTGCTTGTGCTAGCATTTTGGATCTCTGTCATGTCTATTTATCAAATATTGTCTGTGATTGTTCCTGAACAGGTCCAGTCAGGATTTCTGTTTTTTACTTGCGCGTTTAGCCGCCGCCAGTTTTAGTCTCTTTCAGGCAAGTAGAGATCTCTCTCTCCCTTGCAATCATTGAATTTCAATTATTTGGTCTGATCTTATGATTATACGAATTTTCTTGTTTGATGTATAAACCGAAGTATGTTGGATTTTTTTTGGAATGATTAATGATTATCCTAATGAGAAATATTAGGAATTGTAAGAATTGTATCATTTGGATTCGCACTTACATGAATTGGATCTCATTTGATGGATGGTTAGGAGACCTGTAGTTTATGTGAACATCCACAATAATTATTTTGAAGGATACAGTTAAGATTTCTTGCTACGATTAAATGATTGGTGATTTATGTCATGCTCGTATATACATATATACAGTTTATTTGGAGGATATTTATGTCTGAGAATTGATTAATCTAAAAGAATATTTAGTGTCCAGAAAAGTAGCGTATGGCGACCGTATCACTCGTACATACTTGAACCCGCTAAATATATTGCTCCTTATCCGGTTTTGTTCGTGTCATCGAATCTTCTGACGATGAACCTTGTGTCATCAAATTTGCTGTCATCGAATCTGCTGTCATCGAATCCGGTTTCTGATGTCTGTCTGGTTTCTTATGTCTGTTCTAAGAATTGAGTGAATGTGGCTCCATAACTCAAGTCCTCTCTTGACGCGTTCATGACCTCTAATCTTGTACAGTTGTATCGCTAAATTTGCATCCGGTCTCGACATGTTACGAATCTCCTAAATCATGAATCTTTGAAGTCATTAATGTCATACGCAATCAGTGAAGGGTAGTGTTCAATTGATGTGACGCATTGACTCGAGTTTCCGCTTGACTGGCAACGGAAACCAACAAATGGTCATAGCAAGCTCAACTATTTTGATAAGCCTTGCGTTCAGACTTGCATCAGAATCACGTGCATCAAATAAAACACTTCCACTTTCCACTTATTACCGTTAATGACATCTCTTGATCCGTCTAAATGTTATACTCCAGAGTAGTATAATAAACTAACTTGTTCTGTTTAGCTCTTCTATTTGCTTGTCTCGAATAGTTTTACTTCATGAGGAACTGATACTCATACTTTTCTGCTTCACTTACTGATTTTGTACCTTTACTTTGCTCACCTGTTTATTTCAGTGTTCTGAGACTTTTCCTTTGTGTTTTGGAATTGTCTTAGCTTTCGTGTCAGCGCCGACAGCTTCCTGAGCCCGATCTGCATCAAGCTTTTGCTTTCCGATGATTGATCTTCTAATCGTGTCAGGTTTGATGTTTTTGATTCATTTCTTTCACTGTCAGATGTTTTCTTTATGTGATAATTATGAACAGTAATACATGGATAACTGCTAGGCTATTAAATACTATGTACTAGAATTTGATATTAATGCATGTGCACCCCCTGTTGAATCATAAACCTTTTCCACCTTCGAGGAACCATCCTCGTTTTAGGGTGGAAAACCTCTTCAACGGTAGAGTTTCCGCAAGAGAGCCACCTAGATCTCATAGAAGGGTTGGCACATCCGGTCTGCCAAGAAGCAGACAACAGTGTCGTTACCGGTTGTTGCCCAATTTTCCTCTCTTCATAAAGAATGAGTTCCTTCAGTTGCTTTCACCCTGAAAACTGAATTGCATGAAAATTATAATAGTGGCCTGTAAAACATAATTTGTACAAAATACATGTGCATCAAATCTCTTTTCACTGATGAATTTAAAAGCTTCCGCATAAAAATCAAGTTATTTTACTTAATGATAACTATTTTAAAACTATTTTCAATATTCTCTTCATCCGCCTTAGCAGACATGGATTTCTTTCCGTCATGCCTGTGGCATCACGGCCCGCCCGAAGCGCACTCTGACTTCTGTCGAGACGGGTTATGACAGGCGCCCCCTCCTTTTCATTTTCTCCGACCGGTAGATCGCAACAGCCCCTTCTTCTTCTCCTCCTTCGGCCAGTGAGGCAGCAAGCGAAGTCCTCCTCCGGCAACCCCTTTTTTTCCTCTCCGCCGGTCGGTGAGTCTCAAGAGGAACGCCTAGGGTTTTCACTCGAAACTTCTCTACGTGGATCTTTGAGCCTAGATCCGGCTTCCTTGGGTAAGGATCTCCGCTCAACACATGTTTTCAGATTTTGCCCGAATTTTTGTTGTTATAATTTTTGCTCCAGTCATTGTATTTGCGTCGATTCCCTCTTGTGGTTGTCGTATGTTCATCTAACATCAATTTTGTTTGTGTTTCCGGTGCCGCTCATCGGATCTAGGTGGTGGAACCACTCCAAGCCCACTCTGAATTAGGGCTTATCACATCCAAACGCCGCAAAAATCCCTGATCCCTCGCGGTAGCCTCTTCTCCCCTCACTCTCGAGGGAAGTAAATTTCTAACCCATCATGTTGTGTAGTGCGATTGTCAAACACCTATGCAAGCAAAGAAATCTTGTTAATTCAAATTTGAATTACATTTTTGATCTTGAATAGGTTTAGCTAGAGCATTTAACTTCGCTTGCCCCACTTAGTTTTTGCTAGCGTTTTCGACGTCACCTTAAGGCAAGTGGAGAACTCCTTCTTACTTGCAAACTTTGGAATTTAACCTTGTTATCTGCTCCCTATGATATTTACTAACGTTATTTTTGGTAAATCTCTGCACCCTCGTAATATTGTCATAAATTTATATGATAAACAATCACCTAAGTATGAAACTCGAAAATAAATCCGTAGTTGTAAGCAAAATCCTTGAACTGTAGTGTCTAATTGGGCATCTGTCTGCCGCCATGGTCACGACAAGCAGGATTATTTTTCCGACAAGACTTGCACGCAGAACTGATCGTGAACCATGTGTGCATGTTATAGCACCTACACCCTTCATCGATCACGGCTTACAACATATTACATGAATAATTTTAGGCTATACTCCGGAGTAGGCTATCATTTCAGAAATGTCTTTCTGACTTAGTTTTTTTTGGTATGTTTGCTAGTTTTGAACAAGATGTATCAGTACTCGATTGCCTGTTTGCTTCCGCTCGCAATTTAATTAATTAACTAGCTCATGATTTAATTCCTATGTTCTGAGGTATTTTCCTTTATTTTGGATTTGTCTTAGTGTTCGTGATTGCGTTGTCTGCCCCCTGAGCTATTTCTCGTTCAGCTACAGCTTTGCTTGGAGGTTTTCTTTTGTAGTTGCTTACATCAGGTTCTATGTATTTGTTTTCTTCACTGTCAGTGTGTTTTATCATGTACTAGTTATTGTAAGTCATTTTCTCTTGTATTGTTGACAACTCCTAGGATGATTCTGATGTACTAGATCATTTTACTTATAACATATTCATTTCTGTTGATTATTGCATTCACTTCTGTTTCAGCACTGTGTGTAACATTAAATTTTTCAAGGAAATGCATGTGCATTAAATTCTCACTGTTTTAAAACTTTAAGCGCTTCTGTATATTTATAAAACATAAATTGTTCAATCAAAGTAACTATTTCTAAAACTATTTTCAGTATTCTCTGCATCCGCCTTAGCAGACATGGATTTCTTTCCGCCCATGCCTGTGGCATCACGGCCCGCCCGAAGTGCACTCTGACTTTCGTCGAGACGGTTCGTGACATTCGTCGTGTTTGTCTTCTACTTCTACTACTTTCTCAGACTCGGGCTCAGGCTCAGGATGTGATTCATTAATATAAACTTCATACTCAGGCTCACGTCCATCGGAAGAATCAATAATAGCGACAAAGTGGCGTCGCGGGCATTCGGATGATTTGTACTCCGGCTCCATGCACTTAAAGCATCGAAATACTCCAATGTTAGGCTTAGCCCCGATAATCTCCTTACCCTTGGAGGGAATAATAAGAGGGTGAGGGAACTCTAAGATCCTAGCAGTGGTGGTAGTGGGGACGCTCGATGTAGATCTATCAGTAGATCTAACTTTAGATGTCCACTTCTATAAGGAATCTACTCTTCGTGCTCGACTCGAGATCCCTCCTAAGTCTTTATAATCAAAAAGTTTTAGTTGGTCTCTAATGGAGTAGTGTAACTCATTCAGGTAATAGGACACGATCATATCATTATCCTCTCGGAGGTCGAGGCGAGACTGCAGTACTAAGAACTTGATCATATACTCATCTACCGATAATTTGTCTTAATGTAGGTTGTGGAACTAACGGTAAAGGGTCTGCAAATAATCGGGTAGAACGTACTATTTCTGAAGTTGCCTTTTAAACTCTGTTCATGTGGTTATACTTAATAAGAGGCATGCCTAAATTAAATCTAAAACGCTCCAGTTGTCCCCACTAAACAAGGGGGGACCTTTCAGTCTAAGCATGGCATACTCAACTTGTCTAGCTTTGGGCAATTGCTTCTAAGCCAGGAAACGGTCTATCTGATCACATCAGTCTAAACAACCATCGGGTTCTAAATGTCCCTTAAAATCATCAATGTCTAACTTGACTCGTACATCCCAACGAGATTGATTATGTGGTTCAGGTTCGGGGTGTGCAAAGTTCCAGAGGTCTAGAGTTAGGGTCTACTTTGGCCACTGGGTAGGTGTTCGGTTTATGTGCATGGTGGCTTCGATATTAATAATCGATAACATGCGTGACACTACCCATATTGGCGGTGAGAGTTTAGACCGCTTTCATCAAGTCGTTCATACGTTGGGTCAAGTCCTCTACGCTATTTTCAAAATGATCGACTACCTTTTTCATTTAAATAATTTGATTTTAATTATCTCTGGAAAAAAATTTGTTGGTTTTAAAACTAATTTAAATTTAAAAAAACTTTTTTAAAAAATAAAGATAACTCAAAAAAACCAGTCTTCGGTTCCAAGCCCGGATGAAAAATGATGAGGGTTGTGTTAAGTAGACGGAAAGCGTAAAATTTAGTCACTCTTATGAATATGAATTATTAGAGAAATTGTGCAGAAGCTAGGTTGTTCCCTTTAAAAAGTGCGTCGCATGATTCAAATGCGGCATCTTGGCAAGTACCATTGCATCTCCAGAACTTGAGTGTAGTGTTAAATATGTAAGAGTGCTCTTCGTATTTCAAAGGAGACCATTAGAAGCATTTGTTAGTCGTTGTGAGAGTCTAGTCACTAGGCATGTTAAATGAGGGAGGGGTAGACCAATAAAGACTTAGAATGAAACTATAAGGAAAGATATGATGTACTTAAGCATTAGTGAGATTATGATAAAAAATAGTGCACAATGGCGACAAAGGATCCATATAGTCGACCCCACAATAGTGGGATAAAGGCTCGAGTGTTGTTGTAAAGATAACTAAAAAAATTTAAAAATATTTGATGTTAAAGGAGAGATTACCTGAGTGCATAGAAAAAGAAAATTTTTTTTTTTTGTTTTATTTTAAAATTCAAGCTCAAATAAAATATATTTTTTATTTTTTATTTTTAAATTTAAATAAAAAAATAAAATTAAAAAAATTAAAAAAAAATAGATTATAAAAATTTCTTAACAATTTTTTCTTTTTTGAAACCCGCATCGCTTGATTCGCGATAGGAGCAAATCAAAGGACCCTCTGATGTCAAACTGATGCAGGCCAAAATTAGGGTTTGAAAAATAAGTAATTTATCTTTAACGATTTGGTTTAATTTAATATAAGCCAAGCGGGCCAAATAGACTTTCGCGCGCGAAATCGCACTTTTGACGCTTAAACTTCAAAAGGCCGTTATTATTATTTGAGAAAGAGATCTTTGAGTGCTTTACATGTAAAATCCGTCGTGAGTTCGTTTCGTTCACAAGTAAATCACAGACAATAATTTATGAATGAACGGGAATTTAACAGCTTGAACGTTTGAGGCAAGCTTAAACTAATTATTTGAGTTGCATAAACTTTAAGCCAATAAGTGAAATAGGAAAGGTGGCGGAATTACCCCCAGGCATACGCGATAACTACGGCGAGGTTTGGTCATTTCAAATTGGATGCAATGTTGGTGGAATCTGAAACGAAAATGGACGAGACTACTTCGAAAACAGTCGGTAGAATTTGGTTATCATGTGCACGATGTCGATGCAGATGAGGAGGGTGTCGTTGGAGCCCACTGGAATGAGTAACAAGAACCACCCTTGACGTCGGAGTAGATCGTCGAGGTAGACAGCGTACTATAGGGGGATGGATCTCCTCGGCAGACTGAGTGTTGTTAACGAACGACGGCGAAGTCGCGCCCTAGCGGTGTCGTGGAAGCCTGAGAAGTGACGCCCGTTGAGTGAGCGTCGGAGCTGGTTGATCTCGCGTTCAGTAAAGGCGATGAATCGAGATTACATGACGAACTGGAGCACGGTTGTCGGGATAACATAGGAGCAACGAAATGTCATTCAATGTTAATTCCCAGGCTCCCTTTTTTAGTCACAGTGGAGGTCCTTTTAACAAAAAGAGTCAAGCTTTTCCTTTAAATTATTTCCCAAAATGTTTTCTCGTTGAATATTTTTTTCCTAAACTTACCTGCCCATTGTAGCTTCCTAATGTGTGTGATTATCTCATATAGAATACAAATTGACTTTGAATTATTTCCATATTTTAACTTCCTAAAGGCCCATCTCCAATGGAATCTTCTTAACGGGAATACTTTATATTCTTAATTTGATTTTATTATCCATTTTACTTTATTCTTTCATAATTAATTAATTAAACTTGTCTCTTTCGTCCTAGCTACTCAAATTGTCGGACCATTTATTCAGGGTCTCACCGCCCAACCAAATCGATGAACCAGAGTTAAAAATATGGTTAGTGCGTAGGAAAATTGACAAAAATAAAAATAATAAATAATAAAAATATAACTTGCGCATGATGACATCACGCGTCCAAGGATGCAGCGACGGTTGCATCAGCAATGTTTACTTTGTCTCTACCAGACAGAGAAAAGTAGGACACAAATCCTATTGCAGAGTCAGTCCTATGGTCGGTAGCATCGAAGTCGATGATACACTAGGTGGAGAAGCGGGTAATAGCAAAATGTGCACCTGGGAACCCCTGTTGGGCATAAGAGGACGATGAAGAACTAGATGGCTCGGACGGTTGACCATGCATCATGCGACGAAAAGCTTAGATCTCATCGACAAAAAGGGCAGAAGGAGCTCCCGTAGTAGCAGGGCAAGCATGGGGAGCAGTATCTTCAAAGGCATTTGAAAGATGTGCATATCTGGATGGAGGTGGTCGACCTTGAGAACGACCATAGTCACGGCCTCCACGAGAGACAGGCCCTCCTCTTGGAGGAGGAAAGACGTGAAGATTGACCAAGTATCCCTAATATGGCGGACCTTACCTCAATAATCGCACATCAAATGATCCCTCTCCGTAAACTTGGGTCTAGTGTCATAAGTAGGACGACCACTAGGGTTGAGATGAGCGGGAAGGGCTGAGCCCTCTGATTGAAAGTCAAGGAGTAACGTTTGTCGACGATCAAATTCTTGTTGCACAAGACTGTAGACTTCTGGCAGAGAGGGGAGAAGAGAACGCCCAAGAATCTAAACACTTAAAGGATAAAATCACGATGCGGACCATGAAGAAATTCAAAGATCTGATTGTGTTTTCCTCAAGCCGGAATAAGCACTTCATCTTCTAGAGAGACAAGAGTAAGTGCATCAAAGTGATCATATTCTTGATAGAGTTGTGTAAAGTCCAGGTAATAGGCGGAGCTGCGAAGAGGGAACGATCGTCCTGCGTCAAAAGGAATATTCGTCATCGAAGTTGAAAAATTTGAGCAGCATTCTCGCGACAAGAATATATAATCTCAACTCCCTTCCAAATATCGGTTGTAGTGTCCAGGAACAGGTAATTGCAAGCTATAGAGTCATGCATGGAGTTGAGCAGCCACGACATCACCAAGCAATTTTAAGACTCATTACGACCAATCTGTGGATGTCTGGGCAGGAGCCGTGGTTGTGCCACTAACATATCCAAACATACAACAACTTTTAAGGGCAAGAGTGATGGAATGAGCTCATGGGAGGAGTCCCATGTTCATGGGTTGTACGACCGGATCCCAAAGACAACAACAGGGTGGATGCAACGCGAACCCCGGAGAACGTATTTGTCGAATCAACACTTCCATCCAAAGCAATCCAAGGATAGAAACCAAGGGATCGCATAAATGAGGAGAGGGGCATAGCCCTAGGTTTTCCACATAGAAAGAGAACAGCTTGAAAAAAAATCCGGCAATGAAACCAAGCGAAAAGAGCAAATCAAGTGTAAGGAAGAAAAACCATCCTTAACAAGAGAAGGAATATGGACACAAAAAATGCGAGATTCAAGGTCGCATGCAGTGGCGCCCAGAAGCAGCGGACGGATCGGGCGCAAAAATGGCGCGAACGAGCGGGATGCGGGCGAGCGGGATGCGGGCGAGCGGGATGCGGGCGAGCGGGATGCGGGCGAGCGGGATGCGGGCGAGCGGGATGCGGGCGAGCAGGATGCGGGCGAGCGGGATGCGGGCGAGCGGGCGAGCGGGAAGCGGGCGTGCGGGAAGCGGGCGTGCGGGATGCGAGCATGTGGGATGCTGGCGAGCGGGATGCAAAAAAACAATTATTTTGGCATTGGCATTACATCAACCCGCTCTCCAAGCCAAAAACTACATCAAATTTCAATTGATTGGTTTGAGACTTTGAGGTACTTATGTAGGTTCCAATTGGAAATTAATATTGTCTTTGTTGATTATTTAGTTAAAGTGTATGTTATTAGGAATTTAAACTTGTAATAGTTTGCCTAATTAACTTGTTATTTACAAGGTATATTTGTTTAATCAAAGAACTCTCAGTTTGACTATTATTTGATCTTGTTTGCTTACTTTTAATTCTAACTTGATTTGTGCATGTGTGTAAATTCCGCTTATAATTTCAGTATTATTGCAAGTGTCTGTTGGGCTAATGCATGAACATCACATTCATTATTCTAGATCTCCTCGCTGTCATTACGGGTGCATACATTTATTAGGATACCGTTAGAGCATACTCACTGCAGCCTTCACTTTACCAAAGAATCAAATTTAGTATCAGAATCTCAGGGTCATTTGAATGTTTCATAGTGGTACAGTGTGATGATCTCTTCCCTTAGATACCCAAGCTACTTCTAGTTCCAACACTGTTATGTCTATGTAGTGGTAGGATCATTTGCATGTTTATGTTGGGCTATTGCTCGATATCATGGTTGCCGATGGCACCACATTACTAGTCGTGGCCTCCTTCATACTAGTCATTTCCATGTTCCCGATGTTGCCTACATACTGATATGTCGATGTAGTGATTGGGATACTCCTTGGAGCCGATCTTCGTTGTGGCGGGATGTACGCCCTTGATCGTCTCCACCTTCCATCCACTTCATCATCACCTGCGGCTTCCTCCCTTTGTCTTCCTTCAGTGGGTTTCTTTCAGTGGCATCATCGTCTTGATCATCTCAGTAAGTTCACGTCTAGCTTCTCTCATTAGTCATGGTTTACTTAGTCATGTTTCTATTGATCGGTCTCAATCTTATTCGGGTTATAAGCTCGGTAAACAGCTACAACTCCTCATATTCGTCTAGTGAGTTCAAGTCTCAGCGTACTTTTGATTTAGCTCATTCTGATATATGGGGACCCGCACCTTTTGTATCCAAGGGCAGACACCGGTATTATGTTCTTTTCTTTGATGACTATTCTCGTTATTGTTGTGTCTACTTTATGCATTCTCGATCTGAATTTTTAAAATCTATGTTACTTTTTTTGTTATGGTGCGCACACAGTTTTCTGCTTCCATACGCATTTTTCATTCTAACTTAGGAGGGGTATCTCTCTTATGCGTTTTGAGATTTGCTAGCTACCCACGACACTCTCCATCAGCTTGTCTGTCCCGGTGCACATGCTCATAATGGCACCGCTGAAAGGAAGTATCGTCATATTATTGTGACAGCTTGCACCTTTCTTATCTCCCCTCATGTTTGATGCGGAGCAGAGACGAGGAAACGTTTTGGGCCCGTTCGGGGCTGATTTGGCAACTTTCCATATATGATGTGCCCGGATCGACGATCAAGCTCCGTGATTGCGTCCAGAGCGTCGCCGCGAGTCAAAATACTATATTACTTTATTTTTTTCAGTTTATTTTGATATATTTTTATGGGCGAACCCACCGGCCAATCATAGTCATTGATGGGGATGCCCTAGCTTCTCTTTTATTATAAATAGGATGTAGAGGGGTTGAATTCAGTCATTGCAGAATTTGGAGAGTTCATTTTCGGATTCCTGCGATCTTTCCTCGGTGCCGACGTCGTGGAGCCCTAGGTGACGACTCCTAGGTGGTTTTCTTCATCCTCAAGGTAATACCCATCCATAGCCTTCTCCTCCCCCCTCCGAAACCCTCATTTGCATCTCCTACAACCACCAAATCCCAATCCCCACCATTGATTACTGTTCATGATTACTATTCACGGTCACTGTTCACCGCCACTGTTCACCCGCATTGTTCATCCGCAGCTACTGTTCACCCACACTGTTCATCTGTCGGCACTATTCATCTGCCGGCCCTATTCCAATCCCGCAGCCCCCTTCCCCTTCGTGGATCCACTTCCCATCGCTCCGAAAACCCTAAATCCATTTGATCTAGTGTTACCACCCTCCGATCCGTTATTTCCATCGCACAAACCTTCCATTTTTGCCCGAATCCGCTCCTAAATAGCGGATCTACTCGCCCCAGGTCCGGATCTACTCATTCGTGGTCGAATCCGCCGTTTTACCCTCCGTTACCACCACTTTCCGCCGAGGGCAGCCACCGTCACCGTCGCCTCGCCACCGGTTCCACCTCCGATCGCCCGTCTTTACACCCGGCCCTCAAATCCTTCAGTGCCTCGGTTCAGCCCTCTACATTGTGAGCATTTATGGTATTGTATTCTGTGATTTGACATTTTCATTTGGTTGGTTATCTATATTGTGTTGTGATTATGTTTGTGTAGTAGTTGTTTTCTTTTATGCTAATAATTGTTTGTGGAATTATTTGTCGCACGCTTGCCTTGGCCCTCCGAGCGGAGGAAGTCATTGTCCAATTGCTGAAAATAATTATTTGTCTCTTTTATTTTAATTATCTGTGTGGTAATCTTAATTTCATTGCTTATATTAATCGTTGTCGTTACCCGACAGCCACATTGCATTTAGTGTTGCATTAGTGTGTTCCCCGCACCCACACTTAGAGTCTTCGCTCCCGAGCACAACTAGTCTACCCTACATCATTTTGGTATCAGAGACAGGTCGTCATTTGCATGTTTTGTAGTGGTAGGTCATATAGAGTCTAGGTTCATCCATGACTAATTATCGGCGTCGTTCCTCTCCTCTCTTGAGAGATTCTGAGTCCGCCTATACCCAATCTCATAGAGCGACTTCAGAGAAATCCTCACGTTATCACGATGATTATTATCGTCTGCGGCACACCACTTTCCGAGATCGTGTCAGCCCACCGACACAACCTCACTATGTCAGAGACGATCAGTATGATGATTGTTGTCGTTCATATCCTTGCACGCGAGCGGATCGTGTTGATCCTTCGACTCGACCCGATTACCTTAGGGATTACTATTATGAGGATCGTCACTTTGAGAGAGATCTTGAGAGTCGGTTTCGTACAGTTTCTCCTTCCTTTGACGGCTCATCGAGTCCTGAGTCTTTCAGTTATTGGCTCGTGTATATTGAGTATTATCTTGATCATTTTGAGTTATTCGGTAAGCGTCGCGTTAAGTTTGCGAAACTTAGACTTTTAGATCAGGCGAGGGAATATTGGGCTAGCGTTGAGAGGACCCGCGAGCGAGACCATCTTCGTCGCATCACTAGTTGGGTGGACATGAAGCGTACATTGTGTCAGAGGTACCTACCTTCATCATATCGGAGTCGCTTGCTCGACCAATTATTTTCCCTTCAGCAAGAATCCATGTCTGTCGCTGAGTACAGGGATTGCTTTGATGAGTTAGTTGTGAGGAGCGATATCCGAGATGACTCAGCCATGACCACTTGCAGATTTTGATCTGGGCTTCGATCTGACATCCATACTAAGGTGGTTTATCATAGCTCGAAGTCCCTCGAACAGACGTATCAGCTTGCCCTTTATTACGAAAAGTCTTTGAGATCCGCCAGAGCTGGTCGGTTAGACCCTCACCTTGACCTTCGCAGTACGAGTCCTTCTCATACTGAGATCACCACGATGTCTACCACTGTCCTGTCACCCACGACGGAAGTGATACCTGATACAGATTGCTCTCACCTCGGCGAGATGCTTAGCCCCGTGAGTGACTTATCTCTTGTTTCTGACCCATCTCTTGTGACTCCGACGGAGGGTGAGCCTGAGCGACTTATTGAGTCTGTAGTGTTGTGTCTCTCATCCACACCTCCACTTTTGACATGTCTGGGGTTGATTGACACTCATACCCTAGACTCATGTCTTGACATCGTACCCGCAGACTCATTCTTAAGCGTAGGTCTATGTCACTTTTCCCTTGGCATTACCCTGAGCCATGTTACGATCGAGAGCTCAGAGCTTGGTGTTGATCTCGTAGTGGCTGTGTCACCCATGCACAGGGACACTACCCCTTTCGATGGTACTCATCGGGGGGACCTTGACCTTAGTGACGAGCCCTATGACGAGCCCCCTATTGAGCCTCCTGATGATCCGCCACATCTTGGTGAGGTTGAGACTTGGGTGAGCCACTCAGGTATGACGCCTCTTTCATCATCATCTCTGGCCTTGCCCCAGAGATGGGACCTTGAGTGGAGCACGACATATATAGGGCCTACCTTGAGTCCACTTGAGTATACTCATATTGTGAGGATCTACCTTATGACGCCTCACACTCTGAAAGAGTTTTTGGATACGCCACCCGATGAGTTCTTTCTTGTCTGGGACGCTCACCATATTTTAGAGTCACGACTTCTAGTCGGTGCACACGATTTTCACTCAGGTGATCGTCTCCTTCGTGATGACTTTTCTTACACACCTCCTGGGGACCCCCCCCCCTGATGCGTCACGTTCCCCGAGAGACATTTGGCTCTTTGCGAGCCTGTATTTGAGTATAGTTACCTCCCACGGTCATCTGAGCACTCGTCACACACGGGATGAGTTTGTCTACACTCCACCAAAAGAACCTCCAAATAGGTCACCCCATTTTAGAGACATCCCAAACATTATTAGATTTTCCTATAAGAAGTGTATCGTGTCTGTCATGTTGTCTTTACATCATTTGCATTATCTGCATGAGTCTGCTCAGTCATTTGCACAGCATTTGCATGATTTGCATAAGTCGGTCCGCCGACGAATAATAGCAAGCAATGAAAATTACAAAGCTCATGCAGATAAGCGAAGGCGAGAGCAAATATTTAATGTAGGCGAGAAGGTAATGGTGCGAGTCCGCCCCGAGAAGCTCCCTTCGGGGCCTGCCAAGAAGTTAAGCGCGAGGCGAATGAGTCTGTACTTCATTATTAGTCGTATTGGGGCCAACGCCTACCGACTTGACATCCTGGCAAATATGGGAATTCACTATGTGTTTAATGTTGAAGATCTGACTCCATATTATGAACCTCATGAGTATGTGGACCCGAACGGTGGAGATGCCCAGCCACCCTCACCCCCACTGTCATTACCAAATCACCCTCATACATCCTCACCCATTGTTGACCTCCACCCACCTGGGGACTCGTCCTCTTTGGTTTCACCGCAGGCACCACCGATCGCACCGGGAACCACCACTCGCGAGTTGAGCGTTGAGAGCTTCATGGAGACCAGACTCCACCAGTGCATTCCCATTACAGACGTTGGTGACTCTTGGGTACTTGCAGCAGAGCTTGATCGATTCGCCCCTGGACTTCGACTTCAGCACGTCCGTCTCCATTCACCAGAGATGACATCTTTTCAGTCAGGGGGAGTTGATTGGCGAGGACACTTTCCAGAGACGACACTTGGGCGACCTCTGGTGGACTTCTTCGAGTTTTACCCGGCATGCAGCGAGAGAATTTTGAGCCCTATTCATCGGGAGATGAATTCTTTCAAGACGGGGAGATTGATGCGGAGCAGAGACGAGGACACGTTTTGGGCGCGTTCGGGGCTGATTTGGCAACTTTCCATATATGGCGTGCCCGGATCGACGATCGGGCTCCGCGATTGCGTCTGGAGCGTCGCCGCGAGTCAAAATACTATATTACTTTATTTTTTCAGTTTATTTTGATTTATTTTTATGGGCGAACCCACCGGCCAATCATAGTCGTTGATGGGGATGCCCTAACTTCTATTTTATTATAAATAGGATGTAGAGGGGCTGAATTCAGTCATTGCAGAATTTGGAGAGTTCATTTTCGGATTCCTGCGATCCTTCCTCGGTGCCGACGCCGTGGAGCTCTAGGTGACGACTCCTAGGTGGTTTTCTTCATCCCCAAGGTAATACTCATCCATAGCCTTCTCCTCCCCCCTCCGAAACCCTCATCTGCATCCCCTACAACCCCCAAATCCCAATCCCCACCATTGATTACTGCTCACGATTACTGTTCACGGTCACTGTTCACTGTCACTGTTCACCCGCACTGTTCATCTGCAGCTACTGTTCCCCCACACTGTTCATCCGCCGGCACTATTCATCCGCCGGCACTATTCATCCGCCGGCCCTATTCCAATCCCGCAGCCCCCTTCCCCTTCGTGGATCCACTTCTCATTGCTCTGAAAACCCTAGATCCATTTGATCTAGTGCTACCACCCTCCGATTCGTTATTTCCACCGCATAAACCTTCCATTTTTGCCCAGATCCGCTCCTAAATAGCGGATCTACTCGCCCCTGGTCCGGATCTACTCATTCGTGGTCGGATCCGCCGTTTTACCCTCCGTTACCACCACTTTCCGCCGAGGGCAGCCACCGTCATCGTCGCCTCGCCACCGGTTCCACCTCCGATCGCCCGTCTTTACACCCGGCCCTCAAATCTTTCAGTGCCTCAGTTCAGCCTTCTACGTTGTGAGCATTTATGGTATTGTATTATGTGACTTGACATTTTCATTTGGTTGGTTATCTATATTGTGATGCGATTATGTTTGTGTAGTAGTTGTTTTTTTTATGCTAATAATTGTTTGTGGAATTGTTTGCCACACGCTTGTCTTGGCCCTCCGAGCGGAGGAAGTCGTTGTCCAATTGCTGAAAATAATTATTTGTCTCTTTTATTTTAATTAACTGTGTGGTAATCTTAATTTCATTGCTTATAATAATTGTTGTCGTTACCCGATAGTCACATTGCATTTAGCGTTACATTAGTGTGTTCCTCGCACCCGCACTTAGAGTCTTCGCTCCTGAGCACCACTAGCCTACCTACATCAATGTTCCTCCTCATTCCTGGGCTGAGATTGTTTCCACCGCTGCGCCCTCCACTTTCCTTTATGGTCAGTGTCCTGGTGAGTGTATGTACTCTCGACCCCCACGTTACACTTATTTTTGTATTTTTGACTGTCGGTGTTATGTTTTACTCTCTCCACGTGAGCGCACTAAACTCTCTTCTCAGTCTGTTCCTTGTGTCTTTCTTGGATATAGTACAGAGTGTAAGGGTTATCGATGTTATGAACTTGTTGCATGTCGACTTGCATCTCACGTAATGTTACCTTTGACGAGTCTCACCCTTTCTTCGTGTCATTTGTCCACTCGACCTCACACTCATTCGTTACTCCCTCTAATGTGTAATTTCTCACTCTTCTCATCTCTCTGTCTCATGTATCCTCTCTTCCGACATGTCCACCTCTTTTTCCCATGTTGCAGTCTACTCTGTCACCTCCTCCTCCATTGCCTCAATCTACTCTGTCACCTCCTCTTCCTTTGTCGCAGTTTACTCTGTCACCTTCTCACTCTTTCACTTCATCACCTACATATCTCTCTGACACGCTCGTCGTCCCCCTTCCATATCACTACACTCGCCGCCCCCCTTCTGTTGTCTCGCCTCCAATGCCCCCAGACTCAGTGTCTGTCTGCTCCAGCAAGTGTCCTATGGATGATCCACCTATGCGTCGCAACCCACCTCTTGAGAGGCATTCTCCCAACTGTCTTAGCCTTGCTACCCTATCACTGGACCTACATGTCCTTCATGCTACTGTCTGTAGTACTCCAGAGCCGACTTCCTACCGTGAGACTGCTCAGATACCTACGTGGCAGGTTGCTATGTCTGCTGAGTTGGAGGCGCTCGAGCACACTCGTGCATGGGACCTTGTTCCTCTTCCACCTAGTGCTGTTCATATTACTTGCAAGTGGGTCTTCAATGTCAAGACTCGCTCTGATGGTTCTGTGGAGAGGTACAAGGTTCGGCTAGTTGTTCGTAGTTTTCAGCAGGAGCAGGGGAGAGACTATGACGAGACTTTTGCTCCAGTGGCTCACATAACTACGGTCCGAACTCCTATTGCAGTTGCAGTTGTTCGTCACTGGTCCCTGTCACAGCTCAACGTGAAGAATGTTTTCACGGTGATCTTGGCAGGAGGTATACATGTTTCCTCCTAGTCTATCTGCCCCTCCGGGTCTTGTCTGGCTTTTGAGGCGAGCCCTTTATGGGCTCAAACAGGCATCTCATGTGTGGTTTGCACGTTTCAGCTCAGTTATTACATTCGCAGGTTTCCAACCATGTCTACATGATCCAGCCTTGTTTGTGCACTGCTCCTCTCGTGGTCGGACCCTTTTGCTATTCTACGTGGACGATATGATTATTACTAGTGATGATCTTTCTCATGTACCCTTCGTCAAACATCACTTTCAACAGTAGTTTCAGATGACTGACCTTGGACAGCTGAGCTACTTCTTGGATCTTGAGGTCAACACTACAGACCGCAGGTTTCAGCTCTCTTAGCAGCATTACACATCAGATCTCCTAGCTCGGGTTGCTCTCTCTGAGTCTCACACAGTGGACACCCCTATAGAGGTCCACCTTCAGCTACGTCCGGATGATGAGGTTCCACTCTCTGATCCTACTCGATACCGCCACCTCGTGGGGAGTCTCATCTATCTCACCATTACTCGGTCCGACATTGTCCATATTGTTCATGTGTTGAGCCAGTTTGCTAGTTTGCCCACCTCTGTGCATTATGATCACCTGCTACGGCTCCTGCACTATCTCTGGGCAACGACTTCACGTGGACTCTTCATCTCCAGCAGTAGTTCTCTACAGTTCCGTGCTTACTCGAATTCTATCTGGGCTAGTGATCATGTTGACCGTCATTCTGTCACCAGTTTCTATATGTTCTTAGGTTCTTCACTTATTGCATGGAAGTCCAAGAAACAGACTGGTGTGTCTCATTCCAGCACTGAGGTTGAGCTTCGAGTCATGACTACCATCACTGAGGATATTATTTGGCTTCATTGGCTTCTTGAGGACCATGGTGTCTCTTCTTCAGATCTCACTCCCCTCTACTATGATAACACCGGTGTCATGCAGATCACACTAAACCTGGTGAAGCATTCTCTCTCCAAGCATATCGGGATGGATGCTTTCTTCCTATGTGAGCACTATGATCGTGGCACTCTTGCTCCTTTTATTCCTTTCGAGCAGCAGATTGCAGATTTGATGACAAAGCTACAGATGAGGACCCAGTATGCATATCTATTGTTCAAACTCTCGGTATATGATCTCACGTGATTTTGTGGGGGTGTTAGATATGATGTACTTTATGAGTGGTAGTGTTAGCTTAGAGTCACCTCGGGTGTTAGGATCGTCCTCCCTTGTGCATGTATATATATTACCATTTTTCAATTGTGAATATACAGAAAATTTATTCTCCCTATCGCATACCATGGACAGTAATAGGCCAACTCGAGCATCACCTACTTAAAGACACGCTAAACCTGCTCAACTCCCGCTTGACTTCCTCAAACACCTGTCAACTAGACTATCGAGATATATTAGTACAATATGGAACAGATGCACTACTCTTACCCCCCACATCTAATCATGCACCTACGGAATGCCTAGCGGATTCATCTGCAACTCCCTTTTCTATTTATGACCTGCTTCATAACTTTAAAAAAAATTGGCTATTTGTCATTTCTTGTCATTTATTCCCTTTAAAAACAAGTACAACGTTGATTGGGATAATACCATGGTAATATCTTTGAGCCCATAAGTGGGCCAGTATACAAGTTGATAGAGCTTTCCTAGGCATCACACAGTTCATCTGAGAAAAGTAACAAGGTTAATGACCAAGAAGCCTAATGGAGCTCCTTAGAGATATTTTAACAAAGACATTCAAAATCACATTCTTTGTCTCATTTATATTTGTGAACCCATGCAGCAGATTATGACCCTAAAGGATAAAACATGTGACAAATAGTTTTAACTCTTAAGAAAGAAAGAGCGAGATGGCGCAATCATACCTGAGGCAAAGGTAGAGCGGCAGCTACATCAATAAAGAAATCAGATTTTATATATCTTTTTGCTATCTGTTTATGGTCTAAAACAAGCTCTCCCCTTCCAAAAACCCTTGAATCCGGTGCTATAAAGGCGGTTCTAAACTTCAAAAGAATATGCAACACATAGAAGATGTCAGCAAGTGTCCTAAATACAGTGAGCGCGACATTCAAACCCCAGTCCATTTTCTTCACACATGAGAGATTGTTGCCATTATGAGTCGAGGGCAAATAGAAATATAGGGGATCTATGAAGAGAGAAACCAAGCTCGTGATGAGGAATATGTGATTCCATTTCACCATCATATCACTTCCTGGATCGAGTATCCGTTTCAGCCATGACTGGTGGGCATTGTACTCGGATAATACTGTGTGTCCAACAGCAGGAATTGCTTTGGATGGCAAAGCCCCTCCATTTTGGGGGATCTGAAAAGCGGATTTAGCAGTTTTGTTCTTCTCATCAGGATAGAACCTAAAGAAAACAGATTCAGAATCTAAGAACCACCAGGGAAGTAAATTTCAAAATCAAATTATCCAATTTCAAATGAGAGCAATGAACCAAGAGTAGAAATTAGGTCTCTTCCATTCATTAGATCGCGAAGAAAGAGTATTTTATCAGTTCAAACCCGTAAAACAGAGAAGAATACTTCAACCACAACTCTCTATGAACTCAAAACCAACAAGTTTTTTGTTTGTAACGTTAATTTGAAAAAAGAAATTTAAAAAAAAAATACTTGTAATTTTAAATACTAACAGTAAGGGGAAAAAAACTGTCGTCGTCTTCTCAAAATGCCAAAAAATGGAATCAGCAAGGCCAAGCTGCGATTTCTAAAACGACTAAAGCCCGTCAACAATCAATCAAAAAAGACAACCGTATATTAGTTTAACTGCTTTTTGAGGATTTATACCTAAGACAAGTCTAAAATGTTTTCTTAAAAAATTTCTAAGCTGTTACAGACCAAAAATCCCCATCTAGATCGATGTTTCCATCCATAATCCAAGCCACAAAAAGCATACTGTAACTCACCTGACCGTCATCGCCCTCCATAGCTCCGCTTCTTCATCAATCTTCCTGGAACCTTTCATCGCCCGAACGAACCAAAAAAAGAACTCACCGGCGTTATTCTGACGCCGCCAACGGAGTAAGTGCCGGAATACTACAGTGGTCGTTGCCGCCTCGATTATTCAATCCCTTCCAACGAGCATATTACTATATGGAGCTAGATCTCTCCTTGGAAGACCCATCCGAGCACTCCAAAAGAGAAAATTAGCACGACGCCCGCGCAAGATAGTTAGAAAATTATTTTTCTCTGTTTCACTGCCAAGAGTTCAGAAAATGGGATTTTTTTTACCGACGTTGAGAAGTAGCGACTATTTTGGACTTCTCCCTCCGGTCTCTCTCTCCCTCTTGCTGTCATTTTTCAAGGGTTAGAGAGTAAACTGGAAGATTATTTTTCCAGTCAGTCTCCCTCCCACTAGCTCTTGATTTTATGGATGGTTTAGCGATTTCGGACGGTGTTTGGAGCAAACAACGCCGGACGGCGGGTAATCAAACGAAGTTCCGTCTCCATTTACATCATTTGCATCCGCAGCAAGGAGGAAACACCCCCACCGCTCCGTTTCGACCCTCGCCTCCCCTCCTCCTGTTCGAAAGCTCCGCTTGGACCCGCCTGCTCCTCCGCCACCGCTCAATCAAACGAAGCCTTAATTTAGACTCTGTTTAGAAAATTGGTGCCGTTTTAAAGTGAGCAATTCAAAAAAGAGATTTAAAGTTAAAATTGCATTTTTAAAATTAAGATTTTATTTGAGAAAATTCTGGTCCAATGACAATTTAAAAATTATATCTTAACGCTTTGTTTGGTTCATCGTTTCGCCGCCTCCGTTTGGAGCAAACGCCGCAGGACGGCGGGTAAACAAATGGCAGTCGGCGGCGTTTACTCCGTTTGCACCCGCAACAAGGAGGAAACGGCCCCAATCCGCTCCGTTTTGACCCCCACCTCTCCCCTCCGGTTCCAAAGCGACATTTCGACCCACCAGATGCATCTGTCGCCGCTTAACCAAATATAACCTAAATTACCACTTCTCTCTTATTAAAATTATATTTTAATTATATTATCACCTTAATTATATACTTCAGAAGTAATTATTATATATTAAATTATATTTGACTAAAAATAATGTACTTATATTATATTTTATTCTATACATATGTATACGAGCATTTCCTGCATCGTCTCACCCTCGTCATTTTCTGCATCGCCCTCTCCATTTTCTGCATCGTCCAGGCCACTGGAGTGGAGCTGGTAGGAGGAAGATCGTGGGAATTATAACAGGGTTGTTAATCTTCTTCCTTGAAGGGGTTGGGTTCTATGAAAGTCGTTTTTCATTTTGATGGGCTATGTATAATTTATAGGAAAAATCCATTTGCAATTAATGAGAGTCTCTTCACCCTCATTAACTCGATGGGGACATGAGACACTACAACAAAATAGGTCTATCGTGACATTTTTTGCAGCGCTTTTTAAAACGCCGTTGTAGTTAACCTTCGCACACACAATTGGCATGCCCGATCCATGTACGATCCGCGCTCGAGATCTCACCACACACACAACCCGAGTAAACGTTTGCGGCCGACTGAGCCGGCCACCGGCGCCGCCGTCGGGCAGCCTTCGCCCGGTCAGCCTCTAAGGGGTCAGCATCGGGCGGCCTACTCCCGCCCGGCTTCTGTGAAGTCGGAGTCAGAGGCTGCCCGATTGGCCTCCAAGAGGCCGGCCCAACCGATCTCCGTGAGGCCAGCGTTGGACGCCGCCCAGACGGCCTCCTTGAGGCCAGCGCCGAGCAGCCTTCGCCCGGCCGGCCTCCGTGTGGCCGGCACCGGGCGTCGCCCGGTCGGCCTTCGTGTGGCCGGCACCGGGTGTCGCCCGGTCGGCCTCAAAGTGGTCGGTGTCGGGCGACGTTCGCTCGATCGGCCTCCATGAGGCCGGCGGCTGGCGCCGCCCGGTCAGCCTCCTAGAGGTTGGTGACGGGCGGCCCTCACCCGGTAGGCCTCTTTTAAGGTTGGTGGTCGACCGGTCGACCCCCCCCCCCCCCCGCCCGCCTCCCCAGTCGGCCTTCCCCGACCGAGTCTCCCCTCTGATCAGCCTCCTTTTGACCACCACCCTCCAATCATCCTCTGACAATCATTATTTTCCGTTACGCGGGTAACCACCCGTGTATTCACCAGCATAACCACCAATAGTGGTGGGTGCGAATAGTCGAGGTAGTGGTGGCTTGCAAATAGCAAATTTATAAAAATAATGCACACCACAAACTATATTATATACAACCTGCAATTTGTGATTTTGATGATTACAGTTTGCAGATAGCAGTGTAATCACATCTGGGGCCTATATATTGGACATCAGATCTCCTCTCATTTCAAACTTTCTCCTCTCAGTCTTCTCCTCCTACAGGTCAGAGCTCCTCAGCAAATTTTGTATGTGTCTCCCCCTAGTATATTGCGTTCGGGCAACGTCCGAGAGCGTTCTCCGCCACCAGTAAGATATAAATATTGAGCTTAGTGAGTGGCAGTCTGTCTCCCTCCGAGCACACTTATGTTCTCTCATCCTAAGTTGTAACGAGAAGCGGTTTGTCTCCCTCGATTTCTACGACATCTTGTGAAACTCTGCTGATAGTGATGTTTGACTGAAACCAAACCGGTCACGTTGTTTTTTACCCGTTTATGGGTTTAATTTTCGCATTAAAAAACGCTTAGTGTATTTCTCTACTTACTATGTGATTGTTTGAGCGCTCGAACGTTCTATGGGCTAAGGCAACCTAATTTAATCTGATCTATCGAGAGCCTCGAACGGCCCACAACAATCTTCTTCCAAAAATCAGCAACTACTTCAATCCAGCTAGTCAAAGATCCAGCCCTTTTCACTTTTGGCGATCAATACCGCAAGGTCCAGTCCGTTTAAGCTCTTGAGGCCCTCTCTCTCAAGTCCATCGCTCAACCCAAAATGGTTGTCCTCAGCTGGAGCTCGAGCAGTCAGCATAAAAACAGTCATTTTTTGCCCTTTCAAACCGGCAGCTTTCAACTGGTGCTTGCCAAACACCTCTGCACCGATTTAGGCTCCGTTTGGGAGGGCTTATTTTCACCGGTCAGGCGGTTACGACCGCATGAACCGAACCTTAATTATGGTCCGGTTCATGCGGTCGTAACCGCCTGACCGGTGAAAATAAGTCCCCCCAAAAGGAGCCCTAACCTCACCGTACTGGAGCCAAAACGGCTTCTCAAATGCAGCCTTAAGATAAAGAAAAAAACTGTGTGCCTTACGATGCACATGCGTTGTGTGTGTTGGAGACCATCTAAGCCATTGTTTTTTTTTTTTTACTTTTTTCTTTAGGGGAGTTTTTTTCTCCATCTTTGGATCAACCATCAGGTGGATCAGGTGGCATACGCACATTGAGCTCGAAAATCTCTTTGGCTCCGTTCGTTTCAACGACATTGACATTTAAGTATTGGCTTTCAATTCAATATCAATACACATGAGAAATGATATTAGATTTAAATCCAATTCTTTTGTTCGTCCGCATGAAGACTTTATATCATAGGAATTGACATTGATATTTTTTATTGTTCGTTTGTAGAAAGACTTTCTGTCATAGGAATTGACATTGATCAATACTATTAATGATCACAATTAAAAATCACAAATGCGATTTTTTAGCCCGACCGTGATTTTTTCTTGAGGCGTGATTTTTTCGCCCAAACTCATGTTTTTCGACCACAACGCGAATTTTTTGACCGGACGTGAAATTTTCGCCCAAAAGTGTTATTTTCGCCCAGACGTGTTTTTTTCGCCATGACGTGATTTTTTTCAATCTGATTTGATTTTTTCAGTCTGAATGCAAAATTTTCATATGAACGCGAATTTTTCGCCCGAACGCGATTTTTTCGTCCGCACGCGAATTTTATCGTCCGGACGCGATATTTTCGCCCGGACGCGAATTTCTCGAATTTCTCGCCCGGGCGCGAATTTCTCGCCCGGGCGCGAATTTCTCGCCCGGGCGCGAATTTCTCGCCCGGGCGCGAATTTCTCGCCCGGGCGCGAATTTCTCGCCCGGGCGCGACTTTTGTCGCCCGGGCGCGATTTTGTCGCCCGGGCGCGATTTTGTCGCCCGGGCGCGATTTTGTCGCCCGGGCGCAATTTTCTCGCCCGGGCGCGCGATTTTCTCGCCCGGGCGCGAATTTCTCGCCCGGGCGCGAATTTCTCGCCCGAGCGCGAATTTCTCGCCAAAGCACATCTCCCGTATGCGATTTTTCGCCCGGACGCGATTTTTACTTCTCAAATCGAATTTTTCGCCCCGACGCGATATTTTCGCATCCGGGCGAGAAAATCGCGTTCGGGCGAGAAAATCGCGTCCAGGCGAGAAAATCGCGTCCGGGCGAAAAATTCGCGTCCGGGCGAAATATTCGCGTCCGGGCTAAAAAATCGCGTCTAGGCGAAAAAATCGCGTCCGGGCGAGAAAATCGCGTTCGGGCGAGAAAATCGCGTCAAGGCGAGAAAATTCGCGTCCGGGCGAAATATTCGCGTCTGGGCTAAAAAATTGCGTCCGGGCGAGAAAATCGCGTGCGGGCGAGAAAATCGCGTCCGGGCGAGAAATTCGCGTCCGGGCGAAAAAATCGCGTCCGGGCGAAAAAATCGCGTCCGGGCGAGAAAATCACATCCGGGCGAGAAAATCGCGTCCGGGCGAGAAATGCGCGTCCGGGCGAAAAAATCGTGTCCGGGCGAAAAATTCGCGTCCGGGCGAAAAATTCGCGTTCGGTCGAAAAATTCGCGTCCGGGCGAAAAATTCGCGTCCGGACGACAAAATTCGCGTCCGGACGAAAAATTTGCGTGCGGGCGAGAAAATCGCGTGCGGGCGAGAAAATCGCGTGCGGGCGAGAAAATCCCGTCCGGGCGAGAAAATCGCGTCCGGGCGAGAAAATCGCGTCCGGGCGAGAAAATCGCGTCCGGGCGAGAAAATCGCGTCCGGGCGAGAAAATCGCGTCCGGGCGAGAAAATCGCGTCCGGGCGAGAAAATCGCGTCCGGGCGAGAAAATCGCGTCCGGGCGAAAAATGCGCGTCCGGGCGAAAAATGCGCGTCCGGGCGAAAAAATCGCGTCCGGGCGAAAAAATCGCGTCCGGGCGAAAAATTCGCGTCCGGTCGAAAAATTCGCGTCCGGTCGAAAAATTCGCGTCCGTGCGAAAAATGCGCGTCCGGGCGAAAATTTCGCGTCGGGGCAAAAAAATTGCGTCCGGGCGAAAAAATTGCGTCCGGGCGAAAAAATTGCGTCCGGGTGAAAAATATCGCGACCGGGCGAAAATATCGCGTCAAGTCCAAAATATCGCGTCTGGGCGAAAAATTCGCGTATGGGCAAAAATATCGCGTCCGGGCGAAAAAACCGTGTGCGGGCGAAAAAATCGCGTTTGGGCGAAAAAATCGCGCCCGGGCGAAAAAATTGCGTGCGGGCGAAAAAATCGCGCCTGGGCGAAAAAATCGTGTCCGGGCGAAAAAAACGCGTCCGGGCAGAAAAAACGCGTTTGGGCGAAAAAAACCTTGTTTGGTCGAATAATTCATGTTCGGGCGAAAAAAATTGTGTCTGAGCGAAAAAATTACGTCTAGATGTATAATTCGTCTCAGGCGGCCAAAAATTGAATCGTAGCGAAAAATTTCCGTACGGGCGAAAAAAACACATTCGGGTAAAAAAATTCGTCATAGAGAAAAAACCGCGTTCGTGCAGAAATATCGCATTCGGGAGAAAAAAAACTTGCCTAGGTAAAAAAAATGCTTCAAGACAAAAAATTACGTCTGGGCGAAAAAATCGTACACAGACGAAAAAAACACGTCCGCGCAAAAAAATTGCGTCCCGATGAAAAATTGCGTTCGGCCGAAAAAAATCACGTTCAGGCTAAAAAAATCGTCTCATTTTGGAAAACCGGACTGAATATCCGTCACTAGAGATAAATATTGAATCTATGAGTTTTTAGATTACGGTGAATATCGACGACTTTCCATCAGAAAGCCAATTCCAATTTAAAATTGTTGATACGAACAAAAGAAATGACATTCATATTCTCAAAGTCAATACTTCAATATCAATGTCTGTGAAACGAACGTACCCTTTGAGATAAAAGGCAGCTTATCGTGTGATCAGCTACATGGATGTTTCGTTAAAAAATAATTTATGCACAAATAAAGTTATTCTTAATGTGTTGTTACTAGTAAATCAAATTTGACTTTTAAAAAATCATTACTGCTAGCAAACTTTTAATTTTAAAGTTATCATTTGAAAGCATTTTTGTTGCTAGCAAACTTTTAAAATTAAAATTATTATTTGAAATCATTTTTGTTACTAACAGAAATTTTTGTTATTTAGATATATGCATTCATTCAAAATAAATCACTACACATGTGTATAACCCGTAATTCATCGAGATCAGATGCAACCGATGATGGTCTAGAGGTTCTCGCCCACTTAGGAGGAGTGCAGTAGAAGTCACCTCCAATGGGCGAGATCCAAACTCTCCGGGGTGAGTGCCTCCCCCAGGGGCGAATCCAGGCTCCCTGGGGCGAGTGCAGTCCCCTACGGGCGAGCACAGCTCCCTGGGGCAAGTGCAGCCCCCCCCCCCCCCCCCCAGGGGCGATTTCGGTCCTCCTGGGGCGAGTGCAGTCCCCCCTAGGAGTGAGTCCAGGCTCCCTGGGGCGAATGTAGCCCCCAGAGGCGAGTGTAGCCCCCCAGGGGCGAGATCAGGCTCCCTGGGGTAAGTGCAGCCCCCCCGGAGAGTTCAGGCTCTCTGGGGCAAGTGCAGCCCCTCAGGGGCGAGATCTAGACTCCCTAGGGCGAGTGCAGCCCCCCAGAGGGGCGAGGTCCAGGTTCGGGCGAGTGACGAGTCCCGACTTCATCGGGCACACGCCTACCCCGGGATACCTCTTTAGGTCTGCTAGTATCCCCTCCAAACTGCAGAGTTACGATGTTGGCAGACCGTTTTGGGTTGTGTTTAGTAAAAACCAAAAGACGTGATTTCGCTATTTGGGGGCCGAACTTGGAAAACTATAAATAGACCTTCAAGGGCACCTTGGGGAGGAGACTGCCTCTCCCCCAAAGGCTGACTCCGGTGGGCGAGTGCTCTCAAGGCCCACTAAGGTGCCCAACTCTACACTGGTTAGGGAGGAGAAGCTCTCTTTGATATTTCGGGTGTATGACGGGACCTCCTCGCTGTAGTTCGGGGTCTGTCTCTTAGTTCCAAGCAGATGGCCAGGTGCTCTAGTTTGAGAGAAGTAGGTGCAAGTTACCCCCTGGGTCCGAACTCCACAAGAAGCCAAGTTTTGGTTTCAACAGCATGCATTCATTCAACAAGTACATGGCTCGTTCCCTCATTTTGCTCACCTCGCATAAAATGCGTTTGAAGGTATTGGTGGCAAGTGCGTTCAACCGTCACTTGATCGAGGCAGAGTTTTAACAATCCCTTGTCTAGGAGTTTACGCATTGGCTTGATAGTGTCAAGCACAAAATATTTTGATATCCAGTGCTTGGAAGTGTGAATGGTCGTGGTACAATTCACAAGGTGGCGCAGGTGGAGAACAGTATTCACCACCTTTCTAGGAGCACAGGCCTCCTTAGAGACATGGCGAGGATGGCCGACCACATACGATGGACTGAAGAAATCATCTGCCACTACATAGAGGGCCTCCATAAGGCTCGGGAGGACTTGCGGTCTACGTGTGAGGTCGGTTGGTGGACCATGCATGTCTCATCCTCAAAACTCCACAATTCCATCCGCTAGGCCCGAAGAACTCACGCTTCGATTGTTTTACTTGCATTTTCAGTTAGCTATGTTACATTTTTAACAGATCGCCAAATCGATTTGCTTCATTTTAATAAAAGGTCTCACTAATGCTTGGGGTTGATTTTTTGTTCGTACCTTGCATATATATTACAAGAAATCTGACTTTTATCAATAAAATTTTGGTCATTAAATATTGTGGACTAAAAATATTTAGAGATCAAATTTAATCTGTTACAAGATGGTTACATAAGGTTCGTCATTAAATGCATTGAGAGATCAAAACAATTTTCGCCACTAAATGTATCTTTTTAATGACAATTAATTTACATCACTAAATATACATTTTTGACAACCATTAATTTGCATCACTAAATGTATATTTTTAGTGACAACTAATTATTGTCAATAAATGTATATTTTTAATAACAATTATTTTTCGTCACTAAATATACATTATTAGTGATAACTATTTATCGTCATGCACTGAATATATTTGGTGATTAAATTTATTTAGTATTTAATTGTACAATGCAATAATAATAACATTTGATTATTAAAATTATTTATTTCATCATTAAATACAACATTAATTAAAATATTCATTCACTAAAAAAATTGCATGAATGAAAAGATAAAGTTTCTTTTAAATTTATTAATTGAAAAAAAGGTGCGAGATAACTCAAAACCCTTCAATAAGACCAATAGAGCGAAAAACTCAATATAAAAAAATTCAATAATAAACAAATATTATATCTTTCTTTTTTTACATGTAACACAAAATAAATAAATATATTGTACAACCCCAAGTTAGTGACCCCAGTTTACACTGCGCCCAACCTGGGCAGGGTGAGCCCATCAGGAGAAACTATGTCAGGCGAGGCGACCTCGACGACGGCGAGTCGGGCTCCCCATCCAGTTGCCAACTCACTTAATGAGACCCTTAGGCAAGACGACTGCGAGCCGGGGGGCATGTGTAACACCCACATCCGTCACATGGGATATAACAGAAGGTCCGGTCGGGACCCCACGTCATATTTCACGGACAGTCTGCGGAGTTATATATTAATACCAAAGTACTATGATACCATATCAAAACCTAACATAGAGCATTCTAGCGGAAGCTTTTAAATAAGTTAGAAGAATCCATCACAGAACATGAATGTCCACTATAACCCAAAGCAGGAATGAAAGTGCAAATACACATAGAGTCTCGGCCTTATGCCCTTACAACTGTTTACTTAGACAATAAGTGTTTTACATACTTTGGCACGCAGGCGGCCACACATGAACATAGAAAAAAAAACACTTCGATTTGACCTTCAAGGGGCAGCACAGCATCAAGGGCTTTAGCCCGCTACTTACTACTTGGTTGACCAAATTATAACGATCTCACCCCTTACTCGGGGTGACGGTTCTCCTTCCCTGCATTTCATTAGTATATAACCAATCAGAATATTGAAAGTACAATTTAAGCACACTTCACCACAGGTATAGGCCGCACGACCACGCACCCCGTGCTCTCAGGGAACATTCTATGTAATGCCCCAAAACTCAAAAGAGGGACGGACAGCGTTTGAAGCCAAGTTTAGGGCCTAGTAAGGGTCACACGGCCTTGGACACGGGCGTGTCCATGGCCGTGTCCTGCTACGAGTTGGACGATTTACCGCGTGGTTGACGAAATGCAGTCAACGATCATTGGATGTCGGGCACACGACCTAAGACACGGGCATGTCCAGGGACGTGTCCTGCTCGGGCTGTTAGCCGGGTTGTGTCGAGTAAGTTACACGGCATGGGACACGGGCGTGTCCTAGGAGCGTGTCTGGCACACGGCATGTGACACGGGCGTGTCACATGGCCGTGTGCTCTTCGGGATGTTTTGGTCCTGTATCGAGAGAGGAACATGCCTCGCAACACTAGCGTGTACTGATTGACATGGGTGTGTCAAAGGTGGACACGGGCGTGTCTAAGCCCGTTTCTTGGTCGGGATGCGACGGTTTCAATATCGATTGAGGCACACGACCTTGGACACGGGCGTGCCGCAAGACGTGTTCAGCCCAGAAATGTTATTTTCAGGGCAAATCGTGGCTGTTCGTTTCCTTCTATCGGGATCCAAGGGCCCATGCTGGTCCTTGCTGAGTTAAATCTGGGAATAGGGTTTGAAACCTTCATTCATCATCGAGCTTTCTCTTTCTAAAGCTTTCGAGAGAAGGGAGAGCAAGGAAGAAGGAGAAAGTCAACTCCGGCCGCCGGTGGAGCTTCGGAGCCCGATTCTCGATCCGAGTCCAGATCTACGGAGGTGAGGTCGTTGCGGTGCTTTTCATCCGTCTAGATCTTCATGGCGCCAAAGAGAACCACAAGGGTAACGATTCTCTTCTTGGACGTGTGAAGTCCTCTTTCCTTTTTGCATAGGAAGCCCACTCTCGCGAGTATGCGGTAACTGCGAGGTATTCCTTCGGGTAGACATGAATAGTCCCCGTTGTTTTGCATGTAGAGTCCGGAATCGAAGTATAGACATAGACATGGTGTGTGAAGCCTACTCGGATAAGTTGGTCTGGATCGGTGATGTTTCATTATGCATGAATGGTCGGAGAAGACTCCGTATCGATGGATGTTTTCGGGTTTTCTACGTGGTAGATTGCAGCAGGGATCCTTAGGGATTAACTCCAAGGTGCACCCGGAAATCTGGGCAGAAGAGAAGTTCTGCCATAACGGTGGCCTGGGAGCCATCCGTGTATATAACTGGGTTATGTAAGGTTGTTTGAACGATATGTTGGGACTGGGGGAAACTTGGCCCGCGTCGATGGCTAAATGGTCGTGGCGAGGTGAGCAACGGGCGGGTGGAACCTTACCCACTCCAAGTGGTTCAGTGAAAGTTGGCTTGGAGAGCGAGTCTAGGCTTCGGCTGAAAGGACTTTAATGCTCACGTTGTTTGCCGTCCCGAGGGGCGGTGGTGGACCGCGGAACGGACCGGGTTCGGACTGGGTTCACCGAGTAAGTGCCCTGAGAGCATGGGGTGTGGGGTCGTAAGTGTCTGCACCTGTGGTATATTGTGCAAATGTTGTACTTTCACTTTAATCATTGGATTATACTAATGCATTACAGGGAAGGAGCACCGCCATCCCAAGAAAGGAGTGGGGTAGTTATAATTAATTTGGTCAGCTTTAGCTGACCGTTGCTTTTGTTTGCCACCGTTGCGGTGGATTGTTGCTTGCAGGTGCAGCGGAGCCTAGTGACAAATAGCGGGCTGAAGCCCTTGTTGTTGTGCTGGCCCTCGAAGGCCTTTGTGAATGTTTACTTTTATTCTCATGTGTGACCGGCCTGCGTGCCGAAGTTTGGAAGACACCGTTTGTTTAAAACAAACTCATGTAAGGCCATAAGGCCAAGTACTTTATGTATTTGTACGCTCATTTCTATTCTTGGGTATTTAGTGGACATTCATGTTGTGCTTTGAGTTCTTTTCTTTGCAACTTTTAAAATCTTTTGCTAGAATTTGCTCTGTGTAGGACGTTGTTTTTGGAAGGATGGCTTCATTTAGTAACTCCCGGTTTGTGTCTGGTATATGGCGTCGGGCCCCTGCCGGACCTACTGTTATATGCTATGTGACAGATAGGGGTGTTACAATTTGGTATCAGGCTATCGGTTTCAGTCATGCTTATTGGAATTCGTGGACGAATTCTTTTAAGGGTGTTGATCACATGTATGTGCGTCATCGTTATAACATAAAAAGAACTCATGAATGTCCACTTAGAAATGAAAATACACATGTTTGAGGAACCTGCGTGTTCCTATAATTGCTTTTTGCAATATTGTTCGATCACTTAACGGTGTTTTGTACGTCTATAAGTGACCAGGAGTGGTGCATGGCCTTCATAAAACCCGTATTCTGAGGCAAGTAGTGCACCAAATGATGTGCCTACAACACCTCCTTCGGCAGAAACCATAAGATTGGTGGCTGAAGCGGTGTTCGCAATGATAAACGCCCAGCCAACAAGGCAGGTGCAACACCCAACTCCTGCGATGGACCAGGTTCCGCTTCAAGCGGCAGAACCGAGAAGGGTTGAAAAAGTGATGGTGGAGCCGTTGATACCGAGAAGAGCGGCTGAAAAGCAGCTCAAACATGTTATGGGCTTCAATCCTCCGGTGTTCTCGGGGACTGGAACCACATCTTAAGCTGAGGATTGGCTCTTCCGAGTAAAGAGAGTCTTGACGGCTACGGAAATGGAGGAGTGGCAAAAGACCACAATAGCCACTTTCCTATTAGATGGTGATGCAAGGTTGTGGTGGGAAGGTTTAGAGCTGCACCACTTGGGGGGAAGACAACTCACGGATATCTCGATGGAAGAATTTTCGAGACTATTCTTGGCAAGGTACCTTCCCTCGGCTCAAAGGATCGCGATGGAGAATGAGTTCCAGAAGCTAGTGCAAGGAGAGAGTAGCGTGGACGAGTACCTCCACGAATTTACACGGTTGGGTCGGTATGCAAGTTCTACATTCGCTGATGAGGAGCGAAAGACAAACCGATTCTATGAGGGTCTGCGGGATGACCTAAGGCCATTGCTCTCAGGGCCTATGATGTAGGGCTTCTTGACCCTGGTCAATACGGCATAATCGGTTGAGAAAGATCTAAGGAATGTACAAGCGAAGAAAGACTCTAGTGAAAAGAGGCCAGAGTTCAAGGTGTCTACTACCTCAAATTCTAGGTTTCGCAAGTTTAATAAGAAGGCTAGGACTTCGGGTCCAACCCCTTCTTCTGGTACATCTAGGGCGACTATAGGCCGAACACCGGGCGCATGCTACAATTGTGGGAAGCCGGGACATTTTGCCTGTGATTGCTGGAACGGACGCCCAAAGTCCGAAAGGAAGCCGGGAGCAACGTATGAGGAGAAGGGCAAAGCGGTGGAGTCAACCGCATCCCACTATACTCCAACCCAGTCTAGGGTTTACAATCTTGGCCAGCAGGAGGCCATAAAGTAAGCTGATGTGGTGATATGTACATTTTAAATTTATGGCAGCTTAGCTTTAAATACTTGTTACCTTGCGCATGTTAGCTTATTACTGCTTGTACTAGGTTTTGTTTTGATTTTCGATAATTCGGCGAGAGCACTCTTCGATACGGGAGCTTCGCACTCTTTTTTGTCCGAAGGATTTATATCACGCATCAGAGTACCCACTTCGATGGCAAAGGACAAATTGGATGTGTTGTTGCCTAATGGGTGTTCAATGCGCGCAAATAGAGTTTGTGGCGTAAAGATATGGATTGGGAGTTAGGAGTTTGACTTGCAAGCGTTGTTACTGTCGTTGGTGGAGTTCGATGTGATTTTTGGTATGGACTGGCTCTCGGAGCAGCAGACATACATTAATTGCAATCGCAAGGAGGTCAAATTGGGAACTGGTCGAGAGACGACATTTACAGGCTTGAAAGGGTCGAGCAAGACTTTGATGTCTGCTCTTCAGGTGGTTAAGACAGTTCGTGTTGGTGCAGAGCTGTTCTTCACACTAGTGGAGGCTTCGAAGCCTAAGCCTATTTTGGACAGTATCCCAGTGGTATCCGAGTACCCTGACGTATTCCCTGGCGATCTCCCTAGAGCCCCACCTCAGTGAGAGATTGACTTCATTATTGAGTTAGTGTCAGGTGCCAAACCTATGTCACGCTCTCCGTATCAGTTAGCGCCTAAGGAGATGGCGGAACCGATGGTTCAACTTCAAGGGTTGTTGGAGCAGGGTTATGCGCGTCCAAGTTCGCCGCCTTGGAGCACACCGGTCCTCTTTGTTAAGAAGAAGGACGGAAGTTTGTGACTTTGTATTGATTATCGAGAGCTGAACAAGTGAACAAAGAAGAATAAGTATCTGATCCCAAAGATTGACGATCTATTTGATCAGTTAGTTGGTTCATCGGTATACTCGAAATTGGATCTTAAATCCGGATATTACCAACTGAGGATAAGAGAAAGTGGCATCCCCAAGACAGCTTTCAGCACGAGGTATGGGCATTATGAGTTTACCGTCATGACATTTGGGCTGACTAATGTGCCATCCGTGTTTATGGATCTGATGAACAGAACGTTCAGAGAGTACTTGGACCACTTCGTGATAGTCTTTATCGATTACATACTGGTGTACTCGCAGTGCGAAGAGGATCACTTCAAGCATCTGCATTTGGTATTGGAGACGCTGAGGAGGAACCAACTGCATGCCAAGTTCTCCAAATGCAAGTTTTGGTTGTCCTCGGTAGCATTCCTTGGCCATATAGTCAGTGGAGAAGGGATTGCGGTGGATCCGGCGAAGATAGTTGTGATATATGAGTGACCTGTGCTGTCTATGGTAGCGGAAGTCCGGAGTTTTCTGGGGCTTGCCGGCTACTACAGGCGTTTCGTAGAGAACTTCTCGCGGATAGCGTTACCTCTCACGACTTTGTTTGAGGAACCTGCGTGTTCCTATAATTGCTTTTTGCAATATTGTTCGATCACTTAACGGTATTTTGTACGTCTATAAGTGACCAGGAGTGGTGCATGGCCTTCATAAAACCCGTATTCTGAGGCAAGTAGTGCACCAAATGATGTGCCTACAACACCTCCTTCGGCAGAAACCATAAGATTGGTGGCTGAAGCGGTGTTCGCAATGATAAACGCCCAGCCAACAAGGCAGGTGCAACACCCAACTCCTGCGATGGACCAGGTTCCGCTTCAAGCGGCAGAACCGAGAAGGGTTGAAAAAGTGATGGTGGAGCCGTTGATACCGAGAAGAGCGGCTGAAAAGCAGCTCAAACATGTTATGGGCTTCAATCCTCCGGTGTTCTCAGGGACTGGAACCACATCTTAAGCTGAGGATTGGCTCTTCCGAGTAAAGAGAGTCTTGACGGCTACGGAAATGGAGGAGTGGCAAAAGACCACAATAGCCACTTTCCTATTAGATGGTGATGCAAGGTTGTGGTGGGAAGGTTTAGAGCTGTACCACTTGGGGGGAAGACAACTCACGGATATCTCGATGGAAGAATTTTCGAGACTATTCTTGGCAAGGTACCTTCCCTCGGCTCAAAGGATCGCGATGGAGAATGAGTTCCAGAAGCTAGTGCAAGGAGAGAGTAGCGTGGACGAGTACCTCCACGAATTTACACGGTTGGGTCGGTATGCAAGTTCTACATTCGCTGATGAGGAGCGAAAGACAAACCGATTCTATGAGGGTCTGCGGGATGACCTAAGGCTACTGCTCTCAGGGCCTATGACGTAGGGCTTCTTGACCCTGGTCAATACGGCATAATCGGTTGAGAAAGATCTAAGGAATGTACAAGCGAAGAAAGACTCTAGTGAAAAGAGGCCAGAGTTCAAGGTGTCTACTACCTCAAATTCTAGGTTTCGCAAGTTTAATAAGAAGGCTAGGACTTCGGGTCCAACCCCTTCTTCTGGTACATCTAGGGCGACTATAGGCCGAACACCGGGCGCATGCTACAATTGTGGGAAGCCGGGACATTTTGCCTGTGATTGCTGGAACGGACGCCCAAAGTCCGAAAGGAAGCCGGGAGCAACGTATGAGGAGAAGGGCAAAGCGGTGGAGTCAACCGCATCCCACTATACTCCAACCCAGTCTAGGGTTTACAATCTTGGCCAGCAGGAGGCCATAAAGTAAGCTGATGTGGTGATATGTACATTTTAAATTTATGGCAGCTTAGCTTTAAATACCTGTTACCTTGCGCATGTTAGCTTATTACTGCTTGTACTAGGTTTTGTTTTGATTTTCGATAATTCGGCGAGAGCACTCTTCGATACGGGAGCTTCGCACTCCTTTTTGTCCGAAGGATTTATATCACGCATCAGAGTACCCACTTCGATGGCAAAGGACAAATTGGATGTGTTGTTGCCTAATGGGTGTTCAATGCGCGCAAATAGAGTTTGTGGCGTAAAGATATGGATTGGGAGTTAGGAGTTTGACTTGCAAGCGTTGTTACTGCCGTTGGTGGAGTTCGATGTGATTTTTGGTATGGACTGGCTCTCAGAGCAGCAGACATACATTAATTGCAATCGCAAGGAGGTCAAATTGGGAACTGGTCGAGAGACGACATTTGCAGGCTTGAAAGGGTCGAGCAAGACTTTGATGTCTGCTCTTCAGGTGGTTAAGACAGTTCGTGTTGGTGCAGAGTTGTTCTTCACACTAGTGGAGGCTTCGAAGCCTAAGCCTATTTTGGACAGTATCCCAGTGGTATCCGAGTACCCTGACGTATTCCCTGGCGATCTCCCTAGAGCCCCACCTCAGTGAGAGATTGACTTCATTATTGAGTTAGTGTCAGGTGCCAAACCTATGTCACGCTCTCCGTATCGGTTAGCGCCTAAGGAGATGGCGGAACCGATGGTTCAACTTCAAGGGTTGTTGGAGCAGGGTTATGCGCGTCCAAGTTCGCCGCCTTGGAGCGCACCGGTCCTCTTTGTTAAGAAGAAGGACGGAAGTTTGTGACTTTGTATTGATTATCGAGAGCTGAACAAGTGAACAAAGAAGAATAAGTATCTGATCCCAAGGATTGACGATCTGTTTGATCAGTTAGTTGGTTCATCGGTATACTCGAAATTGGATCTTAAATCCGGATATTACCAACTGAGGATAAGAGAAAGTGGCATCCCCAAGACAGCTTTCAGCACGAGGTATGGGCATTATGAGTTTACCGTCATGACATTTGGGCTGACTAATGTGCCATCCGTGTTTATGGATCTGATGAACAGAACGTTCAGAGAGTACTTGGACCACTTCGTGATAGTCTTTATCGATTACATACTGGTGTACTCGCAGTGCGAAGAGGATCACTTCAAGCATCTGCATTTGGTATTGGAGACGCTGAGGAGGAACCAACTGCATGCCAAGTTCTCCAAATGCAAGTTTTGGTTGTCCTCGGTAGCATTCCTTGGCCATATAGTCAGTGGAGAAGGGATTGTGGTGGATTCGGCGAAGATAGTTGTGATATATGAGTGACCTGTGCTGTCTATGGTAGCGGAAGTCCGGAGTTTTCTGGGGCTTGCCGGCTACTACAGGCGCTTCGTAGAGAACTTCTCGCGGATAGCGTTACCTCTCACGACTTTGATGAGGAAAGATCAAAAGTTTATTTAGACGCCTGAGTGCGCACAAGCTTTCGAAGAGCTAAAGAGACGGTTGACTACGACGCCTGTTCTATATTCGCCGAGTGGGACCAAAGGTTTTGAGATTTACAGTGATGCTTATGGCATTGGTTTGGGTTGCGTTCTACTGCAGCATGGTAGTGTAATAGCTTATGGCTCGCGTCAGCTAAATGTACACGAGAGGAATTATCCGGTCCACGACTTGGAGTTAGCGGCCGTGATTTTTTCCCTGAAGCTATGGAGGCATCCCTGTACGGTGTGAAGGTCGATATCTACACCGATCACAAGAGCCTGAAATACTTATTGGATCAAAAGGATATAAACATGCGGCAGCGGAGATGGATGAAGTTCCTGGGGGACTACACATTCAAGATACATTATGTGCCTAGTAAAAGCAATGCAGTTGCTGATGTGTTGAGTCGCTGGACTCCCGCGCAGGCCAACCGGTTGTCAATACATGACGAGCGTTTGATTCGGGATTTGGAGGCATTGAAGATCTCTTGTGTTGACAAGCAGACTAGTGTCGAAGCACAACTGAACTGGACAGAGGTGCAATATGACCTCGCTGATAGGATTTGGCAGGCTCTGGTTTTGGACAGCAGCATGAAGCAGATCATGGATGAGGCTTTGGATGGGTCAAATTCCCAATTTGGTGTTGTTGATGGACTGTTATGGAAGGACAGTCGTCCCTGCGTCCCAAATGTGAGTAAACTGCAGGAGGAATTGATGTACGAGGCTCATCATATCAAGTACTCGATTCACCCAGGGAACACGAAGATGTACTGTGATATGAAGAAGTTGTGCTGGTGGCCAAGACTTAAGAAGGACGTGGCACTTTATGTGGCGAAGATGTACTGCTTCTAGCACTCCTCCTTCACCAAGGCGCAGCATAAAGTGTGCTTCGGCACTAGTCTGGAGGTTTTTTGAAGTCCTTATCTATTCCGGAGTGGAAGTTCGACGATATTTTAATGGTTTTGTGCATGGGTTGTCAAGATCACAGAAGGGAAACGACGTCATCAAGGTGATCGTAGATCGATTGACGAAAGTGTCGCACTTCATTCCGAATAGGAAGGATGATTCGGTGGATAAACTGGCAAAACTCTATGTGGATAACATTGTTCGACTACACGGTGTGCCCCGCAGCATCGTGAGTGACCGAGATGGGCGGTTCACGTCCAATGACTGGAGGTTGGTGCAATAAATGTTGGAGACCAAGCTGAGTTTCAACACGTCCTTTCATCCACAGACGGATGGTCAGACCGAGATTGTCAATAGGACGATGGAGGACATGTTTCGCATGTGCGTCTTGGATTTCGAAAAGCAGTGGGAAGATCACCTGTACTTGGTGGAATTTGCTTATAACAATAGCTACCAAACGAGCATTCAAATGATGTCCTTCGAGGCCCTGTACGGTAGAGAATGTCGCATGCCATTGTCGTGGTTGGAAACGGGTGAGTCGAAGCAGTACAAACGACAAGAGGTGGAAGACGCCACTTCGTTGGTATGAACTATTCGAGAACGATTGTTGATCGCTCAGGACAGGCAGACTAAATACTATAATGCTAAGCATTAGAACGTTGAGTTCGTTGTTGGTGACTGTGTATACTTGAAGATTAAGCTGTTCAAGGGTGTTTCACGGGTACGACGCTTGAAGAAGCTAAGCCCGAGGTACCTTGGACCGTTTGAGGTCCTGGAGCGTATTGGTGAAGCAACTTATCGACTGAAGCTATCAGTGGAATTGAGTGGTCTACATGACATATTCCATATTTCGGTGTTACGGAAGGCGGTGCAAGAGCTGTCTCAAGTTGTTGCGGCCGATCAAGTACCCGTCGATAATGGGTTGATGACGAAGGTCAAGCCCGTTCGCATTGAGGACTCGGAAGTCAAGCGACTGCGTAACAAGGACATTAGGATGGTCAACGTCCGTTGGGATAACTGCGGTCGGGAGGAGCTCTCGTGGGAGCGAGAGCAGACCGTGCTTGAAGAGTATCCCGAGTTATTCCACTTAGGTACCGTTTTGTTTTGTATATCTTTTTCTTTCTATAATTTCGGGACGAAATTTTTTTAAGAGGGAGAGAATTGTAACGCCCCGAAACTCAAAAGAAGGACGGACAGCGTTTGAAGCCAAGTGTGGGGCCTGGTAAGGGTCACACGGCCTTGGACACGGGCGTGTCCATGGCCGTGTCCTGCTACGAGTTGGACGATTTACCGCGTGGTTGACGAAATGCAGTCGACGATCATTAGAGGTCGGGCACACGACCAGAGACACGGGCGTGTCCAGGGCCGTATCCTGCTCAGGCTGTTAGTCGGGTTGTGTCGAGTAAGTTACACGGGCGTGTCTTGCACACGGCATGTGACACTGGCATGTCACATGGCCGTGTCCTCTTCGGGATGTTTTGGTCCTGTGTCGAGAGAGGAATACGCCTCGCAATATGGGCGTGTACTGATTGGCACAGACGTGTCAAAGGTGGACACGGGTGTGTCTAAGCCCGTGTTCTAGTCGGGATGCGGCGGTTTCAACGTCGATTGAGGCACACGGCCTTAGATACGGGCGTGTCGCAAGCCGTATTCGATCCAGAAATGTTATTTTTAGGGCGAATCGTGGTCGTTCGTTTCCTTCTATTGGGATCCAAGGGCCCAGGCTGGTCCTTGCTGAGTTAAATCCGGGAATAGGGTTTGAAACCCTCATTCATCATCAAGCTTTCTCTTTCTAAAGCTTTAAAGAGAGGGGAGAGCAAGGAAGAATGAGAAGGTCAACTCCGACCGCCGGTGGAGCTTCGGAGCTCCGATTCTCGATCCGAGTCCAGATCTACGGAGGCAAGGCCGTTGCGGTGCTTTTCATTCATCTAGATCTTCATGGCGCCAAAGAGATCCACAAGGGTAACGATTATCTTCTTGGACGTATGAAGTCCTCTTTCCTTTTTGCATAGGAAGCCCGCTCTCGCAAGTATGCGGTGACTGCGAGGTATTCCTTTAGGTAGACATGAATAGTCCTCGTTGTTTTGCATGTAGAGTCCGGAATTGAAGTACAGACATAGACATGGTATGTGAAGACTACCCGGACAAGTTGGTCTGGATCGGTGATGTTTCATTATGCATGAATGGTCGGAGAAGACTCTGTGCCGATAGATGTTTTCGGGTTTTCTACGTGGTAGATTGCAGCAGGGATCCTTGGGGATGAACTCCAAGGTGCACCCGAAAATCTGGGCAAAAGCGAAGTTCTGCCATAACGGTGGCCTGGGAGCCAGCCGTGTACATAATTGGGTTATGTACGGTTGTTTGATCGATATGTTAGGACTGTGGGAAACTTGGCTCGCGCCGATGGCTAAATGGTCGTGGCGAGATGAGCAACGGGCGCGTGGAACCTTACGCACTCCAAGTGGTTCAGTGAAAGTTGGCTTGAAGAGCGAGTCTAGGCTTCAGTTGAAAGGACTTTAATGCTCACGTTGTTTGCCATCCCGGGGGCGGTGGTTGACCGCGGAACGGATCGGGTTCGGACCGTGTTCACCGAGTAAGTGCCCTGAGAGCACGGGGTGTAGGGCCGTAAGTGCCTGCACCTGCGGTGTATTGTGCAAATGTTGTACTTTCACTTTAATCATCGGATTATACCAATGCATTGCAGGGAAGGAGAACCGCCACCCCAAGAAAGGGGTGGAGTCGTTATAATTTGGTCAGCTTTAGCTGACCGTTGCTTTTGTTTGTCACAACTGCGGTGGATTGTTGCTTGCAGGTGCAGCGGAGTCTAGTGGCAAATAGCGGACTGAAGCCCTTGTTGCTGTGCCGGCCCTCGAAGGCCTTTGCAAATGTTTACTTTTATCCTCATGTGTGACCAGCTTGCGTGCCGAAGTTTGGAAGACACCATTTGTTTAAAGCAAACTCATGTAAGGCCATAATGCCAAGTACTTTGTGTATTTGTACGCTCATTCCTATTCTTGGGTATTTAGTGGACATTCATGCTGTTCTTTGGATTCTTTTCTTTGCAACTTTTAAAAGCTTCCGATAGAATGTGCTCTATGTAGGACGTTGTTATTGGAAGGATGGTTTCATTGAGTAATCCTTCGGTCTGTTTGTGGTATATGACATCGGGCCCCGGCCGGACCTACTACTATATATTATGTGACGGATAGGGGTGTTACATTCTAGGTGAATTCGGTCCATTCTGAGGCTTCACCACCGCCCCCAGGACGACAACCATCGTGAGCATTTAGTCTTTTCGGCCGAAGCCTAAGACTCGCCCTCTATGCCCCTAGTAAGTGTCATATACATTAGGTCTCTTTAACCGAACCACATAGAGCGGGTACGGTTCAACTTAACCTGTTGCTCGCATCGCCTTGTCAATTTAAGTTATCGGCATGGGTCAGCATCCCCAATTCCCGATGTATCGATTATACAATAATTCATAACCCGGTTATGCACAAGGTTGGCTCTCAGGCCACCAAGCTGGGCTCCCAGAGCTCTCAGCCCCACATACTGGCCCCAGGTCTCTGCGAGACATACCCCACAACAACTCTCTCACAGAGCTACAATTGGTGGTATCATTAACGCCGCGCGGTACCTGGCAAAAATGCGTTTCTGCCCAGTTTTTTAGGTGCTCCTTGGGGTTAGTCCCCAAGGCTCCCTGTTGCAATCCATCGCATAGAAACCCAAAAAACAAATGGTACAGAGTCTTCTCTGGCGATACATGCATAATGAAAATATCACCAACCCAGACCAATCCGTCCGGATGGGCTTCACACACCATTCCTATGTCCGTACTTCGATTCTGAACTCTATTTGTAAAACTACGGGGATAATCCATATCTACCCGAAGTAATACCTCACGCTTACCGCACACTCGCGGGAGAGGGTTTCCTATGCAAAAGGAAGAGGACTTCACATGTCCAAGTAGAGAATCAGTACCCTTTGCGATTTTTTCGGTGTCATGCCAAAGACCAAGACGGATGAACGCGACCGCAACAATCTTGCCTTCACAGATCCGGACTCGGCTTACGAATCGGAACTCCGGAACTCCAACGGTGGCGAGTTCTCCTTCCTCTTCTTCCTTCTTCACTCTCACTTCTCTCTAACCCTTAGAAAGAGAAAGTCCAAATGAAAAATGAGGTGTAAACCCTACACACTCGGCCATATACCCGCAGGGATAACCTCCAGCCGTCAGATCCCTTACCAAAACCAGCAGACGACCATAATTTAAAGGAGAAATCAGTTTACGAGTGCTACCGCCGCGCGTTACCTTAAACGGTTTGCTTCTTAAGGATGTCATCGCCCCTAAACTCGAATCAGGCATTGACACGTGGATGCGTCATAACTGCTCTGCTACCGCTCCGCAGTAAGGCTAACGTCGCACGGTAACATCCCGAGAACTTGGCCAAATAAATCACCAAAACTACCGCCAGCGCTAATTCTACTGCCGCACGCTAGCAAGAGCTGAGGCGTTTAGAGCGTTGAGAGCGTTGAGTGATCCGAGCAATCGCCACGCGGTAGTCACTACCGTTGCGCGGTACCGTGAGCTCGACTCTTTCTCGAGAGCTCGACGCATACCCTGGAGCTACCGCTGCGCAGTAACTAGCTACCGACGGGCGGTAACCCCCAGTGAAGCATCTTACGCCTCAAGAAATTTGGGGCGTTACAAATCTCCCCCACTTAAAGAAATTTCGTCCCGAAATTTGACGTTACAGGAAGATATAAAAAGAAAACAATACATCTGATTACCTTAGAGAAATAGCTCAGGAAACTCCTCCCTCATAGTTTGCCCGCGCTCCCAAGACAGCTCCTCTCTGCCACAATTGTCCCAAAGGACCTTGACCATTCTAATGGACTTGTTCCGCAGCTGCTTGACCTCTACGTCCTCGATTCGAATGGGCCTGACCTTCGTCGTCAACCCATTATCGACCAGCGCTTGATCCGCAACCATCACTTAAGCAGGCTCTTGAATGGCCTTCCACATCACTGATGTGAAATACATCGTGCAAACCACTCAACTCCACCGAAAGAGCCAAACGGTAGGCGGCTTCACCAATCAGCTCCAAGATCTCAACAGACCCAACATACCTCGCACTAAGCTTCTTTAAGCGTCAAATCCTTGATACACCCTTAAATGGTTTTATCTTGAGGTATACCCAATCGCCCACCGCAAACTCCATATTCCGATGCTTGACATTATAGTTCTTGGCCTGCCTATCTTGAGCAATCAGTAGCCAATCTCGAATCAACCGTATTGTTGAAGTAGCATCTTCAATGTCCATTCGCTTGTAAATCTTCGATTCTCCCGTTTCTACCCAAGCCAATGACGTACGCCACCTCCTTCTGTACAGAGCCTCAAAAGGCGTCATCTGAATACTGGCTTGGTAGTTGTTATTATACGCTAACTCAACCATAAAAAGATAGTCCACCCACATTTTCCCGAAATCTAAAGCACACATGCGAAGCATGTCTTCCAACGTCCTATTCACCCTTTCAATCTGACCATCTGTTTGTGGGTGAAAAGTCGTGTTGAAGTTCATCCGTCTTAGTCTTTGATGTGAAACGACCATCTCGATCACTAACGATGCTCCGGGGTACGTTGTGCAAACGGACTATATTGTCCACATAAAGCTTCGCTAGTTTCTCAACTGAATCATCCTTCCTATTGGGTATGAAGTGTGACACCTTCGTTAAACGATCAATGATCACCCAAATGACATCGTTCCCCTCGTGTGATCTCGGCAAACCGTGCACGAAATTCATGGAGATGTCAATAAATTTCCATTCCGGTATAGGCAAGGACTTCAGGAATCCGTCAGGCTTCTGGTATTCAGCCTTCACCAAGGCACAAGTTTGACATTTCGGCACATACAATGCCATTTCTTTCTTCAGACTCGGCCATCAAAACAATTTCTTCATGTCCTTGAACATCTTGGTGCTCCCAGGGTGAATCAAGTACTTAGTAAAGTGCGTCTCATACATCAATTCTTCTCGCAACTTCCCCACATTGGCGTTTCAAGCTCACATCCAACTCCAAGGCACGCTGAATCCTGTCTCCGAGGTCGTATTGGACCTACGTCCAACCCAAACATGCGTTTGCACTAACGCCCTTATCAACACAAGAGATTTCCAAGGCCTCTAGATCCCGAATAAGCCGCTTGTCGTGCATCTGTAACCAATTGGCTCGTGCAGGGGTCCTACGACTCAAAACAACAGCCACAACGTTCCCCTTCTCAGGAATATAATGAATCTTGTAGGTGTAATCCCCAAGAAACTCCATCCACCTTCGCTGACGTATGTTCAGGTCCTTCTGATCTATCAGATACTTCAGGTTCTTGTGATCTGAATAGATATCTACCTTAATCCCATACAGATAATGCCTCCAAAGCTTGAGAGCGAATACCATGGCTGCCAATTCCAAATCATGGATAGAGTAATTCCTCTCATGCACCTTCAACTGATGCGATCCATAGGCTATCACCTTCCCGTGCTGAAGTAGAACACAACCTAAACCACTCCCAGAGACGTCACTGTAAATCTCGTAGCCCTTCGAACCACAAGGCGAACATACGACAGGTGTCATGGTTAAACGACACTTTAGTTCCTCGAAAGCTCGTGCGCACTTCGGCGACCAAACAAACTTCTGATCCTTATTTGTCAGAGTAGTGAGGGGCAATGCTATCCGCGAGAAGTTCTCCATGAAGCGCCTGTAATAGCCGGCAAGCCACAGGAAAATCCAGACTTCCGCCACAGTAGACAACGCAGACCACTCCCGTATCGCAACTATCTTTGCCGGATCCACCGCAACACCTTCTCTACTAACTACATGACCAAGGAATGCTACCGAGAACAACTCACATTTAGAGAACTTGACATACAGTTGGTTCCTCCTCAATGTCTTCAATACCATATGTAGATGCTTGAAATGATCATCCTCGCACTGTGAGTATACCAGTATATCATCGTTGAAGACTATCACGAACTGGTCCAAGTAATCTCTGAATGTCATGTTCATAAAATCCATAAACACGGGATGGTGCATTCGTTAGCCCAAATGACATGACGGTGAATTCATAATGCCATAACGTGTGTTGAAAGCCGTCTTGGGAATGTCACTTTTCCTTATTCTCAGCTGATAGTATCCGGATTTCAAATCTAACTTCGAGTACACAGTTGACCCGACCAGCTGATCGAATAGATCATAAATCCTCGGGATCAGATATCTATTCTTCTTTGTCAGCTTATCCAGTTCCCGTTAATCGATACAAAGCCGCAGACTTCCATCCTTCTTTACCACGAAGAGAACCGGGGCGTTACAAGGTGACGAACTTGGACGCACTAACCCCTGCTCTATTAATTCTTGAAGCTCCGCCTTCAATGCCGCCATCTCTTTCGGTGCTAAGCGGTAATGACACCGCGAAACCGGCTTGGCACCAGAATTCAACTCAATGGTGAACTCGATCTCTCTCTAGTGTGGGGCTCCAGGGACACTTTCGGGGAAGATGTTGGCAATTTCCGACACCAACGAAACACTAACCAACCCAGGTTCGGGATTCATAGTCTCTAATTAAGAACAACTCCGCCCCCCAAGAACTGTTAACTTAGTCTTGCTTTCGGTGTTTAGCCTTAGTGTGACCATCTTAGGTTTACACCACCTACAATCTTCAACGTCCATGTTTACGTTTGGTTTGTATATCCATAATCGATACGTCAGAAAGCAATAATACAGACCACAAGAAAACCTTGGATGCTAAGGAGCGAGAAGTCCCACAACAACCAGTACTCTCCACCACCAAGAGTGGGACAAGGCCAACTTACATAAATCATAAGTTAGTAACTAATCATGTCATAGGTATAAAAGCTATAAGCTAAACCGTACCTGTCATCTCGTCCCTTTGCTTATGGCCTTCTACCTCTTCCTTTGTCTTCAGAAACCTACCCCAACAGTCACGAGTTATATGTCCCGGCTTGCCACAACGCCCCAATGAGCGTGTGTGTGGAACTGGCGACATTCAAAAATTCTTCAGATGCGTTCTCCCTGTGGGGGGCTTGCTGAGGCAGGACGTGATCCTGAGCCGGAGGCATAAAATTAGCCGGCGCAAGAGACTGAGGAGGAGCTACGATATTCTGAAGGAGTGCGAGCATCTTGAGTTGACGTTCCTTCATATGTTGCATACGCCCTTCCAAGGCGGCTACGTACAGGAGAGCGGCCTCACCGCCGAGAGTCGTGTTGACAAGCGAGTTAGAGGGAGTCGACTCGACGCATGCTCTAGGAGGTGATCCATTGGTGGTACGGGTGCTCCTTTTGGCTATGGGAGCAAATCACGAGTACTGCTGTGCAGAGGGTACTGTTTTCAAAATCTTCAGGGGATGCTGAGAACTGGTTTCCCACAGACGACATCAAACTGTTGCGGCCAAGCACGCACATAGTCAATGAAAGAGAAAATGTACATATGATGTTTTGACGTGGAAAACCCCCTCAATTGGGTAAAAAGCCACGCGATCGGGTCTGTGTCGATCAAAATTCACTATTTGCCTGCAGTTATAACTTGTTTGGAGAATCGAAGGCAACAAGCTGCTCCTTGTTACACTTTTGGGGCGAGAAAGAGAGATTCTTGAGACGAGCAATAGGCTGCTGCGAGCGAGGATTGTAGTTGTGGCGTTGCACACAAACGAGTGCTTACAGTAGCAGGGCTTTCCTTTTTGTTGCACACTTGTGGACTTAGGCGAATTTCTGGTGGAGAGGAGATGACTTGAAGGTGACTAGAAAGTGGCAGATGACTTAGGCGAATCTGACAGAGCTCTGACCTGAGGAGGAAGAAAGCAAACAAGAGAAATATGAGAAATGAGGAGGTATGAAAGCCTTTTTATAGTCTCCAGGAGGTGGTTCACAAACATAACCACCAATATCATAATTTCAAGCATGATTTGAGGCAAATATTATTCGCATATTAAATTTTACTAAATGCAGACCCCACTAAAAACATGCTCCCTACTATTGGAGGTGGTTACACAGGTAGTTACACTTACCGGCGCCTCGGACGTTCGCGATCGTGTCGGAACGATCGGACGGCGGGGAGGGCGCCCAAGGAGGGCAAGAGAGGCGGTCGGCTACCACCTAGAGGGTGGCCGGCCCTGGCGAAGACGGCGGGCCGCCGGCGCGGCGCTGGCCGGGGGTGAGGCCAACCGGCTGCACTCGGGCGGCACACCGGGCACGGCTCCGGCGGCCACCGCCGGGCGCGGGTCCGGCGCCGACCAGTTATTCTATAAATGAGCTTGGCCCCATCCTCTTTGAAAGCCAATAGAGAAATACATACATGCATGATATTTTACTTGGAACAACAAGAAATTAGGAAATAAAATATAACAATATCAATGCTTAAGAAATAGCTTTTATAAAAAAATCTGAAAAAAGAAATCCCTAATTCGATGAAAAATAAAAAGTTGAGAAATATATAAACACAAGTCAACTTCTTAATTATAGGATCAAAGTTGAGTGTTTCTATCATCATAATCATCAAGGGTCAAATATGTACAATTTTATTATGTTGATTTGCCAAAGGCCTGTATTTAATCATCTTGCAAGTAAAATTTCATGCATGCATGTATTTCTCTATTGTCTTTCAAAGCATTTTAATAGCTTTTAATTAAATTTGAAAGTGTTCTTGCCACGTGTTATAACTAATTATAATTAATTTCATATGAATGTAATAAGTTAAGACTTGTTTCCCATCGTTCAAGGCTCCGTTAGATCGGATTAAATCGGTCGAGCGGGTCAACAATCACAGTAAGTAAAAAATTAAAAAAAGAATTTTTTTAAAAGTGAAAAATCCATCAATTGAGTGAAAAAACGGGTGGTTGGGTCTGTGCCGGCCAAACCCCCACTATTTGCTAGTTGTTGTACATGACTCTTTTGAAGAACTCGATGGCGACAGACCACCCCTCGTTATAATTATTGAGAGAGAGTGAAGAGAGAGGTCAGAGGGTGATAAACCACCACTTGCAGAGCTAAACATTTCTTTGTGATTTGTGGACATCGATGCAATGACCCTGCTTTAAAGTTCTTTGTAGATGCTCAAAAGTGGGGGAGACTCGCTACTCTCGCCCTGATGTCTGGGGCTTGGAAGCTCGAGCGGCGCGTCCTGCGCGCCATATTCTCTGTGATTTGTCTCATGTTGCACTTTGATAAGTCCGGAATGACTGACTCGTCGTCATCCGACAAGCTTGCTGTGGAGCCGAGGGCGATGGGAGTTCTGTGCATACTGCACGCCGGGCTGTGGAACCGCCCCCAAAAGGGGGCAACAACTGGACGTGTGGTAGGAATCGTTGCTCGTCCAGGGCGCTCAAATTAGTAGGACGAGTGGCAATTTTGTCGCCTGTACTGCTCGGGAGAAAAGCCACCCCCTAAGGGGGCGGCGGCTGGATGGGCGGCAGAAATTGCTACCCATCCAGGGCAGTCGGAGAGCCTCCCTCGACGGGGGAGGCGGGAGGATAGGAGGTTGCCCACCTCTGGTGCGGCGGCGGAGGGCCGATCCCCTTGTCGGCACGCCGGGAGCGGCTGCGCCCTTGGCGGTTACGCTGTGGCGGCTGGAGCAGTGGTTTGTGCGGCTGTGGTGACGACGGCGGTTGGCGCACCGGTTTATGCGACGGTTACACCTCAGACATTTGCGTGCGGTTCTATGGGTTCGGTTGAACTTGCTCGGGAGAACCCCTTCAAGACTGATATAATAGCTTGAACCTCCAATCTGCTGTGGTTGAGTTGGATAAAAATAGGCGATTGATATGGACAAATCGAAATTGAATACGTGCAAATCAATTTTACGTGTAGATCAAAATATTATAAATGCAGTCCAAATTATTACGTGCAAACCGAAATTAAAATTTAAAAATAATCAGAATTTAAATTATCAAAACTTGAATTGAATCCAACTGGACGACCACTCGACGACGAAGAATAATTCCCTAGGCTCGCCGACGGACGCTGGAGAGGGCCGATTTTGTTGGACTGGAGGAGACCTTCCAGGCGGCCCTAAACCCTAAGCGGAAATAGGAGAGAAGCAGGGAAGGGGCGGGACTCGGGTGCGGCGGTGTGGGGAGAGGCCGGATCGGGCGCCAGGGGAGGCGGGGAAGGGGCGGGAGCGGCGGTGCGGGGAGCGTTGGTGCAGGGAGCGGCTGGATCGGGTGCCAGGGAAAGCGGGGAAGGGGCGGGGTCAGGTGCCAGACGAAGCGGGGAACAGTGGGGAAGGGGCGGGAGCGGCGGTGCGGGGAGCGTTGGTGCAGGGAGCGGCCGGATCGGCGCCAGGGGAAGCGGGGAAGGGGCGGGATCGGGTGCCAGGCGGAACGGGGAAGCGGCGGGATCGGCTCACGGGATGAGCGGGAATGGTTTGCCCTGAGCCATTTTATTAGGGTTCATATAATACTTTTTAATTTATTTTTTTGGTTTGCACCTAATCAATTTCGATTTGTCCATATCAATCGCCTAAAAATATTAGAAAGCGTATTTTCAGGTCTTACTTGAACAGTTGAGCGCTTACACAGGCACGTGCATATATAGTGTTTTCTTATAATATTTTTTAGGTCTTTGGTAGTGCATTCAAATTACCAAAAACCTAAAAAATAGTTTGTAAATTAAATTTTGTCAGTGTTATATCATTCAGTTTTGAAATGAATGTAGTTGAGGAATGTATATACCGAGTAAAATAATAATTGCAGTTATTAAGTTAATTTTCAAATCAAATATTAAAAAAGGGTAAGGGACATTAAACAGGAGCAAAGTCCCCCAAGGGCCACTAAACAGGAGAACGTTCTTCAAAGCCCGGTAAAGGCCACTAACCGCCGAAAAGCACGTTACCGTGCTAAGTTAACGGCTACCAAGATCTTTCCCTAATGTCAACTACATGGTTTTCACTCCTAATGTTGACACAGACATCTATGTGACATTTCACGCTGTAAATAAAAAAGGTGATTGTTATTAGCATTACAGTTTTGGCTAATCGCACAACATTTTCTCCTAATTTCTCGCGCCTTTTCAAAGTACGTCTAGTCTATTCGTTTTTAGAAAAAGTGTTCAACACGAAAGTTGTAGATCTCGACGAGATGTACAACTTTTGTGTTGAACATTTTTCCTAAAAATGCATGTACAAAGCATATTTCTAAAAGGCGCGAGAAATTAGGAAAAAACGTTGTGCGATTAACCAAAACTGTAGTGCTAATAACAATCACCATAAAAAATAACTTATGACATGCGAGACAAAATAATCAAGAACGGTGCTAAGTCGCGTTCTTCTCCAAGTTCGCGAACTTTGTTTTTTCACTTTATTTTCATATTCAAAGCTTGTAACAGAGAGCGAACCTATTACCCTCCGAGACACACGACTACTTGTAAACTATAAGAAAAATAATAAATTTTGGGCCGACACAAATCCGACTGTGTGATTTTTTACCATTTTCGAGTTTTCCACGATAAAAAAAAGCTCTTGTCATTGCTGCTCGATTGTGATTGACTGTTTGCGAGCCCGGTCCGACTCAGAGCTAAAACGGTTCGATTCTGTGGACGGACCCGAGGAAAATCGGGCGACCCGCAATACCATTAATTTTAATATACTACATAATAATTAAAAGGTGCTGTTATTAGCAAATCCACTTTCGTCTCTAGCAAACCAGAAAAAAACAGATTCTGTCATTTTTTGCATTTTTTCTCTTCCAAAAAATTACTACTAGCAAACCAATCTTGCTATTTGACAATTTTTGTATTTTTTAATTTTGAGCCTCAAATATTTCTCATTTTAAAAAATGATCAACATAAAAGTTGTAGATCTTGATGAGATCTAAAACTTTCATGTTGATCATTTTTTTATTTGAAGCCGTTTCTCCAATTTGGGCCCTAAAAAAGATATGCACGGAACGTACAGATTTTCAGCGTGACTTTTTTCGGGGCCCAAATCGGGGGTCTAAACGGCTTCAAATCAAAAAGTGTTTAACATGAAAGTTGTAGATCTCGACGAGATCTAGAACTTTCATGTTGAAGATTTTATGATTTGAAGCCGTTTATGCCCCCGATTTGACTCCCGAAAAAAGTCACGCCGAACCGAGCGTCCGTACATATGTACAACGTAACTTTTTTAAGGGGCCAAATCGGGGGTCTAAAATATTTCAAATCAAAAAGTGTTCAACATGAAAATTGTAGATCTCGACGAGATCTACAACTTTTATGTTGAAAACTTTTTTATTTGAAGCCGTTTATGCCCCCGAATTGACCCTTGAAAAAAGTCACGCCGATCCCGGGCGTCCGAACATATGTACGACGTATCTTTTTTCAGGGTCTAAATCAGTGGTCTAAAGTGCTTCAAATCAAAAAATGTTCAACATGAAAATTGTAGATCACGTCGAGATCTACAATTTTCATGTTGAACACTTCTCATGAAATTGTACTTATAAGATGCAGTTCAAAAGTACGTATATATTCTTATATACACTTAACTCGTATATATTCTTATATACACTTAACTTGTATATACAACACATCGTTATAGGAATTAGAAATAAAATATATTTCTAAACCTACCGATATTTAGTTTAAAGATTTTGGTGTAGATAATGTTATTTTGTTGAAAAAGCAGTTTTGATCATACTAAACATTTGAGACATTTTGACTCATCTATAATGCTAACATAAGTGGTTGAATGAATACATTTGAAATCATTTGTAATGTCATTATATACAACGAGTTATTTTGAAAGAATGAATGTTTTAAACAATTTTTTTTTTAAAAAAAACAATTATATTGATTTGCTAGTAACAAAATGGTTTTCAAATAGTCATTTTGAAAAATGAGGATTTGCTAATAGTAATGATTTGCTAGAAACAAACTGAGTTTGCTAGTAACTGCACCCTAATTAAATAGTAAAAACAACTATTTATTATTAAATTTCTTTGAAAACGGGCCTTTGTCCGCGGGCCAGACCCGAACCTGACCTCGGCAAACCGGGCCCTTATGACTCTCCACTGCAGCTAAAAAGGTTGTATAGCCGGCCTTTGCCCGAGTCTCCGGCGATTTTTATCCCCTTCGTGCGCAGCCCTTCGCGCGACTGCCGGTTTCAAGCGTTTCTCCCCTCCGGCGACTGCCTAATTCCCCTGGCCTGGTCCTCTTCATCTCTCGGATTGTGATCTATCCATTTGCCAGTGTCATGGATGCTGTAGACTCTGTTGTCGATCCTCTGAGGGAATTCGCCAAGGACAGCGTCCGTCTTGTGAAGCGATGCCACAAGCCGGACAGGAAGGGTAAGCTCCAAATCAAAGTCCATCGTCATCCCTCGTACTCTCACCGCCGATCTAACATCGTTATCGAATTCGTAGATATCTGGATCTGCCTTCATTTCTCGAGAGTTGAACGAACCTGTTTTGATTTAAATTGTTGTTTATGGAATACAGAGTTTACGAAGGTGGCCGTACGGACCGCGATTGGCTTTGTGGTCATGGGATTTGTAGGTTTCTTCGTGAAGCTGATTTTTATCCCGATCAACAACATCATCGTAGGTACCACCTAGGTAATAATGGATTTAAGTACGGATTGAAATGCCTTGAATTTCACGAATTTTCCCCTCTCTTTGTGCGATGCTTTTCTATTATGCCGTTTATTGATTCCTGGATTCGATTGGTCGGTTAATTTTTTTCATCATAAAACTCTTTAATCCATTTAAGAGACCATAATCTCGACATGACGTCTGAAAACAGTGATTTTTTCATGTTCTTCTTGGCATCTCACGATTATAGGAAGAAGTTACCTAGGGACGCTGCTTAAGATTTTTTTTTTTTGTAGACATTCTTGGATGGGAATAAATGGCATGCATTACTTTTTAATGACTCCGGCACTATGAAGTTGTTTGATAATTATATCTGCAAATGTTCATTTGAGAGGAAATGTGTTATTAGTTCAGCTATTGTGTATCTTATTCTCCCCATGCTTTGGTTAAGTGTTTGAATCAAAAGTTTGAAGGATTCATATGAAGTTATGTAGTGTTAGTTCATAGGACAAAATATGCATAATAGTCATGTAAGCTTAGGAAATTGCTCAAAATCACGCAGTATGTCTCCACTTGGTAGATTTTACCATATCTTCTACATTTTTGCACTGTGATTGCCCTTACACAACAATTAATATAATGCATAGAAAATAAACTAACGAAACATACTTAAGACAATTCACGGGTGGATCCAAGTGAAGGCACGCCCGCTTGTGCCCTAGTCTTCCATTGTGTGCGCTCGCCGCTCGGCGTCATAGGCACGTCGCCCCTTTCTGATCATTCACCCTACGTCGTCATCACCGGCTGGCTACTCGACAAGGCCTCTTCTAGTCTTCCTCTTCGTCCCCGAGGGCAATCGAGCAAATCAAGTTGTCAAGCACTGGAGGCGAGTAGCTGAGCAGCAGTTAGTAGTGCAAGTATCATTTCAATCTAATTTGATTTATCTCTTTCCTTGGGCTTTGAGTTTCCCGCTCAGGTTCTGAGCCTTGCCAGTTCCCAATTTGTTGGCACCCACCTCGCCTCCTGGTACAATATTCCTAAATCATAACTGGTGGCGAACCCTTACGTCTTGATAAATTGAGTTGCTCTTTTCACTTTCCAGAATTGTCTAATTGTCTTATTGTGCATTCTTCCGAATGAAGCTTTGAATATGACAATCTAACTCTCCATGCCTCCGTCTTCCTTAATCCTTGTTTTATTTGCATAGTGCAATTTGCTGAATGAAGCTCTGATTTCATCTATGTCTCCATCTTCCTTAAATCAGTGAATCCTTACTAGCTTACTCAATTGCTTCTAGCTTTTAAAAATGGAAGAGTTTTTGGATTTGGGAATTTCTCAAATTGTAATTTAGAAGAAAAACTGAAATCAATCCAATATGGTTCCATATTTGTTTTGTTTCATATAATTCCATGTTTAGATGTTCATATATTAAAAAATTCTCACAAATCTTTTATGTTAAGATGTTCAAATGTATTATTTAATTTAATTTTTATTTGGTGTGCCCGAGCTAAGTCAAATTCCTAGTTCCGCCATGAGTTAAGAGACAGGCTCCCGAGTCCAACTCCTCAGGGCTTGTTCCCCCAAAGAGCATCTCTTCAAATGAGCAAGAAGACTTCCAAGATGTCCTCTTAACTCACCTAAGCCCATTATAGAGAGAGGGAGCACTCCTAATTAAACAAGTGATAAAAGACAAAGATAAAAAACTAATACATAATAAAGATCAATAAATGACACTCTAAGTATTCTCTCATCACAATGGTTCATCCAATGGAGAGTGCATGTTCTCATATATGTAATATAGTTAACTTGGCTGTTATAATAGATTGAAATATAACGCGTTAATATGCACACAGACTCTAACGCTCATGGTTAAAATCCTCTGTAGACTCATTTGCTCCTCTATGGTTCTCTTTCAATTAATTTTCTAGGTTAAAAACTAGATTGCATGACGATGACGTTACTATTTTCCATGATATGTTTGAAATTTTTTATGTATGATTTGACCCGCTTTATTTGATTTTTCTTTAATGTGTATGTATATAGAGTTTAGGGTAGACCAATAAAGAATTGGAATGAATGTATAAGAAAAGACATGATGTACTTAGGCATTAGTGAGATAATGACAAAAGATAAGGCATAATGGAGACAAAGGATCCATATAGCCGACCCTACTATAGTGGGATAAAGGCTTGAGTGTTGTTTGTTTATGTATATACTTTATATAAAAGGCGTCTTTTTTAAAATTTTAAATTACTAATATATACTATTGTCCAATTAAAATTTGGCTGAATTGTGTTTATTTTTTTTCGCAGTTTATTTTTATATTTCCATTCTTGCCTTTTGTAATTTCGCCCTCCTATATTTAAGAGTGAGACCCCTTCCCCTTGTTATATCAATAAACATTTTCTATTCTCCAACATGGTATCAGAGCAGGGCATGCCCTAACTCGCGTGACCGCTTCTTCTTGCGTTGTTTCCGTGTTGGGAAAAACCCTTATGATTTATCAACAAATTACATTTTAAATGATTTTACATCATATGTTTATTACTCATGATATATAGAGAGGGTAATATAGTCTTAGAAGTCTTAGGATATCAGTAAAGGACATGTGAAGGACACACTGAATCTTAGAGGAAAGTCAAGAGAAGACAACATGCGTCGACTAGAAGTCAACGCAACTTCGACTTAATGTCGACGTTACTTCGATTAACAGTCAGAGCAACGAAATAAAATTAGTCGACGTTACTTTAAGGTTTATATCAATACATACTTCGATATGTTGTCGACGTAACGTCGATTACAGAGTAAAGTCGACAGTCAATCAAAATGAAGTTAGAGTTCGACGCAACTACTATATGAAGTCGACGTTACGCCAATTAAAGTTCTGAACGGAATTTTTTCTGGGGATTAATTCATACTTTATTAAAAAAAGATTTAAATTGAATAATCGTTTCTTGGAGACGTTGGAAAACGGTATTAATAATGAATGATTCTCTGTCAGATATATAGATATATACGTACAGTGACACATGAAGAGAAAATCAAGAACATTGATCAGATACAACAACTACAAAAAGTGATTTGGAAGTTTTCAATCGACAGAGAAGATTAGAAAGACGATCATTCATCTGCGGCAATAAATGTTCTTCCAAATATCAGTTGATTTCTTTCTGCTCCTGAATCTGAATAGAGAGCCAATTCTTCTTCTTCTCTAGGGCTCATCAAGTGCTGCAACAGATTCAGTGGATAATAAGAAATGTTATGGATTAAAGGGCTTATAATCCTTGAAATTTTCTTTATCAAGGATTCATCAAAGTTCCTGGGATCAATTCACTTAGTGACATAAAATCCTTAGAAATTCCTGCTGAGAGGACTTATCAAGAAAATCATTTCTTCTACACATCTCATACTAATTTTTGTTTATTTTTCTTTTTCTGTTTGAGAAAAGAATTTTGAGAACCGCTCTTCAAAAGATTCAGTTTAAAATTCTGAGAGTCTACTTGTGAAAAGACTTAGATTATTTTGGTTCAATATCTCTTTATCAAATGATCTAGAGATTGGTTATGAGAGTGTTCTTATTAAAAGACTCAGACACAGTGATAGTGAATTCCTACAAAGTGGTAGAAGAGTGGATGTACCCAAATTTTGGGGAACCACTATATTTCTTGTGTTTTCTGCGATTGTTCATTTTTCTGTGATTCTTTATTTATTGTGCTGTGATTATAATTATTTAGGCTTAAAATTCTAGTGAAATATTTGTGTGAATGCAAATTCTATGAAAAATAAAGTTAAGATAGATATAATTTTTAATCTATATTTACCCCCTACTGTAGAGGAATGTTCTCCTTTTCAATTGGTATCAGAGGAAAGTTAATAAAGAAAAGGTTAACCTAGAGTAGGTTAATCAAAAAAATGTTAACACCTTGATTATAAAGATAAGAACAACTGCACTAGTATATATTAATCTATTTTCAAAATGTCTTCTAATAATTTCGAAAGATTTGCATCTATAAGGCCTCCAGTATGTAATCTTGAAAAGTTTACACTTTGAAAAATCAGAATTAAGTTATATATGAATTCTATTGATGAAAGTATTTTTGGTTCAATTTTGATAGGACCACCACCCATGCCTTACGGAAAGGATGTAGATGACAATATCACTTCAGAACCAGTGCTTAGACGTGAGTGGTCAAATGAGAAAAAGAGAATAAAAGATTGAGATGCTAAAACTATGAATATATTAGTTTCAACAATATCTGATGATGTATTTCAGAAAATGACAGAATGTCAGTCAGTAAAAGAAATATGAGAATCATTATCAATGATTGTTGATGAGAGTTCTGATAAGAGAAAAGACAGAAGATCACTTCTAATTTCTCAGTATGAAAATTTTAAAAGAAAGCTGATGAATGTGTGACTGAAATGTATGGCAGATTCAGTGTAATTATTAATGAACTTAAAGAATTGGATTATGATATATCACTAACTGAGATAAATGATAAGTTACTCACGTGCTTCCCAAGTATATAAGATTCTATAATATGAGATATTAGAGAATCTAGATGCCACAGGGAAATTACTACAAATGTCATGTTAGACAAACTCAAATTCTTATGAACTACTTCTTAAATGTAGAGGAGAACCAGAAGCGAAAGAAAATATCAATACACCTAAAGACAAATCTATTGCTCTCAAAGCTACTGATGATGAACTATTTATTACAGAACAAGAAATGTTCAATCTCTTAGCCAGGAGATTCAGAAAACGGGTTAAGACAGAAAATTTTAGAAGAAGAGACAAAAATTTGAATAGGAGATTCAGAAAACGGGTTAAGACAGAAAATTTCAGAAGAAGAGACAAAAATTTGAATAAGCCAAAGTTTGATAAGACTTCAAATAATGAGATAATATATTTTGCATGCAGAAAATCTGGATACATAGCAACTGAATGTCCAAAACAACAGAAGGACAGATCAAACAAAAATGATCAGAAGAAAAAAATTCTAAAGAGAAGAAATAAGAAAAAGGAAAAAGATTAATTGCTGAAACCCGGATACTAGTTCAGAATCAAGTAGTGAAGAAGAAGCTGCTGCTGAAGAAGCTTGCTTGATGACTTTAGAAACTCATTCAGATAATAAAAAAATTAGGTAAGTTACTTTGATGATATTGATTTTTCTTCAAATAAATTTAAGATATATTTTAAAATTTTTTATAAATATCAATTAGATGCAGAAAAAGAAATTAAACAATTAAGAAAAAAAATAATGTTAATTAAGAGTTATTCGTGTGACGAAGAACAAACTGAACAAGATAAACTGTTGAAAAGTGAGGTCAAAAAATTTGAAGAATCAAGTAGTTGATTTGATAGAAGAAAATATTTTATTAAAGGAAGAGCTATCAAAGACAAAAGCATTTGAAGACTCCTTAAATTGAAGGTGTCAACAGCTTAAAAATATTACAGAAAACCTTAAAAAAAGTTCAATCATCTTGGATTAGGTGTAGATTCTCACAGGATAGTAACAATCACCAATATACCAGCGAAAAAACCCTATACCTTTTACTAAAGCAAATGAAATCCAACCTATCATAAATCTAAACAATGATAATGAAAAAGTAACAAAATTCAATAAAGAAAATGAATTTAATGGAAAAAGACATTATAGGTAAGCAACCCGTGTTAAATAATATTCATAGATCAGTAGTTTCAGCAAGTCAGAAACATGCATCGACTTCATATCAACGCAACTCCAGTGAAATATCGATTTCAAATCGACGTATCCGAAAAGTTACGTCGAATGCTACTCTTCGCATATCCCTATATAATAATTTTTCATCATCATATTCTTACTATTCTGTGAATCTTATTTGTACATAATGTTTTACAAAAGGACATGAAATTAGAAGTTGTTGGTTTAATAGACTAATACTTTTTTATCCCAAAAGGTATTGTGAAAGACCATCTTATATTTTTATCACTCCTTATAATGAAAAAAGAAGTAATGAGTTCAAGGTAACCTGAATCCTAATTAGTGTTTGATTTCATGTGCAGGAAAGTGACTGACCTCCCATAAACCAACCGTGATATTTGAACTGTGTTTGCTCCAGACATATGACTGAACATAAAGAATTGCTGGAAAATTACAAGGCCAAAAATGGTCCCAAAGTAATTTTTGGTGATTCCAATTATGGTCAGACCAAATGTTATGATATGATCAAAATTGGAGATATCACATTTTTCAAAGTGGCTTATGTTGAAAGACTTCAACATAATCTTATTAGTATCAGTCAGCTATGTGATGATGAATACAAAGTTGTATTCACACACAACCTATGTCAAATAATCAACTCTAAAACAGACACTATATTGTTGTCTGATTTTAGAAAAGGTAATATCTATGTAGTTGGTTTTAGCTCAAGCATAAATGAAATATGTCTGTTTAATACTGAAATAAACATGAATGAGTTTTGGCACATGAGGCTTGATCATATTAATCATAAAACCATAACTAAGCTTGCAAAAGATGATCTAGTGAGAGGCTTACCAAAAAGTAAGTATACAAACTTAATTCTTGTAAAGCATGTCAGCAAGGAAAACAAGTTAAATTTTCATTCAAACCAATTGATAAGAATGATTCTCCAAGAATTTTATATCTTCTGCATATGGATTTATATGGTCCACTTACCACTCAGAGCTTAGGAAGTAAGTCTTATACTTTAGTTATAGTGGATGATTTCTCAAGATTCAGTTGAATGTTCTTTCTAAGAGCAAAGTCTAATACCTTCATAACTCTCTCAAGATTCATTAAACAGATTCAATCTGAATTTAATACTAAAGTGTCTTTGATCAGAATTGATCACGATACAAAGTTTGAAAATAAGTTAATCTGTAGATTCTGTGAGGATGAAAGAATAAGACAATTTTTCAGCTCCTAGAACTGCTCAACAAAATAGAGTGGTTGAAAGAAAAAATAGAACATTTATTAAATCTGGAAGAACTTTATTAGTAGAGTCAAATTTGCCTAGATCCTTTTGGGCTAAAACAATTAAAAATGTTAATTATATTCTTAACAGAAGTCTTATTCACAAAATTAAGTTGAAGACTCCTTATGAGCTTCTAAAAGGTAAAACACCTATAGTCTCATATTTTAGAATTTTTGACTATGCTTGTTATATTCTTAATAATGGAAAAAACTATCTTGCCAAATTTGACAAAAAGACTGATGATGAAATATTCTTAGAATATTTTTTATCTAGTAAAGCTTATAAGTGTTATAATAAAAGAACTCTTAAAATAGAGGAATCCATGCATGTAGTATTTCATGAAACTCATTTTTTTTAAGTGAGAGGAAACTTTCACCAAAAACTTTTTACAGGAACAGATTCCCATGAATGTTAAGTTTAAAGAGTTAGGATTGAGGAGAATTCTGAAAAATCATTTGAGAAGCATAATCAATTAATCATCAGTTGGAATGTGTTATAGAAAGCTCAGATGATAAAGTACCCGATGAAAGAATTATCAGTCCAACTACTGTCACTAATCAGGTTAATGAGTAGGAGGTTGATTTACAATTTGCAGAAGAAATAGAAGAACAACAAGGAGATCATCATCCAATTGTTCAAGCAAGAGTAGATTCAGAGAGATTAATTCTCAAGGATTATCTACCAACCCAAGTAATTGAAGATGTGAATCAGGGAGTGAAAACTTTATCAACAGATGTCATGATGTAGGGCTTTCTCTCACAGTATGAATCAAAAATTTTTGAAGAAGCAGATAATGATCCACATTGGATTGTTGCTATGCAAGAAGAACTTGCATAATTTGAGAGAAATAAAGTTTGGACACTAGTTGAAAAAATAAAGGATTACCCAATCATTAGAACTAAGTGGGTATTCAGAAATAAAGTTTGAGAGAAATCAAGTGGAGTGATAGTCAGAAATAAGGCTAGACTTGTTACTTATGGTTATATGCAAGATGAAGGAATTGACTATAATCAAATATTTGCAGCAGTAGTCAGACTGAAAGCAATCAAGATATTCCTTGCTTATGCAACATATAAGAGAATCAAAGTATTCCAAATGAATGTTAAAAGTGCTTTTCTAAATGAGACTCTTCAAAAAGAGGTTTATGTTGAACAACCTCCAGATTTTGTCAATCCAACTTATCTATCATATGTATATAAACTGAACAAAGCACTATATGGTTTAAAGCAAACTCCAAGAGCTTGGTATGAGACCTTATTCACTTTTCTCTTATATTACTTTTTCAAAAGAGGAAAGATGGATAAAACGTTTTTCACAAAAACACAAGGAAAAGTTGTCCATTATCCAAATTTATGTGGATGACATTTTTTTTGGCTCAACAGACCCTAGACTATGCTAAAGGTTTGCTGATCTGATGCAATTCATGTTTGAAATGAGTAGCATGAGAGAATTATCTTTCTTCCTTGGACTACAAGTGAAACAAAGTTATGAAGACATATTTATATCACAATCCAAATATACAAAGGAATTGATAAAGAAATTTGGAATGTAAAATGCCTCTATCATGAAAACTCCCATGACTACTAATGTTGTTCTAGATAAAGATATATCTGATAAATCTATTGATCAAAAAACATATAGAACAATCATTGACTCACTTCTTTATCTTACAGCCCGCATGCCAGATATAATATTTGTCACATGTGTTTGTGCAAGATTTCATGTAGATCCTAAGGAATCACATCTAAGTTCAGTAAAATTTTTTTTTGAGATATCTTAAAGCTACACCTGAAATGGGATTGTGGTATCCAGCATAAACAAAATTTGAATTATATGGATATTCTGATGCTGATTATGCTGGATGTAGATTGGATAAGAAAGTACATCAGGAACTTTTCAATTCCTAAGTGCTAGTCTGATATCTTGGTTTAGTTAAAAACAAACATCAGTCTCCATTTCTACAGCAGAATCTGAATATATAGTTGCTGCAAGTTGTTGTTCATAAATATTGTGGATGCAAAATCAATTGCTTGATTATGATCTAAAGTTCACTAATTCAACAATATTTTATGACAGCTCAAGTGTTATCTCAATTGCTTCTAATTCTGTCTTGCACATCAGGACAAAACATATAGAAATAAAACATCACTTTCTCAGAGACAATGTGAAAAAAGAAGGATTTTCCTAGAATATGTCTTCTGAAAATCAGAGGCCTTATATTTTCACAAAGTTTCTTGATGAGAGCAAATACAAATACTTTATCAATGTTTTGGACATACTTGGTAAAACTTAAATGAATTTATCAATAATATAACATGCAATTTTTCGTAGAATTTATTGCTGGAAAAACTAGCAAGGGCTTAAAAATTTAAGTCTGTACTCGACGTAACGTTGAATACAAGTTGACAGAATGTCAACTTATATTCAACGCAATGTCTAGAGACGACGATCTTGTAGAGTTTTGGATCTTTTCGACGCAACGTCGATATAAATAAACGCGTGCGTCGACTATGTGAAATTTTCATAATACGTCGACTTCTAGTCGACGTCACGTCGATTAAGAAAACACACGCTGAAGTTTTATGCCCTAATTTGTCGACGTTTCGTGTACTTATATAGACTTTATATTCTCTCAATACTCTTCATCATCCCTGCTCTATTTTCCTATACTCGCTTTCTCATGTTTTCTTTGTAATTTTTGCAGGTATTTAAATGACAACAAAGACAAATTCAGGGTTCAGTGTTGATCTTGACTCCTACGAAGCTGTGACAGATTACTTTAAGGGAATTTTACAACTCTTCACAGATGCCAGATTAAGTAAATAAATTACTACAAGATGTCTGCTATATTCTACGGATGTTGAAACCAAAAACTTGATCTCTCGTGGAGTTCGGGGTCCCAAAAGAGGGGTGACCTCACACCTACTACACTCGGGGGAACGTCACGGACCAAAGACTTGGGAAACTAGGAACAGACCCTCAGCTCTAGCGTGGAGGTCCCACCACACACCCGGAAGGTCACAAGAGCACTTCTCCTCTCTCACCAATGGATGAGCTGTGCACCTTGGAGAGCTCTCTCAACTCAACCAAGAAGAAGAAACCAAGGGAGGAGGAAGCCAAAAACTCATCCTCTCCAAAGGTACCCAAGGGGGTCTATTTATAGTTTTTCCAAGTCTGGGGGCCGAAATATCCAAAACACCCTTAGGACAAATAGGCTTTGAGCCAATAAAAAACATCCACACCGGGGGGTAAAGGGGGAATTCCACCCCGAGGGCACAACGGTAAAAGCACGGTCCAAAGAGGTCCAAGGGCAGGAGGAGGCCAAGCCATACCCCCCACCTCCCCGAAGAAATTGCCCGCCGGGGGCGAGCACTAGGCCGCAGGCCTTGCTCGCCCGCAGGGCAGGGCGAGAACCAGGCCGCCCGGGCGAGAACCAGGCCGCGCCTGTCTCGCCCGCAGGGCGGGACGCCCGGGCGAGAACCAAACGTCGCCTGTCTCGCCCGCAGGGCGGGCCGCCCGTGCGAGAACCAGGCCGCGCCTGTCTCGCCCGCAGGGCAGGCCGCCCGGGCGAGAACCAGGCCGCGCCTGTCTCGCCCGCAAGGCAGGCCGCCCGGGCGAGAACCAGGCCGCGCCTGTCTCGCCCGCAAGGCAGGCCGCTCTGGCGAGAACCAGGCCGCGCCTGTCTCGCCCGCAGGGCAGGCCTCCCGGGCGAGAACCAGGCCGCGCCTGTCTCGCCCGCAGGGCAGGCCGCCCGGGCGAGAACCAGACCACGCCTGTCTCGCCTGCAGGGCAGACCGTCCGGGCGAGAACCAGACCGCGCTTGTCTCGCCCGCAGGGCAGACCGCCCGGGCGAGAACTAGGCTGCGCCTGTCTCGCCGCTCCTACCTCGTACCGAGGCAAGCCGGGGGGGTGTCGGCCATTTCGCCGCCCCCCCCCCCCACCCCCAAAGGGACCGGGGGGAGAGGTAGATTTTTCCTCCCCTACTAGTATATTTCCAAGGCCAAGCCAAAATTGGTCACCAAGAGTGCAAAATCTCTCAAAAGCTTAAACAACATAGAGCCGGTTCTGCGCCTGCCGATGAGACCCTACTCTGCGAATACGAGGTTGTACAACGGAGCTTACAGAGTTTATGAATAATGTTGCAATTGACAAAGATGGAACAGTGATTGGAGAGATCAATGGGTTAGATGTCCATATATCCGCAGAACTAACACAAACAACTTTTGATCTGCCCTCCGGTGAAGGTGAAGCAGAACTTTCAGATGAAGAGATAAAAGAAGCATTAAAGAAGATGAATTTCTTTAAAAACAAACTAATTCATCTTAAGAAGAAAGACTTTTCTGAAGAGTACGAGTTTCTAGTTGATTTAGTGGGAAAAATGTTAATGTGCAAAATTTCAGCACATAATACTGTCCCTAAGGTCTAACTGTATTTGATGGGAGTCCTAGTACTAAGGAAGAAAATTAACTGTAGCAAATTTATTTTGCATCTTATAGGTCATAGGTATAGTCATAAGGACAATGTCTATATGACATTCATGAGTCAGATACTCAAACAACACTATCCCACTATGTGTAAATCAAAAGTAGTAAACATTCTTCCTGAAAAAAGACTCTATAGGTTTGTTCTCCAAGAAAACCAGACAAATTATCAAGTTTGGTTCAAAGAAAGATGTTTTACCTTCATCCTCACCTCTACCCGATGTTTCTCATGAATCAGTCATCCCAACAAAAACAACATTGTCTCCATCACAAAATATAGTTTAAGAACTAAGTCATTCACCAAATATAAATATTGAGCTTCCTGTCACAGATATGCAACATCACAATAATCAACCATCATTTCCTGCTGATCACAGTCAAGTAGCTGTATCTTCTTATGTTACTTTTGACATGGATAAAATCATTTTTCAAGCAATACAACAAACTACTTTCTCTAGAGAAAATTCTGAGAATTTTGTCAACTGTTCTCCCTTTCATCCCGCGTACACCGAAGCCAGCATCGTTCTCGCGTCACCTCTTCGCCTGTCATTCTTGCGTTGATCCCCTTCACAACAACCACTCTCCGCCTCTCCCTCTCCTCGAAGCTCGCCTCTGCCTTCGTCTCCCTCGCTTCTTCCGTGGCAGGCCGCGTCAAACTCAGACCTCCCCTCCTCTGCCTCTCTCGGTTCTTCCAGACGCTGGATTTATGCTGACTTGAGTCCGTGCTTGCTCTTCCGGCGTACGTTATTCCTTCCTGTAGGGGTGTTTTCTCCCCCTATTTCCATGCATGATTGCGATCTCCGGTTGGTTTCCCTGTCAGGATAAGTACTGGTTTATCTCCTTTCTATGAGTGAGATTCTTTTTTTTAGCAGCCCCATGATTTCTATTCTACGACCGCTATGCCTAGGAGTGTTGATTCTCCAAATGTATCCTTCAATGGGAGTGCTCCTCCCGATCCTATGCTTTCTAATGGCTCTATCTATATCTCCCATGTTCACGGGACTCCTCACATCACTACCATTAAGTTGGATGGAAACAATTATCTCCCTTGAGCTTGTTTTATTACTCTGGCTCTCAAGAGCCACCATCTGTTTGGATATGTTTGTGGTACCACCAGGGCACCAACACCAACATCCCTAGATTGGTCTCATTGGTAATCCGAGAACTCCTTAATAATGTCGTGGATGAGCAACTCCATGCAGGAATCGATTGCCCACAACTATTTATTTTTCGAAACCACATTCGACATTTGGCAGTGGGCAGAGATTACCTATTCCTGTCGAGGGAATGCTGCTCAGTTCTTCCAATTGCTGCGACAAATATTCCTTTTGCTCCAATGAGACCGTCCTCTTGCGGTCCGCTACTTGGAGTATGTGAGGCCCCATTTGAGACCCCACATAATTCTGCATCTGAGTAAGTTTGTCAAGCATTTGTCGCAGCATATATAATGCATGAGTACAAAATAAATACATAAAATACTTAACCCATACCTTTGGTCGTTCTGCAACGATCCTTTTTCATTTTTCTCGGTCAACTTAGCCTTCCTTGGCGCATTCAGGGTCACCTCAACTACCTAAAAAGAGAAACCACGACGGGTTTAATCATAACAAATCTGACAAAGGTGGCGTTTGGTTCGGTTGTTCGGCTGCGGTGCGGCCCGGACGCACCGTAATTTTGATAATAAACGGCGTTTGGTTCCACTTATTTTCAAACCTCCATTTATTTAAGTCCGCAGTTTTCTTATAATCCCTAGCCGCAACTTTTTCTTGCGGTGAACAGCAGAAGTCGGGCGGTTCGTTCTAGAAAGGCGAAAACCCTACCATATTGCGAGCGGCTCCTCGATCTTGCCTTCGTTCTCTCCTCCATCAGCGTCATTCTCCTCTTGTTTGTCTTCCTCCTTGGAGCTCTGTTCGTTGGTTTTGTCACAGGTCTCGGCCAGAAGTTCTTGTCCAGTCCTGCTCCTCTGTTTTCTTCCTCCTTCGTTCTTTCCGCATGTTTATTTGAATGGTTTTGAAGTCTGTTAGAAAAGCCCATGTAAAGGGGCCCATAGAGCCCATGTATTTGTTTATTTTTCTCTCTTTTTTAGTCCCACATCATGTATAGGACTCTCTTCTCTCTTTCTCCCTCCTATAAATATGTATTCATACTTTGTATTTGAATATAGAGAAAGTATTTACAAGTTTGAGTTTTCTCCACATGGTATCAGAGGGACTCGATCTCTCCTTGCGTCTAGTTTTCTGCTAACCGCCCGACCCTCCTCTGTTTGCGCTACGCGCGATTTGTGTTCTTCTAACCGGACGACCTTCTCCTCTCGCGCAAAGCGCGCGGCTAGGGTCTCTCTACCCGCCTCTCTCTTCCCTTCCTCCTATCCCGCGGCTAGGATTTCTCTACCCGCCTCTCTCTTCCCCTCCTATCCCGTGGCCTCCACCTTCGTTTCTCTCTACTCTCTCTCCTTTTATATGAGTTTCTCTCGCTAGTGGCCCCCCTCTCCACTTTCTCTCCCCGCGCGGTTTCGTGCGGTTTCCTCTCTACCCGCGCGGTTTGCTTTTCTCTTCCCGCAGCGAGCTCCGCTCTTAGCTCGCGGTCGTCTCTACCCGCGTGGTTTCCTCTCTACCCACGCGGTTTGTTTCTCTCTTCCCGTAGCGAGCTCCACTCTTGGCTCACGGCATCTCCCTGTCTTTTGTTCTTCTTCTCCCGGACAGCTTCCTCCCTAACCGCGCGGCTTCTTCTCTATCCGCGGCGATCTCTGCACTTGGTCGTTACATCTTCCCCTGCCGTTGGTGTACTCACTTTGACCGTGCGGACTTCGTGTGTCCGGCTTCTATTTCTCGTGCGTCCTTCGGGTCTGTTGGTCGCCGCGGTCTCCCTAACCGCTCCGGGCTTAGCATCGTGGTCACGACTTCTTGCTGCTGGTGACTTATCACCGAGACCGTGCGGCCTCCCCAGTTCGCTTTCTGTCCGCTCGACCTCTTTTGGACGCTGCCTCTTCTGCTCTAGCCACTGCCTTGGTCCTGTACGTCTTCTCGTACGACCTGCCTGCTGTATGCTTCTGGTCTTCCCGTGCGGTCTCCCCATCTATCCGCTGCTTGATTTCTTGGCGGTCTAGTCCTCTGCCCGCCTGGTCATGGGGTCCTCTATTAACTCTGCCGAACCGGCAGCTTCATTGGCTGACCGCCCAGTTCTTGCCCCCGAAATCCCGTGATGAACTGCGGATTACTACTATCTCTTTGACCGGAAAGAAGAACTTTACGGAGTGGGTGCACTCGGTTCGCCGTGTGCTTCAATCGAAAGGCTTTCTTAATCATCTGACCCAGGCCGCTCCCGTTCCTCCCACTGATGATTGGCTACGCAACGACGGTCGAGTCCAAACGCGGCTCCTCAACTCTCTGGATAGTGAATCATACCGCATGACCATGTATCATGAAACCGCCAAGGCCATGTGGGATGAGCTCCAGGCCCTCTATTCTGGCAAAGATAGCCTCCAACACCTCTACGACATCATCACTGATCTTCAGAATCTCGAGGTTGGCGGGGCCTCCGACCTCACGTCGTTTGTTGCTCGCGCCAAGACTCTGGTCGAAGTATGGATTCAACATCAACCTCCCACACTGGATCTCGCTGCACAACGTGTTCAGAAAGAAGCTGTCGGTGTGGCCATGATGATGGCTCATGTACCACATCATCTTCAAAGCATTCGGGCACAAATTCTCTCCTCTGCGGCTACCCCATCCCTATCTGATGTGTGTGCCATGTTACTCAAGGTTTCGCCTCCTGATTGTTCTGCTCCTCCGTCATCGGCTCTCCTACAACAGGCTTCTGCGCCCTTACTACCTCTTCCCCCTCCAGCTCGTGGGGGACGTTCTGGCTCCCGGGGCCGAGGTCGGGGAGCTCGGCCTCGACCAAAGTTTTTCTTCTACGGGAAGGACGGCCACCTTGAGGCTGTTTGCTTTTGGAAGCATGGGTTTCCTTCTCGCCCGCAGGCCACTGTTGCTACCACAGACTCCTCCGCTCGTACTGACCTTGAAGAGGTCCTCCTTCAGCTGCAACAACTCCATGGCCTGCTCAGTCGCCCACCTGCCTCGGTTGCTTCTGCTTCCTCAATCTCCCATGAAGGTATCGCTTATCTCTCTACTAGTCCACGTTGGATAGTGGATTCCGATGCTACTCATCACATCACCTCTCTACGACCACAACAATACCTGACTTCTCCTCATCCCAAGTGTATTATAGTGGCGAATGGGGACACTGTTCCTGTCTCCGGCTCGGCTGACATCCCTCTCACTTCCTCTCTCTCTCTTCGTTCGGCTCTTCACGTTCCGGGCTCCCCATTTAATTTGCTTTCTGTTGGTCTCCTTACTACTGATTTAAACTGCTCAGTAACCTTTACTTTTTCTTCTTTTCCGATACAGGATCAACGAACACAGACTATCATTGGTAAAGGACGACTGCAAAACGGGCTCTACCTCCTTGATGACCCTCCAGCTATCCTGTCTTCCGTCTCCTCCGTCGATTGGCATCGCCGTCTTGGGCATGCCCCTTTACCTGTCCTCCAGAAGGCTCTTCCTGATGTATCTTTACCTTCTTTTCAGTGTGAAACATGTATTTACGGCAAGCAGCCGCGTTCATCTTTTCCGTCTCATTGTACCCGGAGCGCTGCTCCTTTTATTTTAGTACACTCCGATATTTGGGGACAATACAAAGTTACTAGCATTTTTGGTTATCGTTATTTCCTAAATTTTATTGATGATTACTTCTGAATGACATGCCTCTACTTACTTCGTGATCGCTCCGAGCTTCCCCAGGTCTTTCGAGGCTTTCCTCCTTGAGACTCGCACACAATTCTCCACAACTATCAAAACTATTCGCACGGACAATGCTCGCGAATACACTGGCCACAATTTTGCAAATCTCTGCTCGGAATTCGGGGTTATTCACCAAACTTCATGTGCCTATACCCCGCAACAAAACGGAACCGCTGAACGTAAGAATCGACATCTCCTCGATTGGCTCGCTCTATCATGCTTCAGATGCAAGTTCCCAAATCTTATTGGAACTTCGCTCTCTCCACGGCCTGTTACTTGATCAACCGTCTTCCTTCCCCTGTTATCCACAATGCCACTCCATTCAGCCTCATGTTCCATTCTACTCCGCCATTCTCCCTTACCCCCCGCATCTTTGGATGTGTCTGCTATGTCCACACTCTTGGCCCCTCTATGGACAAGTTGGATCACCGGGCGGCCAAACATATATTTGTTGGCTATTCCAGGACCAAAAAAGGCTACATATGTTACTCTCCGGCCACCCGAAAAGTGTCTGTATCTGCTGATGTGACCTTTCGGGAGGATCTCCCTTTCTTCTCTGCCTCCGATCCCACACCTCTACCACCAACGGTCGTACGTCCTGCCATTCCCGTTACCACTCCTTCACCACCACGAGTTCCTGACAAGGCTCCCTCTGTTTCCAAGCCACCTGTTATACGTGTTTACACTCGTCGTCCTCCTGCCTCCGTTGCCCCACTGCAGTCGGCTTCGACCTCTGACGCTCTGCGTTTTGCTGATCCGGCACCAGACTCTACTGCTCATCCCATGGCAAACTATGTATCCTTCCATCGCCTATCTTCACCACTCCACACTTTTGCCACTTCATTATCCTCTATTTATGTCCTTAACACTGTGCAAGAGGCTCTCCAACATCCTGGCTGGAGGGCGGCCATGGAAGAAGAAATGACGGCTCTTTGGGCGAACCAGACCTGACACATGGTATCTCTTCCCCCCGGTCAGAAACCCGTTGGGTGTAAGTGGGTCTTTGTAATCAAACATGCTCAGGATGAGACGATTGACCGTCTAAAGGCCCGTCTGGTGGCTCGTGTCTTCACCCAACAACACGGTCTTGATTACGAGGAAACCTTCTCTCCGGTCGCAAAGCTTAACACCGTTCGTGTCCTTCTTTCAGTGGCGGTTCATCACCAATGGACATTACACCAACTGGACATCAAAAATGTTTTTCTGAACGACGAACTCCAGAAAACAGTATACATGCAGCAACCTCCCGGGTTTGGGACCACGGGGTAGTCCCGAGTTTGTCATCTGAAGAAGTCCATCTATGGTCTCAAACAATCTCCTCGGGCATGGTTTGACAAGTTCTGTAAGGCTGTTCGGGAAGTCGGTTTTACTCGAAGTTCAACAGATTTTCCCTCTTTACGCGGCACCGAGCAATGAGAACGATTCTTCTGCTGGTATATGTTGATGACATCCTGATCACTGGAGACGATTCAAAGAGCATCCATGCTGTTAAACAATACCTTAGTTCGGTCTTCCAAACAAAAGATCTGGGTCACCTTCAGTACTTCGTTGGTCTTGAGATCGCAAGGCGACCAGATGGTCTTATCCTGTCCCAGAGAAAGTACTGCCTGGATTTCCTTCAAGATGCTGGTTACTTTGGATGCAAGCCCACCACTACTCCAATGGATGCAAATCATAAACTGTGTGCTCACGCTTCCGACGCAGATCTTCCTCTTCAAAATCCGGAATACTATCGACGACTTGTTGGGAAATTGATCTACCTAACAGTTACAAGACCGAATATATCCTTTGCTGTTGGAGTGGTCAGCAGGTTTATGCATGCCCCGCGAATTTCTCACCTTCAAGCCGTTGAGCGCATCCTCAGATACCTTAAAACAGCTTCGGGTCAAGGATTGGTCTACAAGACCTCATCTTCTTCTACTCCAAGATTAGTTGCATATTTTGATGCTGATTATGCTGGTTCCTTGGATGATCGTCGATCAACCAGTGGTTTCTGTACCTACTTTGGAGGTCATCTCATTACCTGACGAAGTAAGAAGCAAGCAGTTGTGGCTCGATCCTCAGCAGAAGCAGAATACCGATCAATGGCATCGGTTGTCTCTGAGCTAACTTGGCTTGAAAGTCTTCTGGTCGACCTCGGGGTAAAACTTCCCTCACCTGCCCTCCTGCTATGTGACAACCAAGCAGCCATACACATTGCAAAGAATCCAGTCTTCCATGAGAGAACGAAGCATATTGAAGTAGACTGTTAATTTATCCGGGATGAAGTTCAAATGAAGAAGATAGAATTAAAGCATGTTCCGGGCACTGAACAAGTTGCTGATATCCTCACAAAGGCTCTACCAGATATCCTATTCTATCAGTTTTTGTCCAAGCTTGGTGCATACGACTTGTACGCTCCAGCTTGCGGGGGAGTGTTAGAAAAGCTCATGTAAAGGGGCCCATAGAGCCCATGTATTTGTTTATTTTTCTCTCTCTTCTTTAGTCCCACATCATGTATAAGACTCTCTTCTCTCTTTCTCCCTCCTATAAATATGTATTCATACTTTGTATTTGAATATAGAGAAAATATTTACAAGTTTGAGTTTTCTCCACAAAGTCAAACATGAATGGATCTCTGCACAGGTCTCGTGGTTTTTCCTAGATGATTATAATTTCTGATTTAAGTTATTTGAACTGTTATATTAATGCAGATGTTTATATTAGTGCAGATGTTTTATTTGTTTATGATTTAAGTTATAGTTTATTTGTTATATTTAAGTTATAGTTTATAGTTTATTTGTTTATATTTCTGATTTCTTTTAAAAAGAAGTATAGAGGCTGATTTCATAAAGTTACTAAAGTTTGGGGACCAAAATCACAATTTAGCCATATATTATAGAATGAGTGTGTTTCACAACATTCTCAAATGACCTCCATAAGCAGTGGTTGAAATTGGCATTTTAGTTTATTTTTTGCTCAGAAATTTTTAATGCATACTGGCATTTAGCATGATCAGTGAGAAAATCTGCAACTATGTTTTATTAGAAAAAAATTTCACTCAAAACTCTGTTTTGTATTCAAACAATTTTTCAAAAACTCCATTTTGTAAACTCTGTTTCACCCAAACAGTTTTTTAACAAAACTCTGTTTTCCAGAATCAACACTTTTTCTATCAGCAACTGCTCATCAGCAACTTTCCATCAGCAATAGTCCAACCAAACAGAGCCTAAGCGAGAAACATACATTTTTAACTACTGTACAGGCAGACAATAAACGTTAGTAGCAATGTGCATAAATATTTAAATTTTGGTATAGAAAAGTGCAGTAAAGTACCACTAAAACTTAAGTGCAAGTTTTATCGTACTGAAGTGGAGAGGCGCGTCATGGATCTTATGTGATCGTAAAGTACCACTAAAACTTAAGGGCAAGTTTTACCGTACTGCAATTAGACCTGCAATGCTCTATGGTTCTGAGTGTTGGGCAGTGAATTGTGTACATGAGAAAAAAATGGGAGTTGCGGAGATGAGAATACTTGGGTGGATGTGTGGACACACGAGATTGAATAAAATTAGGAATGAATTTATCAGGGATAAGACAGGAGTAGCACCAATTGCAAAGAAAATGCGAGAAGCTCGTCTAAGATGGTTTGGACACGTACAAAAGAGACCATTAGAGGCTCCTGTTAGGCGTTGTGAGAGTCTAGTCACTAGGCATGTTAAACAAGGGAGGGGTGGACCAATAAAGATTTGGAATGAAACTATAAGGAAAGACATGATGTACTTAGGCATTAGTGAGATTATGACAAAAGATAGGGCACAATGGAGGCAAAAGATCCATATAGCCGGCCCCATATAGTGGGATAAAGGCTTGAGTGTTGTTGTTTATAGAAAAGTGTAGTAAATATTGTAGTAAAAATCAGTAAGAAAGGTGCAATGTGCATGCAACATTAAATTATATTTCAAATGTCTGTATTCTCTTTATTCGTTCTTCAATGTCTTTGCATTTCTTTATCTTTACTATGCATTTCTTTTCATCTATTATTGTCTTCACTCTATTCATAACTTATTCACTTCGTGTTCACTATCATTCATTCATAACTTATACGTGTTCACTATCATTCATTCTTAACTGATTCCCTTCGTTTTTAATATCATTCTTTTCATTCATATGAAATTCCACATCAATTTTTTTGTTTATCTTACTTTTATTAAATTAGCAAATCATAAGGGTGTGTTTAAGATACATTACTTCTTGGTCTTCAAAGACCTTAGGGCCTTCAATGACCTCTGGCCTGCAATGACCACATATAAATCTCAAGAGTATTCTGCCATAGGGTATTCAAACCCCCCACAGCTACTGGGTTAACCCTTATCATTTCCTACGCATCGATGCATAATATCTTTTATTCCATTTTTGTCTTTTCTTTCTTTTTATTTTTTTAGCGTATTTGTTTAGTATTTGTATTTATATCGGATTCCATACAAATGTTCTTTATTTAAAAATCCCCTCAAAATTCATCGCTTGACTCTTGCTATATCAAATTTAACATCTGCTAGCAATTTCCATTTTCTTATTAGTTGAGAGAACCAAGTTGTCTACCTAAATCACCTAGAGGGGGGTGAATAGGTGAAATGCGTGTCAAAAGCGGAATAAAAAATTAACACAGCACATATCAAGCAATCACACAGACGACAAGAAATTTATAGTGGTTCCCCAATCTTGGGTACGTCCACTTTCCTCACCGATCTAGCAAACCACTAGACTCGGCTACTCCACTTTCTCGGATTGAAAACAATCCTACACCTCGGAACCACGTTCCTACAAAACTCGATCCAAACCGGATCTACACTCGGAAGATAAAGCCTTTCTACAAATCTCGGAGAAAAACTCCTACAATGAAATTTGTTTGAAAAGAAAATACAAACAATATATTGCACAGATCTGGATCTTTGATAGTCTTCTTCCTTGAGAACTTTGGCTTGATCAGAATATGTTGAAGGCGACTTGAGAGAGATCCACAGATCTGAAAAAAAACGCAATCACCTCGATCGAGAAAATAGATCAGAAATCTTTGAGGCTCGGTGAGATCGAGGGATTATCTTTCGTCTGAATCTCTGGAGAAACAGAGATGAGAGCAGCGATCGGAGATCGTCGATCCAGGCCTTCTTCCGTGAACGGCAATGGCGGCGGCGTGAGAAATTAGGGTTCACGGGAACTTCTTTCTTTCTTAAAATAATAATCTCAGTAAAAACTTATTACGTCAAATCTGAAAGGACCTATTTATAGGTGGACTCCAACGGTCAGAAATTTAATTTGGGATGACACATGGACCAATCAGAAATGATTAATTCGAAATACACAGCGAAATTGTACTTGGAGAATTTCAGGAATATTTGAACAGATATACTCGAGACAGAGAAGAGACATACTCGAGTATAAGATGTTATATACTCGAGTGGATCGGAGGAGCATACTCGAGTATAAGAAGAGAAGCTACTCGAGAGATTCAGAGATCAACACTCGAGTGACTTTAGAACTACTCGAGTATGAGAGTATATACTCGAGTAAAAACACTTAAGAGAAAATTTCTCAGATAAAATAGAAAGAACTACTCGAGTAGAAGAATTGGAGATACTCGAGTGAGGGGAAAATGAACTACTCGAATATCTTGGGAAGACTACTCGGGTAATCACTAAACTACTCGAGTATGAAAAACAACTACTCGAGTACCGAGTCACTTACTCGAGTATATAGGGAACTGCTCGAGTAGGTAGACTTAGAAACTTTCTGAGATGTGAAGTGCAGATCTACTCGAGTATGAACAGAACACTTACTCGAGTAACTAACCAACTACTCGAGTACAAGTTATCACCTACTCGAGTATAATACAGTCTACTCGAGTATGTAATCCAACTTACTCGAGTATACAAAAGGGGTACTCGAGTATGTGGACTTAGAGAAAATTTCGGATCTAAGAACAGAAGGATCTACTCGAGTATAAAATATGATCTACTCGAGTGACTAACTATCTACTCGAGTATAAGCTTATCTACACGAGTATACAGAGTCTTCTCGAGTATGTCTAAGGATCTACTCGAGTACTAGGTCACTTACTCGAGTAAATGAAGGAAGATACTCGAGTATGTGGACTTAGAAAAATTCTTCTGAAAAGAATAAACTTTAATACTTCAGTCCACCAATCCAAGTGCATGTATATGAAGTGTATCCCAATAGAGAGGCTATACATGGGCCAACACTTTGGATCACACAATGAGGGATTACATTGTATGGTCCTGTGTTTGGTGACCCATTATAGACTGACATTGGTCTACACTTGGCAATAAGAACCTGCACACATACAACTTAAACACAATATCAAATACACCTTAATTCATCTTAGTTCAAGGTCTGACCTCCTACAAATCTGAGGTATTGTGGAGACAAATCCCAACAATCTCCCCCTATTTGTAGATGTCAGCACCCTCTACACTAAGGTGAATTACTTAGAGTAAAAAGAACAACACACATATGCTAAAAAAAATAAAGTAAACTGAAGCAGGATAAATAATAAGATAACCATAATCAGAATTAAATATATATATAGAAATGTTTTTAACAGATTAAAAAAAAAGTCCATTTCCACATTCTCATTGACTCAAGAAGGGGCTTCTTTGTGCATTCTTTCTCTCTTCAGCTCTTGCCTCTCTAGGTAACTGAATGGTTTAGGAAAATATGTTCTGGGCCTAGGAGGAGCAGCTGGGTTGTTGTATCCCCAATTCCTGTCATGAAGTCTGATCTTGATCTGGGATGCTTCATAAGCTTTCCATTCTGAATAACTGTAATACTGATATCTGTGCTCACCAAGATCTGTTACTAGCTTCAAGGTATCAAGGATCAGAGATTTGGAGGTTGGACTCCAAACTTCAGTATGAACAATTTCTGGTCTACCTTCAGAAGCTGGGGCAGGCTCTTTTCTAGGTGCAGAACGGCTGGCAGAAGCGCCGTCACCAAATTTCCTTTTCTTCCTTGGGGCACCTTGAGAACTAGGAGGAAGTTCATCTTGCCAAATATCAGTATAAGAGAGAGGAGGCTCAGTCACATCACCAGCAGGTCTGGGTGAGAAGACTGACACACCTCCTGGAATGTTTGCCTGAGCTGGAAAATTTTCTTGAGCTAGAGCACCTGATGGAGGATTTTCTTCAAGAGGATCCAGAAATTTAGGAATTATGGTAGGGTTGAGCTGAGAATTTGAGAAGTTCTGATTATTTACCCATACAGCTGTATCATAAATGTAGAATTTGACAGATTGGAGTTGAGATAGAATATCTGCTTTCATATCCTTGACTAGATCATTCACAGTTGTTTGAGCTTGTTCAGACAGTTTTTCAACTACTTTTTCAACTTGTTCTTTGACAATTTTCTCCCCCTTGCTGATATCTACAGATAGCTTGACAATTGCTTCATCTTTGAAAGTGCCAACTTCTTCACATACTTTCATCACATTTGCTTCAACATTCTTGTCCAATTGTATCTGATTATGTGCAACAGTTTCAGCTTGATTTCTTAGTTCACCTATACTTGTAATAGTATGATCAATAACTTTTCCACCCAATTGAAACAATCTCTTGAGCTCATCAGTATTGGCTTGAATTTCAGCAAAGTCTCTACTCATCTCCTTTTCAAGAGTAGAGACCTTGTTATTTACTGAGGCTAGAGAGTCATCAAAGTACTTTCTTTGTTCTTTGAGTAACTGTTCAATCTTGCTGACCAGATCTGAAGAAGTAGAAGGAGTTGAAGTTGGGGCAGGGACTGAAGGAGCAGGAGTAACCCATGGAGGGATTTTTGCAATTACCACTGAGCTTTCAGCTCTCTTGAAAGATTCTAGGACAACTGATTCTTCTTCATTTAGGAAGGAGGGAATAGAGAAGTCCAAAGTCCTCAGAGGGGCCTCCACTGGTTCTGGAGAGACTTCCTTGTCATCAGACAAAAGAATATTTTCTGGTTGGCTTTTCTCTGCAGCAGGGGACTGGGCAGGAGATTGTACAGGAGTCTGAGCAGGAGTCTGAGCAGGAGACTGAGCTGGAGTCTGAGCAGGAGACTGAGCTGGAGAAATATCCACTGGAGTCTGAGCTTCTGGAGTCAGTACAACTGATTCATTTTGAAACAGAGGGGCATCTGAGCTGAGCTCAGCAATCAATTTATTGATATCTTCTGCAGTAGACAGTAGGGTTGCTGGATCTGGAATCTCTGAGTTTGAATCTGCTGGAGGAGGAGAAACTGGAGGAGTAGAATCCCTGACTTCTGCTTGCTGTGAGGGTTCTGATGAAGCTGAGTACAAGGGATGAGATGAGGCAGGCTCCCCCTCAACTATTGCACCTGAGGTAGCAGCAGTTTGATGTGGAGGAGGAGATGGAATCCTGTCATCAGGTACACTGGTTTCTTGGGAATCTACTGAAGGGACAACAGCTTTGGATGCTTGGGCAGAGTTCAGAATTTTAATTTCATATCGCTGGATGGAGGATATAGAAACCTTTTTCATGTGATGGAGTGGAGTCCCTTTGGATAAATCAAAGACTGACGGGTTGATTTCATGAAGGAGGGAAATAATCCTGGCAAAAATTGGATGCTTAATGCTTTCTCTGATTTTATCTAGGATCAACAGTCCAAACTGGAATTGTTTGCGGCAGATAATGGCTTGCATTATGTCAAACATTTCCATAGAAATGTCTCGAATGGAGTAAGTCTTGCATAACAGTACCTTTGCAATTACATCCACTAGGAACTTTCCTTCTGAGTTGAAATCAGCTCTGCTAAAGGAATGAGCTTGAGGGTTAGCTCCACAGAATAAACTAGTTCTTACTGAATCTTCAGCAGTCATTTCGGCACCGTCATCTACTACTGGCAGTTTTAACAGAGCAGCTAAGGAGCCTTTGTCCAGTCGGATTTTTATCCCTCTGACCTTGGATTTCAGGAGCTTTCCATTTCGTTTTACCTTCAGATTCTGATAAAATTCTTCAACAGCTGGGAAAATAACTCGGCACGGCGTCTGGAGAACGAATGACAGTCCGGCGGTCTCGAACAAAATCAGAAGATTTCGAAAATCATCTGAAAGGTCGGCTATACCCGCGGGGGCGAGTTCTGAGCCAATGCCGATTTTAGAAGAGGGGGCCATCTGCGATTCTGGAGGACGAGAGAGGCGAAGACGACGATGCTCTGTGGTTTTCCGGAAGATGAAGAGTCGGCGGCTACTCGAGAGAATGAGAAGTGGAAAGGGGTTTCCCGATTTTTCTCTCTCTATATATATAATCCTAATTAGGTTTTAAAAAAAAAAATAAATTCATACCTGAATGAAGCGGCAAATAGCTCGGTGCGAATAGAAAAATTAGAAATCCAAAATATGAATTCCGTATACTCGAGTAGGTAACATCATACACGAGTATTAGACAGAGCATACTCGAGTAGGGCGAGTTTGTACACGAGTATGTTGTCAAGTACTCGAGTATGTTGTCAAGTACTCGAGTATGTAAATCCTTTTACTTGAGTAATTCCGTTTACTCGAGTATCTGTCTGGATATACTCGAGTATATATTACTTGAAAGACAATTTTCCTTGGGAGATGTATATTGCCACTGAAATCTTTAACTCTGAGCAGCCAACACCACTGATATCTTCTTGATTTGTGAGTCCATCACTAGTCTTCTTTGTTGAGCAGCCTGAGTTCCGTTTTGAAGAACGAGAACTTGGACTCGTCCAGCGGCTTGGTGAATATATCTGCAACTTGCCTGTCTGTGGAGACATATTGTAGATCTATGTCTCCATTTTCCACATACTCCCGGATGAAATGATAACGAAGCTCTATGTGCTTGGTCCGGCTGTGGGAGACTGGGTTGTTGGCGATTGCTATAGCGCTGGATGAGTCGCAAAACAAAGGAATGTTCTGAAACTTCATGTTGTAGTCTTCAAACTGATTTTTGATCCAGAGAAGCTGTGCACAACAGCTGCCTGCAGAGATGTACTCTGATTCAGCCGTTGAGATGGCAACACAGTTCTGCTTCTTACTGCTCCAGGAAATAAGTCTCCTTCCGAGGAATTGACAAGTCCCGGAAGTACTTTTCCTGTCGTCTTTGCTTCCTGCAAAATCTGCATCTGAAAATCCAATTAGTTCACTATCATTACTTCTTGGGTACCATAAGCCAAGATTTGGTGTACCTTTGAGGTATCTCAAGATTCGTTTTGCAGCAATGTAATGAGATTCCTTAGAGTTCACCTGAAATCTAGCACATACACATGTTGAGAACATTATGTCTGGTCTACTTGCGGTAAGGTAGAGCAAGGACCCAATTATGCTTCTGTACTTGGTTTCATCAAAAAGTTTCCCTTTCTCATCCTTGTCCAGAGACATAGCTGAGGCCATTGGAGTCCTCATAGAGGTTGCATTCTCCATTCCGAATTTCTTGAGTAGCTCTTTGGTGAACTTGATCTGTGAGATGAAAATTCCATCCTCAGATTGTTTCACCTGAAGCCCTAAGAAATACTTCAGCTCTCCCATACTGCTCATTTCAAACTTCCCTTGCATGAGTTTAAAAAACTTCTTGCAGAGGTTGTTATCTGTAGAGCCAAAAATAATGTCATCGACATAGATTTGCACTAGCAAAATCTTGCCTTTTATTTCCCTAAGAAATAATGTCTTGTCTATCTTTCCTCTTGTGAACTTGTTCTCAAGAAGAAAGGTGGACAGCGTCTCATACCAAGCTCGAGGAGCTTGTTTAAGACCATATAAAGCTTTTTGTAATAAGTAAACATAATTAGGATAAGTTGAATCAACGAAACCTGGTGGTTGCTCTACATACACTTCTTCCTTTATGTCACCATTTAGGAAGGCGGACTTAACGTCCATCTGATAGACGGTAAAGCCCTTAAGTGCAGCGTAGGCAAGAAATAACCTGATCGCTTCCAGTCTTGCCACTGGAGCATAAGTCTGGTCGAAGTCAATTCCTTCTTCTTGACGATATCCTTTTGCGACAAGTCTGGCTTTATTTTTTATAATGGTTCCATCTTCGTCAATCTTGTTCCGGTAGACCCATTTTGTCCCAATGACGTTCTTACCCTTGGGTCTAGGAACAAGTGTCCAAACTTTGCATCGTTTGAACTGATTCAGTTCTTCTTCCATGGCTAGAATCCAGGATGCGTCGGAGTTGGCTTCCTCAAATTTCTTTGGTTCAACCTGTGAGAGAAAACTTAAGTGTAAATTCTCGTTAGTTGTACCTCGACGAGTTCTGACGCCATCGCGAGGATCTCCTATGATTTGATCAACGAGATGATCCTTCAAGTGTCTGAACTCTGAAGTCCTTGCATCTGGGATCTCTTCAGCCACTGGAGTTGCATCTTCAGCTGGGATGTGTTCTTCATCTTGATCATCTACCTCTCCAATAGGGGTTGTAGAGGTGATCTTGATGTACGTCTCATCTTTATCTTTAGTAGTTTCATCCAAGCTAAGTTACTTCAACTTTGTACCTGCATCTACAATAGGCACACTAAACGAGTTGCTGCGCAGCAGACTCGTCTCATCAAATACAAGATGTATCGACTCTTCTACCACCAGAGTTTTTCTATTGAATATTCTATATGCCTTACTATGGCTACTATAACCTACAAAAATACCTTCAAAGCTTTTCTCGCTAAACTTGGTAGTGTGATACTTGCCGTTGTTAAGTACGAAGCACTTACAACCAAAGATTCTAAAATATGAAATGGTTGGTTTCCTGCCTTTTAGAAGTTCGTAAGGAGTCTTATCATGGTTCTTGTTGATGAGTGCTCGATTTTGCACGTGACAAGCGGTGTTGACGGCTTCAGCCCAGAAGTATTCTGGAAGTGAGGCATCACTCAACATGGTCCGGCAAGCCTCTATGAGTGTTCTGTTCCTTGTCTCAGCTACTCCATTTTGCTGTGGAGTGCGAGGAGAGGAAAACTCATGAAAGATACCTTGACTTTCACAGAATTCTGTCATGGATCCAGACTTGAATTCCGTTCCATTGTCACTTCTGATTTTGACTACGGAACAGTTGTATTCATTCTGGATTTGCCTAACAAAATTGGTGAAAATACTGAAGGTATCTGACTTGTGTTTCAGAAAGAACACCCACGCAAAGCGCGAGTAATCATCCACAATAACCAACGTATATTCCTTACCTCCCAAACTTCTAACTTGCAGCGGACCAAACAAGTCCATATGGAGAAGCTGTAAGCTTCTATTGGAATCCTTGCCTATGATGCTTTTAAATGAACTCCTTGTTTGCTTGCCCTTGATACAGGCGTGACAAGGACTGTCCGTAACGCACTTGATATTAGGGGCATCACGTACTAGGTTTTGAGCGAATAATATATTAATAGTTTTGAAATTAATATGAGCTAGTCTCTTGTGCCATTGGTCAGCAAGAGATGCACTACTTTTTGCTAAAAGACACACTGGTGTCGAAGAGTCTATACAAATGAAATTTAAACAGAAAATATTTCTGCTTCGAGTGCCTGATAAAACAGTTTCCATGTTGTCAACCGATTTTATCAAACACTTGTCAGCATGAAATTCAACTACGTATCCTTTATCGCATAGTTGGCTTATGCTGATGAGATTGTGTTCCAATCCTTCAACATAGGCTACATCCGAAAAGGATACGCTACCGTTAGAAATCATACCATAGCCTTTAGTTATCCCTCGATCTGAACCTCCAATGATGACCTTTGGTCCGTTGCAGACTGAGGTGAAATTCTGGAGTAGGCTTCTTGTCCCGGTCATATGCCGAGAACATCCACTGTCCAAATACCAGATTGGCATTTTGGTGGCCTTTGGACATACCTGCAATTACAATCACTTAGCCTTAGGAACCCAAACACGTTTGGGTCCTTGGTCTCGAGTTAGAAAACTCCCCTACGAGTATTAGCCTCATGAGTGGTCATTCTCACGTTGCTAACTTGAGGGGTTGTAGCATTACTAGGATTGAACCAACAATCGATGGCAAAGTGACCAATTCTGCCACAACACCAGCAGTCGAACCTGTTGTATCTTTGCCTAGTGAATTCCTGCTTGATTTTCTGAAATGATGGTCTAGCGGGAACATCACTCTTGGAGGAAGAGGCTTCATGGTGATGACATCTACATGAAGTCTTCTCCTTCATAGGCTTTTCCACAATAGGTTTTATCTTTGGTGTCTTCTTGATGTTATGACCATGAGCATAAGGTCCATAGCTTTGAAGTTGAATCTCTTCATAAGGTGCTTTGAAGACACTCTCGCCGAAGTTACGAGGACGAGTCCAACCTTGGTATCTTGACTTAGGCTTCTCAGGGATCGGCCTAGAAAAGTGTCCATAGGTAGACTCATAGTCGAGTTCGTTCGTAGGAAAGATAACTTTCTTGAACAAAACAGGTTCCAAGGGAGCTTTCCCTTTTTCTTCAGCCAGGGCCTTCTGGGCAGCCTTATTCTTTCTCGTGGCCTTGTTTCTCCTAGAGGATTTACTAGAAGAACCAATGTGGCCTAAACCAGCACCCTTGGTCTTAGCTGAGAATTCAGCAACGAGTGGAAGAACTGTCTTAGGCTTTGAGAAACTCTCAACAAGTTTCTTCTCAGCCTCAAGTTGTTGTTCCAATTCTTTGATGATTTCCTCTTTAAGGTCGAGGTGCTTGAGAGCTTGATTGTATTCCTCCATAGCACTATTGAAGTTCTCTTGAAGAGAGTTAGTCTTGGTGACTTCTTCTCTCAAGCTGCTCTCACTAGCCTGTAGAGATTTTATCTCTTTGGCTTGAGTTTTCACTACTCTACGACATTTTTCGTAAGCTGTGAGTAACTCCTTATACTGACCCATGAGTTCAGATTCATCTTCAGAGGAATAGCCCTCTTGCTCATTATCATCATCAGAATCAGAGAGAGGAGTGTGAGATTTTACCTCCCCATTGAACTGGGGGACTTGTTCATCATCTGAGTGAGCCATGAGCCCAAAGTAAGCTTCCTCTTCTTCACTCGACTCAGATGAGTCGGAGTCGCTGAGAGTTTTGCTCTTCTTGGCTACTAGACTCTTCTCTGTCCTCTTCTTATGGTATGTGGATTTCTTTTCCTCTCTTCTGCCGCCCTCTTTCTTCTTGTGAGGGCAGTCCGCGATGACGTGACCTGGCTTATTACAACAATAACAAATGATGTCAGTTGAAATCTGTTTGTTCTGTTTAGAGTTATACCTGTCATGGCTACTTGAGCTTTTCTTTCGCTGATCACCGTCACGTCGTGATCTTCTGAATGAGGCATCTTTGCCTCTCCATTGCTTCTTCTTATTTAAGAATTTCTTGAATTGCCGGGAGAGCAATGAGAACTCTCCTTCAGATAGTTCTGAGCCAGATGAGCTTGGATCAGATGATTCTTCTTCATCAGCTTCAGGAACTGGGGCAGGAGAGCTAGCCTTTGTCTTCCTTGAGCTATCTGCCTTTAGAGCGACAGACTTCTCCTTGGATGCAGACCTGCTTATCTCTTCTTCAGCTTTTCTTGAGTTGATTTGCAGCTCGTAAGACATAAGCTTTCCGAACAGATTCTGCGGGTCCGTCTCAGCTAACCTTCCAAACTCCCGAATGACACATACCTTATTGTCCCATTCCTTGGTTAGGGATCTTAAGAATTTGTCATTGAGTTCCCCATTGGTGAAGACACGTCCATAAACTCTTAGGCCATTTACTATCTTGAAGAAGTTCTCAAAAGTGTCAGCTATGGCTTCCTTATGACCCTGCCTGAAGGCTTCATATTTCTGGTTCAGTAGGGACCTTCGATCATCCCTCACTTCTTCTGTACCTTCCATTAGAGTCACTAGGGATTGCCACATCTCCTTGGCAGATTGGCAATGAATCAGATTCTGCAGCATTGAGTCATCGACTGCACTTGCGATAATATTTTTAGCTTTCTTGTCCAAAGAGACAAGTGCAATCTCGTCCTTATCTAGATCCATCAATTTCTTGGGAACTTGCTTAGATGAATCTATGGTGGAGGTGGTCATAGGAATGTGGGGACCTTCTTCAACAATCATGAAGATCCGGGGATCTACTGCTTCCATAAAGAATTTAACTCTTTTCTGCCACATAGGAAAATTGTTCTTGGTGCAGATAGGGAGCTTAGCAAAATCCTTGGTCTTACTCATGCTTGAAATTTCTCTTGAGATAACTTGGTAAGGATTAGATCAAGGTGTTAACCTTTTAACGATCAACCTCCCTCTGATACCAATTGAGAGAACCAAGTTGTCTACCTAAATCACCTAGAGGGGGGTGAATAGGTGAAATGCGTGTCAAAAGCGGAATAAAAAATTAACACAGCACAGATCAAGCAATCACACAGACGACAAGAAATTTATAGTGGTTCCCCAATCTTGGGTACGTCCACTTTCCTCACCGATCTAACAAACCACTAGACTCGGCTACTCCACTATCTCGGATTGAAAACAATCCTACACCTCGGAATCACGTTCCTACAAAACTCGATCCAAACCGGATCTACACTCGGAAGATAAAGCCTTCCTACAAATCTCGGAGAAAAACTCCTACAATGAAATTTGTTTGAAAAGAAAATACAAACAATATATTGCACAGATCTGGATCTTTGATAGTCTTCTTTCTTGAGAACTTTGGCTTGATCAGAATATGTTGAAGGCGACTTGAGAGAGATCCACAGATCTGAAAAAAAAAACGCAATCACCTCGATCGAGAAAATAGATCAGAAATCTTTGAGGCTCGGCGAGATCGAGGGATTATCTTTCGTCTGGATCTCTGGAGAAACAGAGATGAGAGCAGCGATCGGAGATCGTCGATCCAGACCTTCTTCCGTGAACGACAATGACGGCGGCGTGAGAAATTAGGGTTCACGGGAACTTCTTTCTTTCTTAAAATAATAATCTCAGTAAAAACTTATTACGTCAAATCTGAAAGGACCTATTTATAGGTGGACTCCAACGGTCAGAAATTTAATTAGGGATGACACGTGGACCAATAAAAAATGATTAATTCGAAATACACAGCGAAATTGTACTTGGAGAATTTCAGGAATGTTTGAACAGATATACTCGAGACAGAGAAGAGACATACTCGAGTATAAGATGTTATATACTCGAGTGGATCGGAGGAGCATACTCGAGTATAAGAAGAGAAGCTACTCGAGAGATTCAGAGATCAACACTCGAGTGACTTTAGAACTACTCGAGTATGAGAGTATATACTCGAGTAAAAACACTTAAGAGAAAATTTCTCAGATAAAATAGAAAGAACTACTCGAGTAGAAGAGTTGGAGATACTCGAGTGAGGGGAAAATGAACTACTCGAATATCTTGGGAAGACTACTCGGGTAATCACTAAACTACTCGAGTATGAAAAACAACTACTCGAGTACCGAGTCACTTAATCGAGTATATAGGGAACTACTCGAGTAGGTAGACTTAGAAACTTTCTGAGATGTGAAGTGCAGATCTACTCGAGTATGAACAGAACACTTACTCGAGTAACTAACCAACTACTCGAGTACAAGTTATCACCTACTCGAGTATAATACAGTCTACTCGAGTATGTAATCCAACTTACTCGAGTGTACAAAAGGGGTACTCGAGTATGTGGACTAAGAGAAAATTTCGGATCTAAGAACAGAAGGATCTACTCGAGTATAAAATATGATCTACTCGAGTGACTAACTATCTACTCGAGTATAAGCTTATCTACACGAGTATACAGAGTCTTCTCGAGTATGTCTAAGGATCTACTCGAGTACTAGGTCACTTACTCGAGTAGATGAAGGAAGATACTCGAGTATGTGGACTTAGAAAAATTCTTCTGAAAAGAATAAACTTTAATATTTCAGTCCACCGATCCAAGTGCATGTATATGATGTGTATCCCAATAGAGAGGCTATACATGGGCCAACAATTTGGATCACACAATGAGAGATTACATTGTATGGTCCTGTGTTTGGTGACCCATTATAGACTGACATTGGTCTACACTTGGCAATAAGAACCTGCACACATACAACTTAAACACAATATCAAATACACCTTAATTCATCTTAGTTCAAGGTCTGACCTCCTACAAATCTGAGGTATTGTGAAGACAAATCCCAACATTAGTAATTAGTAAATTCGAACTATTTCAGTTTCATGTCAATGCACAATCACTAAAATACTTTTTATAGTATGAGGAAAAGCTATACAACTTGTATTTTGAAAATAATTTAAAGCTAAACATAATTAAAGATATAAGTACCCTGCTTTCCCTTTGCCTTTATCTGTATCAGGCTTTTCATCGCGCTTATCACCAGACGCCATCCACTATTGTATCAGTGAAACAATTTACATTAGGGTTGCGCCACGAATTAGATATGATTAAATTTCTCTGACGATTACAACTGCGACTCAATAGTCTAAGGCGGGGAAAAACTTTACAAAATGCGAAACTAAAACTAAAAATTTTAGACGCTTAAACTTCACATGTAACACAAATTTTAGCTAGAGATGATATCCGCTTTATGTCACTATAATCAGTAATCACTCACAAATGCCAAGTTACAACAAAGAGGAATAGGTCAATAAATGACATAAAGGGCAGCTAACAAGAGCTTCTTATGGCTGTCAACAAGAGTTACCCACGGCAGCCAACAAGAGCCTCTAATGGCAGCCAGACGAGTCATCAAGTGCTGCCAACAAGAGTCTCTTCTGGTAGCCCATGACAACTATCAATCGCAGCCCAAAAAGGCAACCAAATTCCAGAGCAAGTTCATTTCCACCACTCTTTTAATGATAGGAACTAGGAGCAAAAATGAGGAGAAAATAACAAAACGCCCACAGTACAACTGTCCAACAAGGAGTAGAGCAGCTAGCTGATCACCCCCCCCCCCCCCCCCCATCAGGAATTAAAAGACAAATATGAGCATATAAAAAAATCAACCCATATGTATGTAAACAAAATCCAGCCCATATCTCAAAGCTCCCAAGAGCCAAATGCTAGCCGGCCCAAAAAAAAACACAGAACAGCTATCTCAAGGTAAAATCCTCCCAATTGAGCCATGCATGCACCACATCCATACAAGTGACTCAAACCCCCAATTTCCGCCAGTCATAAAAACCTTAACTCCATATTTCATACTTTTATAATTTATGCAGTCTATAATAGAGAAAAGAAATGAAGAGAAGAAAGAGAGTTCACAGTGAGAGGTTGAGGAACACACCGCCAAACAAGAGCACCAATCTCCTTTAGGTAGCAGAAAAAGAATGAAACATCACCCTCCCAAGCTCTCCTAGCCCAAGAGAAGGGAAAACTATCAGCGTGAAGCAGGAAGAAGCAGGAAAATCGCTGGCGAAGCTAAGCCCGCGTCGACCAGCGTTGCCTACCTTTCCCGGAGACGAAATGAGTAATATGACGTATCGTAAATGTAGAAAAAGAGCACAAATACTTGGAACAATTGTGAACCTTTGCATATACTTCTTGTGTATTAGTATGAATATATATATATATATATAGGGAGAGAAGAGAGAGAAGAGTCTCAATTTCAAGATGTGGGACTATTACAAGAAGAGACAGAAGGCCTATGATGGGCCATTAAATGGGCCTTTACATATTCTTTTTTTAACACTCCCCCGCAAGCTGGAGCGTACAAGTCGTAGGCACCCAGCTTGGACAAGAACTGATAAAATAGAGCACTCGACAAGATCTTAGTGAGAAGATTGGCAACTTGGTCGGCATTCTTGATATCATGTTGATGAAAGGGCCATTGACGATGCACAACTACAGAGAGTTGGACACGAACTGTGTTGAGCTTGACCATTAGAGAGAATGTTTCCTCATAATCTAGACCCTATTGTTGACAAAGACCCATTTACATCCAACAGTAGTCTGTCCTGGAGGAAGAGGAACTGGATCCCACGTCTGATTAGCCCAGAAGGCCGTCATTTCTTCGTCAACAACCGCCCGCCAGTCCGGATGTTGAAGAGCATCTTGCACAGAGTTAGGGACAGAAATAGAGGATAAAGAGGTAGCAAAGGTTTGAAATACCGGGTTCAGGCGATGTAAGAATACATAATTTTCCAAAAGATGGGTTGTGGAGGGAGAAGTCGGGTCGACAAGTCGCAGAGTGACAGAGGATGAAGTCGACTGCAGCGGGGCGACGAAGCGGGGAGGTCGTCGAGTATACACACGAAGAAGCGGGGGGGGGGGGGTGGTGGAGACCCAGAGCTGGGAAGGGGAGGAGAGGAGATGGAGGAGACGAAGCTGGTGGTGGAGGAGGAGACGTAACTGGGATGACAGTTCTGATAGGGTGGTGGTGGTGGAGAGGACGGTGCAGCGAAGAAAAATCTGTGATCTTCCTGCGTTGTCGAGGAGGGAGGATGACAAACGGTTAATGAGATAGCACGTCATCGAAACTGCAAAATTCCAGTACGTCTTGGGAATGCGCATTTGTGAATCATGAGAGAGCGAGCAACATCAAGAAGATGTCTGTTTTTTACGCTCAGCCACACCGTTTTGTTGGGGAGTATATGCACATGACGTTTGATGAATAATCCCAAACTCAGAGCAGAGGTTATCGAACTCATGACTAGTGTATTCTCGAGCATTATCCGTCCGGATTGTTTTGATTTTGTCGGGGAATTGAGTACGAATCTCAAGAACAAAAGCCAAAATACACGCGGAAGCTCGGAGCGATCCAAAGTAAGTACAACCATGACATTCGAGAATAATCATCAATAAATGTGAGAAAATAACGATAACTAGAGATACTTGCTATTTTATACGGCCCCAAATATCAGAATGTACTGACATAAAGGAGCAGAGCTCCAAGTACAATGAGAAGGATAAGAGGAATGATGTTGTTTCTCAAAATACAAGAATCACAGTAAAAGTAGGAAGATGAACATCAAGAAGGTCTTCTTGAGAACTTGAAAGAGGAGCATGCCCAAGACGTCGATGTCAGTCAACAGAGGAGACAGAGGAGAGAATGGTGGGGAGACATCAAGAAGGTAGAGCCCCGTTGTGCAGTCGTCTTTTACCAATGATACTCTGCATCTGTCGGTCCTGTATAAGAAACAAAGAAGAGAAAAATGTGACAAAGTAATCCAAATCGGTAGTGAGACGGCTAACATAAAGTAAATTAAACGAATAGCCCGGGACATGGAAAGTCGAAGAACGAATAGAAATAGAGGGATTTAGAGGTATATCAGCAGAGTTGGAGACAGGAGCGGTGTTGCCATTGGCTACAGTGAAAATTGGGATCAAGGTTGTAGGCGGAACAAAAAAAACATGTCGGTTTAGTTTGAAAAAAAAAAGTTGGAATTGGAAAGGATAAAACGGGAAATTTTATAAATCGGAAAAAAAAAAAAACAAAAAAAAAAAAAAAAAAAAAAAAAAAAATAATGAAAAATAATA